>OX352296.1:11348176-11948176 GCA_947086415.1 Pammene aurita
TTTGTAATTAATATGTGCGCACACGTTCTCCATTTTGATCCCGGCCTCGCATCTCGATGCTAAACCGTGTCGAGGTGTAATATGCGGAATGAAGAGCTATGCAATGTTGACCCATTTGTCGTCGGTATCGATTGACTTTATAAATAGCTGCCGGCTGTTTTCTTTCCTTGCCTGCTCCTGCTAGTGATGTCCCGTTCCTGGAAACTCAATGTTGGCTGATATATGCGCGCAAAGTGAAAACGCAACCCTAATATGAATACATAGGAGCCACAAACGTTGAAAACCAATCAAAACAATTAGCTATACGATTAAATATCTAAACTTAAAAATTAACAGAAAAATTAGTCTAATTAATTTTGGATCCTGTTGTTTTTCGAAGTTAGATGAATTATTTTTTGTTGCCCTTACGATTAAAAAATACAACTTTTTAAACCTACCAATCCTCCAATTCATAATGCCTTGAAAATCCTACAGTATTGTTAAAATAAATTAAATTTAAAAAAATTATGAAAATTTTGATTCTGTTTTGGTATTACATTAAAAATAAAACGCTTAACATTTTTTTGTACACAAATTGCACAATAGTATAAAAACCTGCAATGTCACCTTCGACGACTTCGACATATCAAACGAAATAATAAAAATAAGTGTGCGCTTTAATGTTCCGTTTTAAAAGATAAAAACCGTTCTCATGCGGCACATCACTTCTTCCCCCGCATTAGAGACGTCCTGCATAAATGAATGTCTGATTTATTAATCAACCCCCGCCCTGCTCTGCAGGTGTTTGCGACTTATTTGCGGCATCGTAATGGTTGTTTACAGAACTTGTTCTCGGTGTCCGTTCTTTATTATTCATGTTGTGATTGTGACTTAGGATTTAAGAACGCTTTTCCGAAGTTGAAGGATGTTATTAGGATTATGATGACCGCTGGGTAAAGGGATTTTTTTCAACAATAATGACTGAGTTCTTAATAAAGACGCTCTATGAATTTGTTTTACATATATACATATATTCTGTTTTATGAGAAAATGAGACTTCGATTGGCACTGGCACAATCCCCACTACTAATTTGGCAATGAACAACAGAGATATCTATTGATTTGAATTTCCACAGATTGTGTAACCAAAGCTATATCGGTATTACAGCGCGAGGGCACCGATTTTCTCCTCTTAGGTTCCATTAGTCTACGTTGCAGTTCGTGTTTTGCTACAATACATTACCTGTTTCATTTTCAGTAATAACATTTTAGAACAACAATGAAATGAAAACTTGTCGCATTGTGGCTGGCAGAGCACAGACGCTTTGTCTGTAGGTATACTTTCGCAATACAGGTTCACAACAATCACAACACAACAGGGCCGCGATTCGAAAAATAAACACACATACTGGACAGACACAGCTCCAAGCGAACTCAACCCAACTCAACTCAACGCTATAACGACATCGACATTTGCTATTTGAACAGATTTTCATTCAACATTGGTCACACATTGGTCACACATTGGACCAATGTGAGACCAATGTGTGACCAATGTGTGTCCAATGTGAGTTAATTTAGTTACACTAACGTTAATCTAATTGAATGTTAATCTTATTAAATTTTCGAGACGTTAGTGTAACTAATAGGTTAATTCTTATTGACGGTTAGTTTAATTAATCTTCAATCCTATTGATCAATTTTCAATTCTAATTGAAATTAACGGCCAACACTAAGTAATGTCAGAACAGAATACCTACATTAAAATCAAGTGTAGATTTTTAAAGTTCGATTGCGGCTTTTAAAAGCGTATCATCACATTCGGAAACTGACAATAAAATGATATTTGTATCATTTTGAGGTATTATGTACCTATGTATATTTAAGTTTTTCTTATTTAATTAAAACGGCCTTTGTAAAGAATATTTACATTTCAAACTCAAATGACCTAATGGAACTAAACAAAAGCCAGACTGTGTAACATGTTATTATAGCCTTTTTTGTTGGTACTAAACATACATAGGCTGCTATTTATATATCCGGAAACCGGGATTACAATCTTCTTAAATAGCATATTTGACCTCCATGGTAAAATTTGAACTTTTTTAAGTACTGGCCGGTATATTTTTTCTTTCTTATTAACGCTCGTGTTTTGTTTTTGACGGGTTTTAAATGTCATCTCGCAGCAAGAATGGAACTCACTCGTGAAAATGTTCGTGCTATGATTTATTATGATTTTCGGCGTGGTTTAATGCAACAACAGTGCATAGATCAACTAACTTCAACTTTTGGTGATGAAGCCCCATCTAAAACTACTGTGTATCACTGGTTTAGTGAGTTCAATCGTGGACGTAGTATGCTTACGGACGAAGTTAAGGCAGGTCGCCCGAAATCGGTCGTTGTACAACAAAATATCGAGGCTGTGCGAAAACTTATAATGGACGACCGACATGTTACGTACTGCGAGATAGAGGCGACTCTGGGTATTTCTATGACCAGCATTAATAGCATATTACATAATTATTTGGCTGTAAAAAAAATTTGTTCGCGTTGGATACCCCACAACTTAACAAAAGAGCAAAAAGATGCTCGCGTCGAATGGTGCAATAAAATGTTAAAAAAATATAACCGTGGTGACTCAAAAGCCGTTTATAACATCTATACAGGTGACGAATCCTGGATCTATGCATACGATCCCGAAACGAAGCAACAATCAACGGTATGGGTGTTTCAAAATGAGCCGAACCCTACGAAAGTTACTTGTGCAAAAAGTACATTGAAACAAATGGTGGCCTGCTTCTTCGGTATTAATGGCCATGTAGCTACAGTGCCACTAGAAAACCGTAGAACGGTTAATTCAGAGTGGTACACGACCATTTGCTTACCGGAAGTATTTGAACAAATTCGTAAAACTAACCAGCGACGAAGAATCATTCTTCATCATGACAATGCCAGCTGTCATACGTCACGCGAAACAACTCTATTTTTGGAGGGTTAAAATGTGGAATTAACGGGTCATCCGCCGTACAGCCCTGACTTGGCACCCAACGATTTTTATTTATTTCCAAATATAAAGAATAAATTACGCGGTCAACGATTTTCGACCGCTGAAGATGCTGTCGACGCATTCAAACAACACATTATGGAGGTACCTCAGGCGGAGTGGCAGAAGTGCTTTAAAAATTGGTTCACGCGAATGAAAAAGTGCATAGATCATCAAGGAGAATACTTTGAAAAACAATAAAACCATTTTCAGCCGTGTACGTTTGTTTGTTTTTTTGTTTCCGGATATATAAGTAGCACCCCTCTATTACAAGTTTTTATTTAATTAAAATTTTATCGCGTTTTCCCAGTCTAGTCATCAGCGTGTCTCGTGACACATAGGCCTCTTCCAGCTTCTTCTATTCTTTGCTTTTTTGGGCCATTCTGCTCCTCCGATTCCTTTAATATCGTCTGCCCATATTTTATGTATATATATTCATATTCATATTCATATTCATATTCATATTCTTTATTTGTATTGATCATACATTGTCACAGGTATAGGTAATATACATTACAGTTGTAAAATTAGCTTAATAGGTAATTGTTTAGTTTAAAATATTTATGTCAAGTTTGGATCGTTCCATATAATCTGAATTTGACAATTAAAAATTGTTTTAGTTCCATTCCAATACGTTAGGATTGTTATTAATAAATTCCAGGAGTTTAATCGCAGATTACCCTTCTAGGAATTCATTAACGGAGTAAAGTGCTTTTTGAATCAATAGGCGCTTGAGTTTGGACATAAAGATGAGATCTGACGTCTCATCCTTTATATCGGACGGTATCTTGTTATAAATTCTTGGTCCCATAATTTGGAAGTTGTTAGCGGTTTTTGAAAGCCTATCTGTAGGTATTACTAATACCGGCGGGCGTCTAGGTGCTTCACGCTTAGAAAAGAAATTAAATTGCTTCCGATTTCGACGGAGTAGTTTTGCCATTTCAAGTATGAAGAGAGAGGGAACCGTTAGGACACCTAATTTAATAAAAAGTTTCTTCGCTGGTTCGTCCAGTGGTACTCGACATATTACCCGGACGATATTTTTTTGTATAATAAATGGGCGATCCCGATCCGCAGCCAACCCCCAAAGGTCAATACCATAGCAAAGGTGGGTATGAAAATAGGCATAATAAGCAGTCAACAGGTTTTGCAAAGATAGGGAGCCCTTGAGCCTGTTTATTGCGTGATACGCGGAGTTTAGCTTGGCACACAGGGAATCAATATGCTCCTGCCACTTCAGTCTCCCATCAAGAGTGAAGCCTACGAATTTTGCGCAGCTTACAGGGTCAATACTAGTGCCATTAATTACTATGGGGAGTAATTCCGATGCTCTATTAGTGGCTAATGAGAATTCGAGAAAGTTGGTTTTTTGAAGATTGAGTTGCATACCGTTCGCAGTAAACCAATGCAAAAGCCGTATTATTACTGATGTGATGTTGTCGCGGAGCTCCCCTTCATCCCCTCCACTCACTATGGCGCAAATGTCGTCTGCGTACATAATGAGGTTCGTGTGTGAAGACAAAAATGGTAAGTCGTTCATTAATAACAGAAAAATCGTATTGCCAACGTTTGACCCCTGAGGAACCGACCGGTTGCCAATACTACCTGGATCCGAGGCATCACCAGCCACCTCTGTTATTTGGAAGCGGTTGCTCAGGAAAGAAACAACAAAATCTTGGGCTACCCCACGGACGCCATAGTGTTCAAGCTTAGATGCAATCAATTTGTGGTCAACGAGGTCAAAAGCACGAGATAGGTCAAACATTATTGCAGCGACTCGTTGTTTACATTCTAGTTTGCTAAGTACATTTTTTACCACCTCACGTGTCGCCTCTACCGTTGACCGACCAGCTTGATAAGCGTACTGCTGAGGGCATAACGATTTATTTAATTTAAGAAAACTTACAAGCCTATCACATATACCCGTTTCAAATATTTTTGAGATCGCAGGTACTAACGATATCGGGCGATAGTTCTTGAGTTCCTTCATGCAACCCTTACCTTTGTACACAGGTGTTACTTTTATTCTCTTTAGGCTGTCCGGGTAAGACCCATTCGACATTGATTCGTTAAGGTTGTTACATAAACTGTCTAGGAAGTTGTAAGGTAGATTACGCAGAGCCGAAGTTGGGAAACCATAAACATCTTTGGTGGGCTTCGATTTAATGTTTTTAATTATTTTAAGTAGTTCTGGCGCCGTGAACGGTCTCATGTACATGGCGTTAAGTACAGGTGGGTTGGATGCACGTAACAGTTTCAGAGCTTCTGATATATTGGGCCTGATTGGAGTGTCACGAACCACTGCCAGGTAGTACTGGTTGAGCGCGTCAGCCAGCTCATGATTGGAGCCTTGTGGCCCGCACACAGCATGCCGCAGCACTCTGAATCCATCACCGGGCTGCTTGCCTTTATTTGTTTCCAATCTTATTGATCGCCACAACGCAATACTTTTATTTTCGCTCGATTCAATATTTTTATTTATAAATGATCTTCGAGTCCTAGTAAGTAAACTTGAGTGTTTACATTGGTAAGCATTTTTTAATTCAGCTAGGTCAGAGTTGAGGGGATAAGCTCGCGTCAGCATTTCAAGTAACAGAAGGAATTGCTTACTTTTAATAGTTTCGGCATTACGCCAAATTAAATCCTTTGGTCGTACTATAATAGACTTTAAGGGACAGTGGAGTCTAAAACCATTCATTAACACATTAAAGATGTCCTCAAAGTTAGTTTGATTTGCCTTAGAAAATTTAGACCAATCGTGCAATTCTAAAAACTTAGTAAATTTTAGCATGTGAGATCTGTTAGTACTAGTTTTTTTGATATGGCGAGTAACAGACGTGTTTTTCGGAGTTGTTAATTCTACACAGACCGCACAATGATCACTAATATTAAATTCTAATGGATATGTTTTAGTGCGATACAACGGTAAGTCGGTGTAATATATATATATATATATATATATATATATATATATATCCATTATAAGTATACCTAGGTATTGGTTAGTAAAAAGGTACTCCATGAAAATGCACATTAAAAAAATATCGAATAGTGTTCTGAACAGAAAACTTATCAATAGAAATATAAAAATAAAACCACAGCTGGAAATACAAGCAACAACTTTTCCATAGATGTTGTTCGAGTAAATGGAACAGATAATAGTCTGTATTGTTGTGGTAAGACCGAAATACGAGCCTCTTAGAGTGCTAATAGAATCTGAAAGCTCTACAAATTGTTTCACTTAATGCTACGCCTTTATCTATACGGGACAATTTGATTAGTGGCCCTCTTTCGGTTGAAATGGCGTCGCATTCCTGGAGAAATGCGAACAGTTTGGAACTAAACCGTTTGCTGATTTGTATTTTCGTCAGGTATTCGCAGTTTCTTGGGAATTTAACTTGAAATTGGATTAAGACAGAAACGTGTACCTATCTCTTGCGTACTCTTTAAAATTATACTTACTTAAATTCGAACTATACGAGTAAGTATAGTTTGGTATAGATAGCAATGAGAACTTGAGCTAGTGAAATTACTACATATCATCATCATCTTGCCCTTGTACCATTTACTTGGGGTCGGCGCAGCATGTCTTTTTCTTCCACACATCTCTATCACCCATCATCTCATCACTTACATCCTTTCTTTTCATATCATCTCTCACACAGTCCATCCACCTTTTCCTAGGTGTGCCTTCATCCCTCCACATCCATCCATAATACCTTTCTCGTAACATGACTTTCATCCCTTCGCATAACATGCTCGTACCACGCTAGGCGATTAGACCTTAATTTGTCAGTTATGGGTGCGACTTTCAGGCTTCCTCTTATACATATATTTATTCCTTATCCGATCCATTCTCGTGACTCCACATATCCACCTTAATCTGTTTTCATCCGTCACCTTTAGGGCCCAACACTCTGATCCATACATGACGACAGGTCTTATAATGGATGTATAGATTTTCCCCTTCAGTCGAAGGAGCATTCGGGCGTCGCAAACGGTTCCCGCGACCTGTCGCCATTTCATCCATTCTACGCTAATTCGGTTTTTGACGTCCCGGTCAATATCGCCATCGCACTGTACGAGCGAACCGAGTTATTTGAAGTCAGAGCAGACCAGCAATAAAAAGCCATCGAGTTCTATGGCTGCAGAACTGGAGAGACCGCCGAAATCGCAGAACATGTTTTCTGTTTTCGATCTGATGATCTTCAGGCCAACATTCTCTAGTCTTTACCGCCACTTCTCAAGTCTGCTCTGTACCTCAAGCCCGTCTTCACCCACGAGGGCAATGTCCTATGAATCATGCCCGCGCTAGCGAGTTATATACCTACGTTTTGCGCCTCCCTCGAGGTAGCTAAAGTCGGTGGGCTACCAACGCGATCACTGAACGCACGTCGTACCGCGCGCGACGCTACTCGGAACTCGGAACAATGTCATCACGAAAAAAATGGATCTAAAAATAGCAAGCTAATAAAAACTTATCGTTTTTCGCTCTGCCGACGGATGGGGAAAGGTACAATTTTTTTTTTATACCACGTTGGTGGCAAACAAGCACACGGCCCGCCTGATGGTAAGCAGCTACCGTAACCTATGGTCGCCTGCAACTCCAAAGGAGTGACATGCGCGTTGCCGACGCTTTACAAAAAAGGAGGATTCACTTATGTTATAATAATAATAGACATGTTATTTTTACTAATCTCTCAAATAACTATGATGATATTGCTAAAAGGCGATTAGAATAAGATTGATATAGCTGTCAATTCATATTAATTTTGACAGTGTGTGGCAAATCTGTCAAGATTAATCATACTGTCATCGCGGCAACAAAATATCAATCAATATTACTCATGTAACTATAATTGTTATGCACCATGCGAACCACTTAAACACTGAATCAATGCAAAATACCTATTTCCTTAACTATAAAACATTTCCAAACATAGGCTAGGCGACCCTAGCGATTGTGCGGGTGCGCGGGAGGTGCGGGGTGCCGCGCGTTGAAGGTCGCTCCATTGTATTATTGCGTAGGTACGTAAACCGTAGGTATTTGCTTTTTCTATGAGTGATTCATATCTGTTCGTAAGAACTATTCTATAATCTGTGACAATGTCATCGGCGAAAAGCCTACACCAAGCAAGGTGCCTCTTCCTGTATGTCCGACGACAGAGCGTCCATAATAAGCAGGAAGAGGTAGGGGGTTAGAGCCGAACCCTGATGCAAGCCTACCGTGACACCACAGAGAACCTCCTATAGAGTAATAATGTTTCTCATTTTGTTCGCGGCCCGAGTCACCAAGTCTTGCGGAAGGCGTGAGGGGCGGGTGGGTGATAGCGGCGCTGCGATTGGTCGTTTCAAGGACCGCGCGCTATCACCAGGTTGCGTAGTGATGGGACACGTGTACTACAAGTAAACGGTACTGTACCGTACCGTACCGTGATTTGTTGTTGTTAACTGAGGTATTTACTGTTTACTAAATTGGTAACAAATAACAATAATGCAATATGTACTTTAAAAACGTACCAATAAATTTTATCTAGTCGCCTTATAGACTAATCTGAAATTACCTTATCTGTGCATTGAAAGTACTTTTAGAAGCAACGCTCATGTGACACCCCTTAAAAAATCTGATAGCAACTCCCATGTGACACCCATTGAAAGTGTCTTCTAGAAGCAACGCTCATGTGACACCCCTTAAAAATCTGAAAGCAACTCCCATGTGACACCCATTGAAAGTGTCTTCTAGAAGCAACGCTCATGTGACACCCATTAATAGTTCCTTAATGCCACTCCTATGTGACACCTATTGAAAGCGCCTTATAGAAGCAACGCTCATGTGACACCCATTGAACTTGTCTCATGGCAGTAACGCTCATGTGACACCAATTAAAAGTTCCTTAAAACAACTCTCATATGACACCCATTGAAAATGTCTCATAGAAGCAACGCTCATGTGACACCAATTAAAAGTTCCTTAAAACAACTCTCATGTGACACCCATTGAAAGTATCTTATAGAAGAAACGCTCATGTGGCACCCTTAATACCCATATTTATTATAACTACATGAAGAAAAAAAACTACCGACTGAATAAATCTTTAAATTCTACCAACTACTCAAACTAAAGGAAAAAAGAAAATAAAACAAAGATCTCCTGTTTTCCATTGTATTTCGTAAACTTGGTAAGTCGAAAGTACGTGGTGCCGGTATACAGGGTGATTCATGAGACGTGAGCAGGCTTAACACTACGGATTCAGTTAATAATAAGCTATTGTTTGATATCAGTATTAGCGTGATAAGCGCAAAAAAATTTTTTTTATTGAAAATAAAATGTTTAAAATTATTTACGACACGCATGGTCACTCTTTATTATTAATATTTTCTTGTTAGAATATTCTCTTGTTTTTCTGTGATATGTGTCAAATTGATGTCTGGTTACTTTGGAAACATCGTATCTCACTTAACTTGACAATTATTTTTTTCATAATCAAAGTGCTGTCATGATTGTTACAGAGGTTTTATTTTTATTGATTTGTTTATGTAGGGTGACCATGATTACAGAGAACAAAATTTCTACGAAACAAAAAGGTAAAAAAAATTGAAAGGCGCTATTGTTTCACTTAAAAATGATGGCGGCCGATTCATTATCGTTAACTCAGTGTGTAGGGTTGTTCCTGCTCACGTCTCATGAATCACCCTGTATAAGTCCGGTACACATCATCCGCACATCACTATCGTACACGTGCTTCCGTAAGAAAGGAATAGCACATTGCATTCCTAACATGATAAAAAGAGACGGGCATACTAACTACTTCTCAATTGCCCAATTCAAATGAACTCCGCTGGCAAGAAAAATATTTCAGTAAAAAAAATATTTTAAAGGTAAAAGTGGAATGTAATTCCGACTCTTTTGATTCTTAACATTTAAAAACATTTGCCACACCACCTTACACTACAATATGCCAGGATTTTGAATAGTTTTCATACGTATTCAATTTTTTTTCTTGCATACACGCACACTACGTGCAGGTCTAAAACATGGACACAACACAACTGAACGGCACGGCAGACGGCCGCGCAATTTATAAGTCGTTTTACTCCAATGAGTGGTGACCCCAAGTCACCTTGTAAGGCTTATCTAGTGGTTACCTTATCTGTGCGTGACACTGAACCTGTCGGTGGTGCCAGCAGCTGACCGGAGACGTGTACAACTGAAATTACTAAATAAATATATGGTAACCTATTAAATGGTTTATTTTTCAAGTGACAAAAAACGTAACGTCATGGTACAATTGGAAAAATTCGGACTAAAAACTAAAAATAATATAAATTAAAACTACCTACAAATAATAAATATCTCCTAAGTCGCTACCAATGGGTAGTGTGCCCAGAAGGCTGGCCGCATTGCCACGTTGAATGGCAATGCTTATTCGCTGAGCGAAATACTGGCCAGCCCTCTGGTCACCTGTTGCGTCTACCAGGCGCGACGCTAAGTCCTTGTAGACTCTGCGTGCGCCTGGTCCCCATGGCCCCAGCGTTTCGACCCCAAACGCCTCAAATATATAGCCACTGCCAAGAGCAGCATACTTGCGGCGTTTGAGGTCTTCGGCTGTGGATGCAGCAGTCCCAGCATTATTACAGGTGCCTGGGAGATGGGACGGCGCCAGAGTGTCTACACATGTAGCATCTCAGACTAGGGGCCGCCCCATCTTCCAAGGCACCAATGTCATTCCGTCGGGCCTCTTGCCGTCGTCTCTCGCCAGGCCAACAGGTTCTAAGATGGCCGGCATTTTGACACTGACAAGGGCCCTACGGATGACATCATTGATGTTAGCATGGCGACGAATGCGCCCGGCGCTACTGCAACAGGACAGCCCATGATGGCCAAGGCTGTCTACCATGGTACCGCATTGGCAGCGATGTGGAGCGTTGGTTTCTGTCCCTATCCGCAAACTGGTCGCCAAACGAAAGGTTGAGTTATCAAGAAGTGTGCCTATGGAAGGTGATGGTAATGCTTGTAGCCACAGACCCGACTCCCACTCTGCAGTTGCAAGGAGACGAGCTCGATCTGCCGAACTAGTTGACGTATCAAGAAGATTGTTTCGCACTAGTCGACAGAGCGGCTCGTCCCATAGCCTCTGCGAGCAGGGATTGGCAGGCTGGTCTACATTGGGGCAAGTTAATGCCCAGACATTTTTAGCCTCAGTGCAATGTGGAGCCTCCAGGATTCCGAGAGAAGGGGTTAAAATGCTTCCGATCAAGTTTTGGGCGCTGTGCACTGAGGATAAAAACGCGGGCAAGGATATACTAGAAATTTTGCGTATTCCCAGGCCTCCGTGTCTAATAGGTAGGCTGGCCTGGGTCCAGGATCTATTGCCGAAAGGTATGTTGAGGATCGATTCCAAAGATTCTTCAATCAACTTATCCAATTTTAAAAGTAGGTCTGGGTGTTTCCAAAGGTGGCTTCCTCGGAGAACGTAAGTGAATTTTGGTACAAAAAGACAATGCCGAATGATGGTGTAAGCTGTATGCATATTAATTTTTAATAAGCGATCTGATATAGATTTAAAATTTTGAATTTTGTCGTTAACGTATTTGTCAAAAGATTGATCTAAAATTGGGCAGCCAAGGAGGCGAAGCAGGCTTTCATTGACAATTCTAATTCCAGGGGCTATATTTGTGAAACTTTCAACTATGCTTTCTTTGTTTGGTGTTGTGTTTAGAACAAAAAGTTCGCATTTAGAAAAATTTAGTGTCAAACCGATGGATTTTAGTGCAGATGTTAAATTTTGCAGATCGTTCAAAACCGTAACTGCATCACCCCCTAGTGTGCCGTCGTCCAGGTACCAGACATTTAATTTAGAATTTAGAGTTTTGATGATAGGGTGGATAGCAAGACTGAAGATGGCCGGACCTAGGGGGTCACCCTGCTGACAACCGACGGAAGAGGCTAAAAGATTCGATTGATACAGGAGTTTCGTTGGAGAACTATAGCACTGCCAAAGAAATTTGTATGTTTCAGGAATTTTTTCTTTAATTTGAGTCAGCAGGGTGTCTCGGTCCACAGAATTAAATGCGTTTGTAACATCCACCTTCAACAGCACCTCGCCTGCCCCGCGCTCCACGTAGGTACGCACGGCGTGGACGGCGGCTTCACAGCCGCTGTTGGAGCCAAAGCCCAGTTGAATAGGGCTAAATTCCGTACCTAATTTTTTAAGGATGGCACGGCAGGCTATTTTAGCTGTGAGGCGGCGAAAAGTAGATCCAACAGCGATTGGTCGTATGCCACCGTCTTTTTTTTGTAGGGCGCATAAGTTAGCACCGTACAAAATATCGGTCACGTCCGTGGGTACCTCACCTGACAGCATTAAATTTACCAGTGCTGTCAGTTGTCTCAGGAGCTCGTCACGCGTCCCATTGCAGTCACTGCTTAGAACATCCTTGAGATGTTGAGGCGTCAGGCCATCAAGGCCGCCAGCTGAGCCATTTGGGAACGACATGACGGCTCCCAAAACATCTTCACCTGTGGCTTTGAGCGGCTCGTCGGTGGCTTCAGGCGGGTCAGGTAGTACGAGGTTGGCTGTTGGAAGTGGATGTTTGTTAGTAAGAGCTATAAGGGTTTCGGGGCTGTTGGGTGCTACTACGTCGTTGGAAAACAATATGCGCGCGGCTCCTCTAATGTCACCATCGGCAACCTTGTTCTCAACTGTCCTAAATATGTTTCCCCTGTAAACACTTTGTTGGGGGGTGTCAGGGTGTACTGGGGAGTTATGAAAGCAGTTTTCCTTTATTTTTGTAGTAAGTGATTTCCGGGACTGATCTTCTGAATTAATATGTAGAACTTTAAACGAAAATGTCAAAAGTTGTTGCCATGTGTGCGTGGAATTTTCAGATACTGCGGCTTTTATTATTTCCGCTAGGCTTTGGGAAACTGCGACGCGAGCGCCTCTGGGTATGCGCTTAAGAATCGGTAGAGTTTTCTTTAAGTTGCCGATAGTTTGCCAAAAAGGGGCGTTGGAGCTAACGCATTGCTGTTGCAATATGGGCGTTGATGAAAGGATGGAGGTAGTGGGGGCTGAACATGTGACGTGGGCGGGCCTATGTTTTCTCGCGATGTGTATGTTCAAGCCTTTGGTACCTTTAAAATAGCGGAGTTGTGGACAATGTGGGCAGGGTAGGTTAGTGTCCACCGACGTAGTAGATGTGACGACATGGTTTGCTGATAGAGACATACGCTATTCTAAGACTAATTATATATAGAATATGTACAAAGCGAAGTAACAAAATAAAAAGGATATAAAAATAGCGTTAATATTAATTTGCAACTGAAGCGGTACTCGTAGGTCTTCGGATATAGTTTTGGTCAATAAAATACCATCGGACACTTAGGAAAACATAAAATTATACTGCACTCTGATGTGAAACACACAGTTCTGAAATTACTCCATACTGATGAATCATAACTAAAAATGTTTCTTGAAATTCACATTAATATGTATTGTTTGTTTATTTCATTTGACATCTTGTCATGTCAAACGGCCCATAGCTGCCGCAGAACGGGACTCCTTATGGGCTCCGCTTTGGCCACGCGGTCTTCGCAGAGAAAGAATAACAGCTGCACTTTGTCGATGAACAAGTGTGTAGGTACTTTTGTATAGAAAACAAACTTGTAGATACAAATAGAATAATAAATAATTTCAAGGGAAACTTTATTCCGTGTTATTTGGTTGCTAGGTTCCGTTTTTTTTTTATTAAATTAAAATTAAACTAATTATTTATTAAATTTTTTATTAAATTAAAATTAAAATAAAACCTATTAAATTAAAATTAAACTCAGAACTCAGATAAGAAATCGAATCGAAAGAGAATAGAAACTGCCTAGGACCAATTTTCTAAACAATTTACGAGACGGTTGAAATGAAATATACTAAGTCCAGTGTAATTTGTAGACATATTTGCGTTTAAATCTATTCCGGCATATCCTACTGACCGAAAAATGGTACGACACTTTAGTCAGAATAAAAGAAAACATCTGGTTAGGGAAAGGACAATTCTCATATATAAATCACGATTTATCCGCCAAAGATCTGACGGGATGGAAACGGATGCTTTCGTTTTGACGCGACGTTGACCATCGTGTTATTTATGGGTTTATAACATAAATACGTAGTATTTGTAATGCATTATTTGTACCATCTCGGTCTCGCCTGATGGAAATATATATGTATATATTGTGCTATCCTATCTTTATGTGAATATATTTAGCGCTATTTTGAACTCGTATATAAAATCGTCAATTACCCGAGTAAGGTATTTTCTTTATTCAATTTGGTTGGACAATAAATGTACAAAATAAACAAAGGTTAAAATTTAAGAAACTAATACCAAATAAAACTCAAATATTTGTATCGACGCCACTGCACCGTGCTTATAGGACGTTTAACGCACTACAGTAAATAGATAGAGAATTATTATTACAAACCGTAACGTATAAGTAAGACATAAATATACTGCGTATCTATACGATGAGCCCCCTTCCGGTGTATTCCGTGTAGTAGCTTCTTTATTATATTCCTTTTCCACAATTCGCTACGTCAGTTTCCACAGTCGACATGTTTTTCTCGAAGATTTATTTGGGTACGCATATCTTTAATTACAAATCTCTCTGCGGCGTCGCCAGAATAACAAAATATTACATTGTTAAAATCCTGGGAAAGTTCGCAATTTCATTAAAATGGTTCTAAGGTGTTTTCCATACTTGTTTAGTATCCCTGTTAGTTTTGTACATACCTAAGTCTAGGAAAAAAGGCCTCCTAAGTCAGCTGCAACTACATTTTGGACGATATTTATCGCGCAATTAAGACATTATCTACGTTATAATTATAAGTATTATAACGAGTTATAGGTTTTGGTTGCTTAATCTACCTATCGCTAAAATGTAGCTAAAACTATTAATTCGCATTGCACTTATACGCAGGTGATCTATACTTCAAAGCACAGCTTCAATGTAACCTCAAACGCCAAGTAGGCACTTAAGGCACTAGATACATAAATAAAAGGAACTAGAATATACTTACACAGATTACTCACGCTTTCTCGGGTTTCCTGAAGATCTTTGAAAGCGGATACGAGCACAAGAAGAAACCAAACAAAAACCGACCGAGTTCGACATGATGGATGCGATAGACGTTTTCATCTTTACTCACCAAATATTTTCCATATTGACTCAGTAGAAAATATCTGGTTTACATGTGATATTAAACACATGTTCAAAATGATTCGCATTGCAATTTAAACTTTATTATCATGAGAAATGGGCCTAGATCAACAGTTATGGTTTAATACGAGCTTGCAGAATCTCGATATTCCATCAATAAGTTGACAGGCTACCGCAAGCCTTGGATAATGGATTGCTAATATTGGCTGAATCCCGTAGGTACACCATACCCTCTGGATAAGCTGCTATCATTCGTCTTTTCGTCGGATCCCGCAGAGCCAAGGGGTGTCGACACATTACTTAAAGTACTGGGTGTGTAACTGTAAGGCAAGGGTGCCGCATAGCTGTAGCGTGTCAGGAAATGAACGATAATTAAAAAGCTTGCCAACATTTACATTAAAAATATTGATGTGTTTTGCGTTAAGCATTAACTTTATATTAATGTTAAAGCAAATTTCCGCATTGTGTGCAATGAATATAATAATAATGAATGAATAATTACATAAATAATTGAACGTTTTCCACTGTTGCAAAATAAGAGGTGGCCAACAACTTTAAAGACCTAACAAAGATCCTGAAACACAAATGAACATGAAGCCTTCATTTGGTTCCCCTATTTTTCTGGAAACTGTATCCCTGCAATTCCAAATATTTTAATTTCAGCTGAGCAACTCAACTCAACAGGAGCCAATAAACGTTTTTTATTTAGTAACTGTAAGACGTTAGTCGTTGATGGAAATGAAGAGGGTGCGGGCGCCGACTTTTTACGAGCAACGGTTAGAATTTCTGAAATATGACTCGTCCGCACTACACAGACAACCTCTTTAAGGTGTGAATCAAGCAATAATGAACTTTATGTCAAAGTAGTAGGAACTTAAACGTGTCCCGGTTGAGTTGGTTGGTTGGCATAGCGCACTGTCTATCGGGGAACCATTTTCATTTCCCCGCCTCGAATAAAATGACGTCGCGATAAAAACATTTTATGTCACTACTTTTGTTTATACTTCAAACATTTTGGAAGAATATAGGGCGAGAACGCAATTGTTTCTGTTAAACGCAAACTCCACCTTTTGTTTATTATGTTGAAGAGTTTATGCCGGAAGGTGTGACATATGAAAGCGCGAAATGGTGCGAGAGATTTTCACGTTACATTTTGTAATAACCGTTGAATGAGGGTCGGGTGCGGTGGAGGGCATTCAAGTTCCAAAATGACTCGGAGAAAGATGTTTGAGCCGACTAATGGCTACATTTAAAATTCGAGAGCTTAGAGTTAAACGCTGTAGCTAGGAAAATTGTTTCTGAAATGTGGCGTTCTTCTACTAAAAGCCCTCGAGTAGAGGTTTTGATTTCTTCTTTAATTGAAATTTGAGGCGCGCTCTCGCTGCGATTGTCAGCGTTGAGAGCCCAAAGGCTTTTGTGACGCTAATGAGAAAATTCATGACCTAATTTAAGCCCACTTGCGTTAACTAGCAGGCCTATTATACTTTACACTGGGGATTAAAATAGTTTATCGTTCTGGGTAGAATTTGTTACTCTTGTTAGCTGTTAAGGGCTTTACGCTAAATAGTAAAAAAAATGCATAAAACACTCTTTCGGGACATGCGAAAATATCATCACTTTTTCTGAGTAGGTACAGTCACCGGCAATAGTATCTTCCTACATGAAGGCCGCAAAAATATGTGACACGCTCTTGTGGCCCTACAGTTAAGCGCGTGTCACATATTTTTGCGGCCTTCGTGTAGGAAGATACTATTGCCGGTGACTGTACCGTAGACTGGGGTGGGGTTCCTTTTGAACTAGGTATAAGTTGGTTTTTGACCGTGAACTTAAATAAATTAACGTAAAAAAGTTTTAAGTTAAACGGTTTTATTTCAATCAAATGTTGTACCAAAAACTAGAAAATAAGAATTTATACGAATTTTAGTCCCACATACATTGCTTCCTGGAGAGTAATCATGTAAGACGGATAACAGAATAGGCATCTCGAGTCGGATGCTAAAAGCCCTATTTGTCTCTATATCAGTGGATTAAGTCATAATCGGAAGCTTTTATCAGACTAAAATAAAAACGTGGGGCGTCTAATATAAGGTAGAGTGGGTTAAGTATGTAATACAGACTATTTAATCTAAAATCAAAGTCACGTAGCTATTAACGTCACGTATGCTTTAATGTTGTTGGAGGTGACGTTAGTGTGAGAGTACTACTTACGAGTAGTATTAAAATATGTATATATAAAATGGGTCAAATACTTAGATATTTAGTTTGCGAAATGAAATGTGAAATAAAATAAATATGGTTAATTAATTTGTATAAGGGCTAGCATTAGCAATTCTTATTTATTTTTGATTTTCATGATTTTTAGGTCTTATAATTTTCTCTATTATTGTTTTACCATGTAATTACGATTTTGAATCACAGGATTTTCGTTCATTGGTAGCAATACCTGCCTACCAAATTTTTTTGTCTTACCAACGCCCCACGTTTTTATTTTAGTCTGATAAAAGCTTCCGATTATGACTTAATCCACTGATATAGAGACAAATAGGGCTTTTAGCATCCGACTCGAGATGCCTATTCTGTTATCCGTCTTACATGATTACTCTCCAGGAAGCAATGTATGTGGGACTAAAATTCGTATAAATTCTTATTTTCTAGTTTTTGGTACAACATTTGATTGAAATAAAACCGTTTAACTTAAAACTTTTTTACGTTAATTTATTTTTAAGTTTTTAGTAAAAATTTTGTACTTGTAATCAGCCCTATTGACCGTAGTATGTGGTGGGAAAATAATATGTGATGACACTGATGACAGCTCAAGTGTTATTATATTAATTGTATGTGACTTTTCGTGTGTTTAAAGTAGAGGGTACCTACGTTAAGTTGGGTAGTTGGGTACCTACGTATATTATAGGGTACATATATGTATGCAGCAAAATCCAAACCGAGCTCAATGAACAAAAATCTACAATCCGGGAAAGCGCGGAGCAAGTGACAGCGCAAGTAACGCAGAATATAAATATTATACTAGACAATAAATTGCAAAAGATTGAAGAAAACTACGACAACCTCAAAATTAAACAGGAAAACTTAGAAAAAAGAATATACTACATAGAAAAGCAAGCAAGAAAGAGAAACGTTGTATTTTTCGGGATAGAGGAGACAGAAAAATCATATTCAGACTTAGAAAAAAAATTGACAAGTTTCATAAATAACCATTTCGGAATCGAGCTTGACAGGAGGGATATACAAGAGGCCAACAGGATAGGAAGGAAAGGTGAAAAAGCCCGTCCAATAATTGCAACATTTTCCACTCTCGGCATAAAAATTAATATATTTAAAAACCGAAAATCTTTAAAAGGAACGTCTTATTCTATTTCTGAGGATTATCCACAAGACGTACAGCTAAAACGAAAAGAACTACTAGAGCAGGTGCGAACTGAGAAAGAAAACGGAAATAGAGCTATAATTAAGTACGACAGACTCGTAATACTAGGCAAAATCAAGAACACACCGGGAAATAATAAAAGGACTAGATCCCTATCGCCGGAATCAATCCCCGTTCGTGATGGCAAAAGAACAAATGAAAGTAAAAAAAATAAGCCAGAAGGGGTTCTAAAACCGGGTATACTTAATTTTTTAACTACGAAAAACTCAAATATGCCGCCAAAGCAAGGGAACTCATCTGATAACGCATAGCAATCACAGCGCCCCGCCCAAGGGAAAACATCGAAAAACTTAAAAAAGAACGCCAAATCACTCTTGGCACCCAATCTTCCAACCCGGCTGGTCACCGTGGAAGATAAAGACCAAAACCCTCCAGAGAAAAATAAAAGAGATAGAGAAAATAAAGAAAACTCTACCAAACTCTACATCGCCACTTATAACGTGAGAACGCTTTCCTCGCACGAAAAACTAATTGAACTATGGGATGCAATTAAGAACATACATTTCGACATAATGGGTATCTGCGAGGTCAGAAGGACAGGCTGCGTAATTGAAGAACATAGAGATTTTATCCTCTGCACCAAAGGAAGCACACCCGGACAATATGGCGTCGGTTTCATCATAAAAAAGTCACTCAAAAGCTCCATAGAACGCTTCGTAGGATTAACCGATCGAGTGGCCTTATTAAAAATGCATATTGGAAATCTAGAACTTGACCTCATCCAAGTGTACGCTCCAACTGAATCAGCGAAAGAAGAGGAAATAATACTGTTTTATGATACAATCCACGAAGCATTGAAATTAGCAGGAAAACATATAATCATCATGGGAGACTTTAACGCAAAAATTGGCCAACCAAAGCTCGAAGAACACCTAGTAACTAAACAGCACGGTTATGGATCACGGAACGAAAGAGGAGAAAAATTGATTCAGTTTGCAACAGAAAACAATTTCTCTGTATTAAATACTTTTTTTAAGAAGAAAAACAATCGACGATGGACATGGCGGTCACCTGATGGACGTACAAAAAACGAAATCGACTACATTTTATCAAACAGGCCAAAATGGTTTCTAAATATCGAAGTAATAAACAGCTCTTATCCATCAGATCATAGATTAGTAAGAGGCACGGTAAAGTTACATCACAATAAGGAGAGTAGAGCCAATTACAACAAACTACATAAAAGCTCATTAAAAACCGAGAGCGAAATAAATACGTACATAGAGTCATTAGAACACTTCAAGGCCGACCTATTGGACTATAATGCAAATACTACTGTGCAAGACTACTACGAAAGGATTGTGAACGCTATCGAACGCAGTCTTGAAAATGCACATCAAGTGAATAAAAACCAGCCTGAAAACTCTATCATCAGTGACTACTCAAAAATGTTAATAAAACGCAAACAAGATCTACAAAATACTAAACCTAAAACAGCTGTTATGAAGAAGCAACTAAGCGTTCTATATAAACTCACAAGTAAATGTATAAGGCATGACTATAGAAACCACAGACAAGAAGTATTTAAAAAACATATAGCTTTATCAGGAAGTATCAAGAAAGCTTACAAGGAACTGATAACACACATAAATTGGATTGAAGGAGTAAAAACCTCGGGAAAAATAATGCATAAAAGGAGCGACATCTTAACAGAAGCAAGCAACTTTTACAGAGCACTCTACACCGAAAAAAAGCCTGCAAACGAATGTCAATCCGAAAACTTAAATTCAAAGCTGGACACCGTTACTCAAAAACTAAATTATAACGCAAACGAAATAGAGGCAGTCACCGAAATAGAGGTAATTCAACATATTAAACAGCTAAAATTAGAAAAAAGTCCAGGCCCCGACAGAATGCCCGATGAGGCGATAAAGTATGCTGCAACATTTCTTGCCCACCCGCTTGCTCACCTCTTCAACATGGTTATGAAAACAGCCATAACACCTAAACAGTGGTCGGAGTCGAATATTATTGTTTTATACAAAAAAGGCGACCCGAAGGACATTGGGAATTACCGACCGATAAGTTTACTGCCTAGTCTGTACAAGCTTTTCTCAGGAATATTAGACAAAAGAATAAGTAAAACCATAGAAAGGAACCAACCTGTCGAGCAGGCAGGCTTCAGGAGCGGTTACTCTACTATCGACCATGTTCATACTATAGAACTCCTAATAGAGAAGTACCAAGAGTTCCAAAGGCCACTATATATTGCCTTTATAGACTACCAAAAAGCTTTCGATATGCTGTCTCACTCGTCTATATGGGAATCACTGAAAGAACAACATGTAGCTTTCGGAGATGAGCGCGATATCATCGGCAAACCTAAGGTGGTTGAGGTATTTGCCGTATATTTGTATCCCCAAATGAGTCCAATTTAGTTTTCTCATTATTGATTCAAGCACTGCAATAAATAACTTTGGGGATATGGGATCGCCTTGCCTTACACCCCGTTCTATTCGTATGAGTGGGCCAGTCGTCTCTAGATGTACTCTACTTGTGCTTTTTTTATATAAGTGTTTAATGACCTTTATATACTGAGGAGTATATAAAGGTCATACTGAGGAGTATATAAAGGTCATTAAACACTTATATAAAAAAGCACAAGTAGAGTACATCTAGAGACGACTGGCCCACTCATACGAATAGAACGGGGTGTAAGGCAAGGCGATCCCATATCCCCAAAGTTATTTATTGCAGTGCTTGAATCAATAATGAGAAAACTAAATTGGACTCATTTGGGGATACAAATAAACGGCAAATACCTCAACCACCTTAGGTTTGCCGATGATATCGCGCTCATCTCCGAAAGCTTCTCGCAACTAGAGTATATGATACGTACGCTACAGGCAGCTAGCAGAGAAACCGGACTTGAAATAAACTTCAATAAGACTAAAATCATGACCAACAGCGAGAAAATTCCACTGAATATCGAAGGGGCAGAAATGGAATACGTTCAGGACTTCATATACCTTGGCAAGCAAATTTCATTCGACAGAACTAGTAACGAACGAGAAGTACTAAGAAGGATAAAGATAACGTGGAACAAATTTTGGAGTCACAAGGAAGTACTTAAGAGCAACCTACCAATTACGTTAAAAAAGAAAATCCTGGACTCGTGTCTGCTTCCATCACTTACGTACGGTGCACAAACTTGGAAATTCTCACTTGCAGTAAGGAACAAACTACAAACTTGCCAAAGAAGCATGGAACGAAGTATAACCGGTATAAAGAAAATACAGAAAATCAGACATACACTCATCAGAAACAAAACAAAAGTGATAGACGCAGTAGACTATGCGAAAAAGCTAAAGTGGAAATGGGCAGGCCATGTCGCAAGAATGTCAGACAATCGATGGACAAAACTGATAACCGAATGGCCTGGACCATCAGGCAAACGTAAAAAAGGCAAACCACGTATGCGATGGGCGGACGACATTGCAAAAACTGCTGGCAGAACATGGACTAAAAAGGCACAGGACAGATCCAATTGGCTCACTCTGGAGGAGGCCTTCACCCGTCAAGGGGTTCTTGCTTGAAAGGAATCTAGTGTTAATTATACCTATTAGTGTAAACAAATGGACAAATATTATTTTGCTAATTTATTTCTTTTAATAATTTAATGAACTTTGTTATATTAATCCATATCTAATTTTAATTAATTTCTAATTTATATAATTTTTAATGCATATATTCCTTAAATATAAATCTAATACAACTTATGGACATACTAATATTACATAATTTATGGAAAATTAATAGTAAATATCAATTATAGTCAAGTTATAGAATTAATTCATGAATTCAATGACGATAATGACACAGTTTAAGAAACTTGACACAAGTGTAAGTCACTATTTATTATGTTACTAAAACCAATTTTTATTTGTCGACCAATGGGCAAGAAATAAAAGGCTTTTTTATTTTTTATTTTTTATTTTATTTATTATATGTATGCAGTGTGGGAAAAATCTATGGGTCCTGGAGGGGAACTAAATTCTTGAAATAGGTTAATTTACGTAAAGGACATTCTTTCATTTTAAAAATGTATGCTAAGCTAAAAGGCTGAGTACGTCACAGGAGAATTGCTTTAGGAGCAGCATGACATAGACTTGATAAAACTCAATGGTCAAGTGCCTTAGCGAGCCCGAGGGCCGAATGCCCGAGGGTGAGCCGCAATCTATACAAAGCTAAAAAAGGCCGAGTACGTCACGGCGAGAATTGCTTCAGCCGCAGCATGACATGGACTGGCAGATCTCAATGGTCAAGCGTCTTAGCGAGCCCGAGGGCCGAAGGCCCGAGGGTGAGCCGCAATCTATTCGAAGCTAAAAGGCCGAGTACGTCACGGCGAGAATTGCTTCAGCCGCAGCATGATATGGCCCGGACAGATCTCAATGGTCAAGTGTCTTAGCGAGCCCGAGGGCCGAAGGCCCGAGGGTGAGCCGCAATCTATGCGAAGCTAAAAGGCCGAGTACGTCTCGGCGAGAATTTCTTCAACAGCAGCATGACATGGACTGGACAAATCTCAATGGTCAAGTGTCTTAGCGAGGGTGAGCCGCAATCTATGCGAAGCTAAAAGGCCGAGTACGTCACGGCGAGAATTGCTTCAGCAGCAGCATGACATGGACTGGACAAATCTCAATGGCCAAGTGCCTTAGCGAGACCGAGGGCCGAAGGCCCGAGGGTGAACCGCAATATATGCGACGCTAAAAGGCCGAGTACTGCGTATTGCATACGATCCGAACATCACAACGAGAATTGCTTCAGCAGTAGTAAGATATGGACTTTATAAAACTCAATGTTCAAGTGTCTTAGCGAGCCCGAGGGTCGAAGCCCGTTCAACAGTAGCATGACATGGACTGGACAAATCTCAATGGTCAAGTGTCTTAGTGAGCCCGAGGGCCGAAGACCCGAGGGTGAGCCGCAATCTATGCGAAGCTAAAAGGCCGAGTACGTCACGGCGAGAATTGCTTCAGCAGCAGCATGACATGGACTGGACAAATCTCAATGGCCAAGTGCCTTAGCGAGACCGAGGGCCGAAGGCCCGAGGGTGAGCCGCGATATATGCGACGCTAAAAGGCCGAGTACTGCGTATTGCATACGATCCGAACATCACAACGAGAATTGCTTCAGCAGCAGTAAGATATGGACTTTATAAAACTCAATGTTCAAGTGTCTTAGCGAGCCCGAGGGTCGAAGCCCGTTCAACAGTAGCATGACATGGACTGGACAAATCTCAATGGTCAAGTGTCTTAGCGAGTCCGAGGGTGAGCCGCAATCTATTCGAAGCTAAAAGGCCGAGTACGTCACGGCGAGAATTGCTTCAACAGCAGCATGACATGGACTGGACAAATCTCAATGGTCAAGTGTCTTTGTGAGCCCGAGGGTGAGCCGCAATCTATGCGAAGCTAAAAGGCCGAGTACGTCACGGCGAGAATTGCTTCAGCCGCAGCATGACATGGACTGGACAGATCTCAATCGTCAAGTGTCTTAGCGAACCCGAGGGCGGAAGACCCGAGGGTGAGCCGCAATCTATGCGAAGCTAAAAGGCCGAATGCCTCACGGCGAGAATTGCTTCAGCCGCAGCATGACATGGACTGGACAAATCTTAAAGGCCAAGTGCCTTAGCGAGCCCGAGGGCCGAAGGCCCGAGGGTGAGCCGCAATCTATGCGAAGCTAAAAGGCCGAGTACGTCACGGCGAGAATTGCTTCAACAGCAGCATGATATGGACTGGACAAATCTCAATGGTCAAGTGTCTTTGTGAGCCCGAGGGCCGAAGGCCCGAGGGTGAGCCGCAATCTATGCGAAGCTAAAAGGCCGAATACGTCACGGCGAGAATTGATTCAGCCGCGGCATGACATGGAGTAGACAGATCTCAATCTTCAAGTGTCTTAGCGAGCCCGAGGGCCGAAGACCCGAGGGTGAGCCGCAATCTATGCGAAGCTAAAAGGCCGAGTACGTCACGGCGAGAATTGCTTCAGCCGCAGCATGACATGGACTGGACAAATCTCAATGGTCAAGTGCCTTAGCGAGCCCGAGGGCCGAAGGCCCGAGGGTGAGCCGCAATCTATGCGAAGCTAAAAGGCCGAGTACCGCGTATTGCATACGATCGGAACATCACAACGAGAATTGCTTCAGCAGCAGCATGACATGGACTTGATAAAACTCAACGGTCAAGTGTCTTAGCGAGCCCCAGAGCCGAAGGCCCGAGGGTGTGCCGCTATCTATGCGAATCTAAAAGGCCGAGTACGTAACGGCGAGAATTGCTTCAGCAGCAGCATGACATAGACTTGATAAAACTCAACGGTCAAGTGTCAAGCGAGCCCGAGGGCCGATGGCCCGAGGGTGAGCTGCAATCTATGCGAAGCTAAAAGGCCGAGTACCGCGTATTGCATACGATCGGAACATCACAACGAGAATTGCTTTAGTAGCAGCATGACATGGACCGGACAAAACCCAATAATAAAGTGTCCTAGCGGTCACGACTCAGGAGTTGGAGATCAATAAAAAACGTAAACGCCTATACCTAAAACTAGAACACTATTTTTAAATGCATACATTCTCCAACTGGTCCTTTATGGCAGCCAGTAGCCTAGCAGCATTACGACTAAGGAGTTGGAGATCAAACGTAACGTAAATGTCTCTAGCTAAAACTAATGCAATATTTTTAAATTGACACATTCTGGAACCGGTCAGTTACGGAAGGCAGTAACCATGCTGCTTCAGAACTGAGGAGTTGGAGATCAATATGAAATGTAAATGCCTCTACCTAAAACTAGAGCACTACTATAATTGACACATTCTCCAACCGGTTAGTAATGGCAGGCTGTAACCTTGCATCATCACGACTGAGGAGTTGGAGATCAATATGTAACGTAAATGCGTCTACCTAAAACTAGAACACTATTATTTAATTGACACATTCTCCAACCGTCAGTTATGGCAAGCTGTAACCTTGCATCATCACGACTGAGGAGTTGGAGATCAATATGTAACGTATTTGCGTCTACCTAAAACTAGAACACTATCATTAAATTGACACATTCCCCACCCTGTCAGTTATGGCAGGCCGTAACCTTGCATCATCACGACTGAGGAGTTGGAGGTCAATTTAACACGTAAATATTTCTACCTAAATCTAGAGTGCTATTATTAAATTGACACCGTCTCCACCCGGTCAGTTATGGCAGGCAGTAACTATGCAGCATCAGAACTGAAGAGTTGATGGTCAATATTAAGTCACTAAGGATTTATTTACTAGCAACAATAATATAGTTAAATTAGCAGATGTGCACGACTCTCGGTTAAGGTAAGCAGTATCTCTGCAGCATCAGGATTTGAAGATCAAAGGTTGAAAATATGATTAAAAGTTTTTGTCACGGAGACCTGATACGCATACCAAATTTCATCGAAATCTGTTAAGTAGAAATGGTCGAAAAATCGATTGCAAGATTTGATGCGTATAAATATACAAATAAATAAATAAATAGATATACGGGGTCAAGCTAAATAAAACCGTTTAAAAAACATGCAATTTACACCCTTATCAGAAATAAGTAGGTACTTACATCATAAAAATCATAAATGCGCACATAATCAAACTCCTTATAACACCTGTTATTAAATTTGCATGGGTTTTATTAACATTTGTCATAATCAACTTAAAAAAAACGAATCCTTATGAAGATTTCTTATTATGGCACAGGTGCCGACGGCGGCATGCTGGGCGCGCGGCTGAAGTCATGGATGGAAGCGCAGCTGGGCCGCGCCAAGAAGCGCAAGCAGAAGCAGCGCCTTGCCCCCGCCACCACCGGCCCGCTGCCCCCGCCGCACCTCTCCTCCCCCGAGAGCGCCTACAGCACCGGCTACTCCACAGATGGCACGTCGCCAGGCGCGCCGCCCGCTCCGCTCGCCGCCCCGCTCGTGGCTCCTCCGCCGCCGCCTGCGCCACCCACTACACACCTTTACCATGAGCCCGCTAAGGTATGTCTATGTTTATTTTTCGTCATTCTACTTTAATGTACCGTATCAACTTTATTTTTTTTATGTTAGGCACCAAGCAAGGATGCAAGCCAGTGGCAGTGTTGTCCTTTTTCAAAGAACAAAGTTATAAAATATTTTGAACATTGATATTCTAATATCCTGCAAGTACCTAGTTGGTTACTTAGTTCTGTTACCAGATGTCTGACTGATAAAATATAAAATAAAGTTTTAAATAATTTTTTTAAGTAATTATTTAATAGCCTAATTTCTAATGAACATAATATGGTATAATAATATATAAATCAGATGGGAAATTTATTGAATATATATATAATAGATTGCCTGAAGTCGCAAACACGCGCTAAATTTAAGAAAATTACACTTTACAAAAGTGCATCCATAAAATATTGCACCTTCGTTTAAAAGGTTCCATTGCTTGTTTGTAAGAGACCTGTTTATTAGAGGTAATTGCGTGACCACCATTTAATTTTCTTGCGATTTTATCCCACAGATATTCCCATTTGTAACATTGCCTGTTTTTAAGTTTTGAACAAAAGACAGATTTAGACTGCTATGGAACGAGCAGACTTGCAACGTATAGTCTAGTATTTTATCGGATAGACCCACGTGAACTATAAATATACCAAATTGAAGCTAAAGAATATAGCTACCGAATTGTGCAAGACTGATGCGTCTTAAACGTGGTTCAAAATAAATAGGATTTAAAATCAACGTGAATAAGGAGTGTAATTTTGACGTATATTATTCACGCCTTTTTCCGAGTGTTATAAAGAATTGAAACTGAAAAACTGCGACAATAATTTACAATTCAATATATTGTAATCTATTGACTATTAAATAAGCTTTTAAATTATGTACATGAATAATTAAAATGTTGCTACCTATTCCTATTTATTTAGTGAAAACTCTAGTAACTGAAGTTAGCAACCGACTAGGTGCATCTATTGGAGTGCAAGGATGCGCGAAAGCCAGCGCAAATTGAAGTGGAGCTCTTCAATAACATATTCCAAAACCTTTATGAAACACTGTAGTCATCATAAAATCTCGCTCAGTAAATCATATTCAAAACACGAAACTGCGCATAACTTGCTGGAAATCAAATAAATAAAATCCTTGGTAGCTTGGAACTGTGGCCGGGGTTTCGCATTGTACTCACGTAGAGACACTAGCGAACCGGGATCTCTATTTATCTCGACTAGTAACTGATTTTATTGTGAGACGTTCTCGACTCGTGAACTAGGTATACGTGTTCTGATAAAAGAAGGTATGTAGGTAGCTGTGGGTTGTGGGTATATTTCTAGCTAGAACAAGCAATACGTGCTTAGTTCAAACAGTGAACAAGTAAACGCTTTTTCCCACAGTTATGGTTTAAGCAGTATAAAAGTTTTTCCGCAAGTCCGCGGGCACTGTAGAATACCAGACTCGCGTTTTATAAAGTTCAACAATTTTGCGGTTTAAGTAATTCAGTATCTAACTGTAGTAACTGTTATGTTTATTAGTTATACAGTGTGTAAATCCAATACGGGCGAATCTTTAAACGTTGGTTAGCATAGGACACAGGAAGTATGATTTTGATAACTTTTGCTTAGAATTACGAAATAATTTGACCCGCATTCGGGGTCATAATTAAGTATACAATACAATAGAAATATTCTGTATTGCACACCACAATAAAATAACACAGATTAAAAGTAGAGGCAGTCAACAGGCGGTCTTATTGCTAGAGAGCGATTTCTTCCAGACACTTGGGGTAGCGGAAATCTAGTCGAAAATAATCGTATGAATAGGTGCAAAGCAAAAGAAACAGTGAAAAACCAGTAAACAATGACAAAAAATAATAAGAGCTTAATTATACATATACCTACACACAAATAAAATAATCAATAAATATACATATACTACATACGCAGAGTAAAAAAAACATAAATAAATAAAATACAGTCGGCAAATATTTGTGTCAAGGGAGAGATAGGTTATATATACTCCTTAAGGTATTGCTTGAGGTTAGTTATGGATATTGCTCGCCTTATCTCCAGACGTAGGTAGAGTTCAACAGGCGTATAGCCTGGAAGGTAAAGGAACTATTATAGAATTTTGGCGTGACAGAGAAGATAGCTACGCGTACGGTAAAACTCGCATTATGGCCAGGTGGAGATGTAAAATTGTGTACTCACCACGGGCAGTAAAAAAGAAAGCCCTCTATCGCATATTTATAACCTCAATATCACAAATACCTGCGATTTCGGGCTTTCTTCCTTTTACAGTCCTTGGTAAGTAATGTACTATTACCTAACTTTTATTAGGTGGGTTACAGTGTTAAATCAATCATTTCAGGAAATTTCAATAAAGCAGTTTAAAAACAATACGATAAACGATAATATAAATATTATTGGGCGATATGTATGTACCTATGTTACAATATGTAATTCTATAATTTGTTCCATTTAAAACTTACTAAGTATATTACAATTAAAATAAGAAGTCTTTGGTACCTATATAGGTACTAACTCGTAACTACATACTTTTTACGTCCAAACTAGGGAGTGCAACCGGTTTTATTTTGTTTGAAAAAAGCCGGTTTTTAACCGGTTAACCAGTAATTTTTCAAACAAAATAAAAACCGGTTACATTCCCTAGACCAAACTCGCCGCGATTCACCCAACTTTCATCTACAAAACACGGACATTTAGAGGATTTGTAGCCAGAGTAAGTACCCGCAGATTAATACAATCTGTGGCGACAAAAATCTTTACTAAGTATTATTTAGAAGCTTTGTTTCGTCACGAGAGGCTAGAAGTGCGCCATTCTCACCGGAAAAGACGTATATTTTACGGGAAAAAGTAGATACTTAATAATAATGAAGCGCCCTTTTTTCGGGTTGTCGGATCCTTAAACACGCACTCACGTAAACTTGTCCTTTTTGGCAAAGTCAGAGACAATTAGATAATAAAGACTTCTGAATGATTGCAGTAGAATAGACGGGGCAACCACGCACAATTTTGGCTGGTTTCAAAACCCCTATATTTTGTATAACGCATAATAAGAAAGAAAGAAAATACATTGATTAAAGAAAATACATTGAATACTCCTCTCAACGCTTAGTTCTATTTGAGAGCGTCAGATGTGATTTTTAAAATACATAAATTAAATTAAGACCTCACCAATGTCAGTTATTTGTAACTCCATCTGCAACTACCTAATGAGAAACGCGACTTTATTTGGCCATTTTTAGGGTTCTGTAGCCAAAATGGCAAAAACGGAACGCTTATACATAGTTTTGTCATGTCCGTCTGTCCGTCCGTCCGTATGTCACAGCCATTTTACTCGGAAACTATAAGGAGTATCGTAATGAAATTTAGTCATAAGGTGTATTTTGTATGCCGCTATTTAGTTATGTAGTTAAATTGCAGAAAAAAATATTTTTGGGGGTGGCGCTCCATACATGTAACTAATATTAATTTTTTTTAAATTAATTTCCAATTTTTTTTCCAAAATTTGAGAAGATGCGCATTATCACTACTTTCTACGAAAATTGTTTTGAACATAATCGGTTAAGCCATTTTTGAGTTATCTCGAAAAAAACTTCTTCCATATCGGCATCAGATACGACCTTTTGGTATTAGTTTGGTACTTATTCCATTGAAAGTATGGAACCGTCCATTATGCGTGGTCCGACACGCACTTGGCCGGTTTTTATAGGTAGGTATAGCTAGTCTATATTTCTGGCTTCTCTTTAGTAGAACCACTTTAATCCAAGCCTCACGCGAGTTTAATTATTATGGAATAAATTGTCCCACACAAAGTTCGTTATTGCACATTTATAATAAGTTTACATTAAATCCCGTTTTGCATTAATTGGGTTATAGTTACATAGTTACTCTACTTCGCTCGCTTGCTTTATATGCGGAGTACGCTCCGCGGAACTTCGTTAATTAAGTATATGTAGAGCAGATAAATTGACGAGGGAGGTCTTTCATCTAAGCCACACAAAGCCTCCTGAGTCCTGGGCATATACATATTTTAATTGCTTAACAAGCGTGAATGAGTCGAATGTTTAGCAGTGTAATCGTACTGTCGCGATCTTTAAAAAACTAAAACCGACGTCATAAAATAATGTCAGCATTTAGATAGATAATTTCTTTATTCATTCCCACAACATACATATATGGCAAAGACATCAACACAAAGTAAAATTACTAAAAGAAAATAAAAAGGCATGCAACTCAATAACATTTATGCACGTCAACAGGAAGCCATGTGTCATGGCAGAGAAACGGCGCTGGCTCAACATGGTGATGCAGCAAGCCACATCGCTGTTATTCTGCCAGTACCTAACTTACAAATGGTCGTGCAACGCTTTAAAATAAGAAATTATAGACTTATAGTCTCCGATAGCAATTTCACTTTGCCTTCACTTTCCAATGAAAATGCACAAAATGCTATGGAAATAACCTAGGTGTACCTATAATTAGTAAATTAACAAGCCAACAGTCCCATCAGTAGATTCTTATACTTACTTAGGTACTTGTGTGTGAGTAGAGGGAGGTCATTATATAATGGTTTTCCAACGTTTGGAGCTCGGAAAGCATGTGGAAGACTATTCTGAATGCCCATTATTTTAATACAGAATGATGTTACAGTTAAAGACCTAATACGCTTCCGATCTTCTTTTGTTCCTGTACCGTTGTGGGGGAAAAATGACTCGCCTAATTGATTGATTATCTTTGTCGGTCCCGGAACTTTTGGGCGTTTCATTTTGCTCGTAGCGTGTACAAATTAAAGGGATCAAGCGTTGAGCCCTCGTGTGATTAATTCAAGTCGTAAATTTTAACATATCTGACGGTTTTTACGAAATTAAGCTCCTAGGTAGGGCGAGGTAATGAGCCGAGCATGCTGTGTTATTGGTTCAGTTCAGACGTCGTGTGTTTATATTGTGTTCAGGTTTTTCATTCCGTAAATTTATTTAAGTCGACTTGTTTATAAGGTGACTAGGGGCAATGGTTTGGGCGCGGCTAACTCGGATATAATTTTTTTATTTTGATGTATACTCGACTAGCACGCGACGTAAACATTTAGATGTAGTTTGTTAAAACAAACCTAAAAGACACAAAATGACGATCATAGAGTAGAAGCGACATGGCAGATCTAAGTAACTTAAACCCTAAAAGAACATAAACCCTTCACTTAGGGGCAAATGGCATATGACAACACAAGTTGTGTCGAATACATGTAAAGCAAATTCATTCGCCATTGTTAACTGATGGGGAAATAATAGATTATAGAAAAATCTATTATTTTTTTAATAAAGTGAAAAAAAATAAAATCGCCTAGTTATAAAAAAACCTGTACAAACATTTTTTCGAAGTTTTTAGTTTATTAATTATCCTAAGTCACAGAAATAAGGTTTTTTTTAATAAGGGTCCGGTAAAGATTTTTTTCGATTTCGTTTACTTTATTCACTTAACTTTTCGATACCACTTTGCAGTAACTAACAAGACTTCTATTAGTTAATACATACTTTTTTTAAAGATCGTTTCTTTTTAAATTTCATAAGTGAAACACTTTTTTTGATTTTATGTTTCATTTTAAATAATCCACCTTAATAACAGCTGTTTCTCGATTTTTGCTTGGAGAAGTGGAAAAAGTAAGATTTATACTGATTAAAATTATGATAAACTAGTATGTAAAATATACAAATACATTGGAGAATGAGTCGTTTAAGAAATAAGTAGAACAGTTTTATTTTATTTCATGTATTAAAGTGCTTCATAAAATTAAAAAAATTACGAATAAAATTGACTTAATGGTCTAATCAGATTTATCAGATGATATAATAGTAGATTGTACACCAAGGGGATAAAGCACTGTTTTATGTCACGGACGCAATATTGAATCCTGGACGTAACGAAGGACTCCAGATTTTACTCCCGAGCGCAGCGAGGGGGTTATGAGTTAATTCCCGAGCGAAGCGAGGGAATTAAGACTGAGTCCTGAGTGCAGTGAGGGGTTCAAGCGCGCCCGTGACAAAAACAGCTTTATCCCCGAGGAGTATACTCTACTTTTCTCACCTCTTGCGAGACAATAAAATAGCTAAGGCAAAGACAATAAAATAAGTAGAAACGGATTTTTATTAAAGTAAATCAAAAGTAAAAACCGGCCTAGTGCGTGTCGGACCACACATAGGAGGGTTCCGTACCTTCAATGGAATAAGAACCAAACTAATACCAAAAGGTCGTATCTGGTGCCTACGGTTTTTTGGAGATAACTCAAAAATGGCTCAACCGATAATGTTCAAAACAATTTGCGTGGAAAGTATATGATAAGACGCATCTCCTCAAATTTTTTCATATTTTTTGGACTTACGGTTCAAAAGTTAAAGGGGGGGGGGGCACAAGTTTTCTGACTTTCGAAGCGATTATTTTAGAAAATATTCACTTAATGACAAAAGGGTCAAAGAAACCTCAATGTTATTTTTAAAGATCATTGATGTGTCACATGTTGATACTTAGTTAAAAAAAAATAGTTACATGTATGGAGCGCCCCCCCTAATTTTTTTTTTTCAAATCTACATAACTAAGTAGCGGCATACAAAATACACCTTATGTGTAAATTTTATTCAGATACGTCGTATAGTTTCCGAGTAAAATGGCTGTGACATACGGATGGACAGGCATACAGACAGACATGACGAATCCATAAGGGTTCCGTTTTTTGCCATTTGGCTACGGAACCCTAAAAATTGATTCTTGATACATTAGTCCATTTTATTCGAATTTTATCTTCAATTTTTATAGAACCTGCTGTTTTACTCCGTATACTGCAGCGTCTTATGACACTCGCGGCATTTGTTTTTAGTACATTACTGCAGAGACCAGTAAGTAAGCTTTCCTGGCTGAGTATTTAGTAGCCGTCCGAGTCGAAGACGAGGACGGCTACAATACGAAGCCAGGTAAGCTGATTACGGTCGAAGCATGTATAGTGCTTTTCTCAAACATGTAAGGAAATAAAATTACTTGTTTAGTGCTTCAGTTACTGGCTGAGTGATTTAATGTTGTATGAAAATCCTTTACGTACGTCGCGCTGAACCTGCCTTGGAATAGAGTCCCTACTGGTCTCTAATTACTAACGTAACAGGAACATTTCCGAGCATGTTTGAGAAAAGGTATTTAAAAAAGGTGGCCAGCACGATTTTCCGAATAAATTCGATTTTCAAATCAGCTCGACGCGGCGGCGCGGGCCCCGGCTGGCGTCGCGGGGCTGTGCACCGTGCGGACTTTACCAAATTAGACTTTAAGCACATAACAATAAGAACTATGGGAAGTGAAATCACATTATTAACCAGCGGGTTATAATGAGATTTAGTACAACATTATAACCCGGCTAAAGCCAAGGGCTATAATGATTTGCTTTCGGTGAGGTTTGCATGATATATAATTTGGCATTGTCGAGCAGGTGGTGTGAAAAACATATTCATGTTCAGTCTAATCAGATTTATCAGAGGATATAAACTATAACATATAACCACAAAAAATAAAAATAAACAATTAGGCGACAAGTTTGCACGAATTAACGTCCTCACTAAACAAACTCTGCAAGAATTGAATTTTCGGGTATTAAATAATAATATAATCATGATACTCGTATGTATCAAAAGTATTTTTTCGCAATAATAAGACTTCAAACTATCTTATGAAATGCAATTCATGTGCGTTATATCATTATTAGCGATTTTAGTTTTCAAACCTTTACCTGACTCTTAATTTATGTGTTAATAAAATTGCACCTGAAGCCTTTTGGCCAGATCCGCCGCTAGATGTCGCTAGTCGCCACTTAGCTCACGCTATCGTCACGTTCGTTCGGCTGCATGAGGCCGCCGCGGCCACCGCTCGACAACTTCCTTGTCTTGGGGAGCATAGTGCGCAGTGATCGTAAAGTGAGAGCACTGATGCTGACACCCAGAATATACGCCCGCGCCCGGCTGCCGAGATGGGAGTCCGAGCGCAATTTTTGTTAGGCCTCTTTACTTTATAGGGGGCAAATCGTGTATCTACGATTACTTTGTTGTACAGTGGTGAGCTGCGAACATTCATCAAAAATTGACATATCGCTTTTTAGGGTTCCGTAGTCAACTAGGAACCCTTATAGTTTCGCCATGTCTGCCCGTCCGTCCGTCCGCGGATAATCTCAGTGACCGTTAGCACTAGAAAGCTGAAATTTGGTACTAATATGTATATCAATCACGCCGACAAAGTGGTAAAATAAAAAGTGGAAAAAATTTTTTTATTAGGGTACCTCCCCTATATGTAAAGTGGGGAGTGATTTTTTTTTTCATTTCAACCCTAACGTGTGATATATTGTTGGATAGGTATTTAAAAATGAATAGGGGTTTACTAAAATCATTTTTCGATAATGTAAATACTTTTGGAAATAATCGCTCCAGAAGTAAAAAAATATGCGTCCCCCCCCCCCTCTAACTTTTGAACCATAAGTTTTAAAAATATGAAAAAAATTTCAAAAGTAGAACTTTATAAAATCTTTCTAGGAAAATTATTTTGAACTTGATAGGATGAATAGTTTTTGAAAAAAAAATACAAAATAATTTCTGAACTAAGTTTGTAATTTAACCATATAAGCAGGTGTTTATTGTACCTGTAATTTCTACAAAATTACAATGAAATGACGTGCTTTCAAATAAAGTAAAAACGGTGAAAATCGGTTCACGCAATAAAGAATTATCCCATAAAAATCATCTTCCATACTTTAAGCTCGCGCGCAATAGTTTACTTAATTTGCCGATAGATGTCGCTGTACGTGGAACTCTCAAATCATATCCTACATGGCGGTGTTATTAACTCTTAAGTGGGGACACTTACTGTGACGGACGGAAAACTACGGAACCCTACACTGAGCGTGGCCCGACACGCTCTTGGCCGGTTTTTTATAAAATAATCAACAGGAGTAATTAGAGTTTATTCAATAATAAATTATTATGCTTTTATGATCGGTTTATTAAATTTGTCGACTTCGTTGATGTAGTAAAATTTATAAGTTAGTTAATTGAATTTAAATTAGTTTGACACTCGCGACGCTTCGCGTTTTAAACGCGTTGAAAGTTTTCATTAATTTAATCTTACTAATTGTGTAGTTGAAAGGATGTTTACAAAAACAACATAACTACATTGGGCATGATTTTACAGGATATCGATAAAACTAAACTTCTCTTTAAATAATAATGATTAAAGCTTGATTTTCAGGGACAATAAAGATATATATATATGGCAACAATTTAGGAATATCCCTTTATTTGTTTTAAGGCTCTTTATTTTTCCGAAAACACATATACAGGGTGTTTCCTGTAATAAGAGCAATAAATTAAAACGTAGATTCTACTCCTCAAACAATGAAACGTTTGTTCTACAATAAAAAAAGTCTCTTTTTCATACAGTCACCACATGGGAATGTTGAGCTACTTGGCAATGGACGCAATTTAGTCGTGTAATATAATGGGTTCGGTATTTTTCGTTAGTAGGCACGATCGCGATATGACCGATGTTACCCGATGATATCTTGGTTGCTTTGTTGCGTCAAAATTTCACTATGTCAAAACTAGTTGACATAATAAAAATTCCTTCGTCTACGAAAAGGATTAGCCAACGGCCATTAAATTTTGAAGTTACTCGTTTGAATCAGACGCTAGATGTCGTTGTTCCTAGCGGAAACTGGATAACGACAGTTCTTCATGAATTCGTCTAAAACCGTTTAGTAATCTACTAGTATTTGTTTCAAATTGGATGCCATGATTTATTAGGCGAGATCTTTTTTCAAGTCAAGATATTTATATAAATATCCATGTTATCGGGCAATTTCACATTATTTTTTCATTGAGAGGGACAAATGCTATTGCTGTCTTTACTATCATTAAATGTGTCACAGCTCCTAGTTGACGTTAATTGAATACTTATGTAACCTTTGTGGAAATATGGTAGATAACCTTTGATAGTCTACATATAATCCTATAATCTGTCAGTAGCTATAGAAATGTTTAATAGAGACTTGATAGTTTCTGACTCAAATTCTAACTTTGAAAAAATATCTGACAATGGGTATTGTCAATTTTTTTTCGCTGTAACATTAATTGCGGAAAAGTAGCTATCTTAAATCTAGTAAAAAAATCAAATATGCCACCGGCAATAAACGACGAAACTAGACGTGAAATTATATTTTTGCACCAGCAAGGGTTAAGCATGCGTGCAATAGCAAACGCGTTAAATGTGCAGGTATAAGGTTCTACAAAATAATAATTTCCAAACACTTTGATTTTATTAAGAAAATATCTAACCTATTCATTCCTTTCTAGCGAAATACTGTCAGTTTGTGGGTAAATAGGTATGCCGCAGAAGGAGATATAAATGATCACCGTCAAGGCAATCATGGTGTCTCGATACTATCAATGCAACAACGCAATGAAATGCGAGAGAGCTACATGGAAAATGGGTTTATATCTACCAACTATTTCGCAGACTGCTTCAATTGCCACCCCAATACCATCCGAAAGCATACAAAATTGCTTTGACGGAAGATCACAAAATCGCTCGAGTCAATTTTGCTCAACAGTACCGAAATTTTGATTGGGGTTCGACAATATTTTCCGATGAGAAGTCGTTTAATTCAAGTGACCACGGTCGTTTACATCTCTGGCGTTATGACAATACGCGATATGCGGAAGACCATGTTATACCAAACAGGGAGTCGGGTCGCATCAGTGCAAACTTGTGGGGGTGGATGAGTTCGGACGGTGTAGGTGAGCTGGTTCCTTTACCTCCCAGGACCAACGCTCAATGTTATCTCAGCGTGTTACAGGAAAGCATGCTTCCCACCGTAAGGGCATTTTATCCACGGGAAGAATTGCCACATTTTCATTTCGTGCACGACAACTGCACGATACACAGGGCCAGGATTGTAAAAGACTGGCTCCATCAACGTCGACAGGAAATAACGGTCATACCGTGGCCTGCTAAGTCTGCGGATCTAAACCCCATAGAGAATCTATGGGGTTTAATGGTCCAAAGATGGGAAAATCGAAATGGACGATCAAGACAAGCTGTGGAAAATCATTGCCAAGAAGTTTGGGAAGACTTGCGAGGAACTGATTATTGCACTCGATTTGTGGAGTCCATGCCTTCGCGTCTCCAAGCTGTCATTGATAACGATGGGTCATATACAAGTTATTAGTTTTTAGATATCTCTTTGCTTTAATACGAATAAACAGATTTTGGTCTATTTGTTATGTTTTTTACATTTTAAATAGTAGAGTTAAACGTAAATATTTTTTAAATAATAATAGACATTTTGACATAGATGTTTACGAGACAGTAAAGAGGGTATTAGACAACATTACAAAGAAATGTTTTAAATTCCAATAAAAAGAACACAATAAAATATTCGTAAAATAATGAACTTCTGCTTATTTATAATTATATTTTTCATTCACTTTCCTTTTGACAGCTGTTATCTAAATGAGTTTCAGTTTATGAATTATATGGAAATGGCTGCCGTTAAAAGGAAAGTGAACGAAAATTTCTACATAGCAGCTTAGCAGTCAAATAGACGTTTCTAGGACTAAAGCGGATGTTGTAATGTAACCATAGTAACGTCAGCTTCCGGAAAAATCGCTATCAATCATTGGTTAAATATTTTTGTTATTACGTAACCATAGTAACGCCACCTTCCGAAGAAAACACGGGCGGTCATTGGCTAACCGTATTTGGTTTTACGTAACTGTAGCAACGACCGCCCCATTGGTCAGCAGAGTTCGGCCGAAGTCGTGATACCAGTCTCGTAAGAGTTCGGACCCCGATTTGTATTATTCGACCAAGTTGCGAACAGTGGTAAGTGGCTCAACATTCCCGTGTGGTGACTGTACATACTAAATAGTATTTTCAATGTACGTTAAAATCCGTCTAATTGACATTGCTTGTCACTCTTGTCACCCAACAGAAATAATCAATTTCGCAATACATTGCGTGTTCGAATAAACTTTAAAGTGAAATAAAAATCTAATTATAAGTTATTTTTAAAAGTCGCTGAACTAATATTGTCCAGTTTGAGGAGTAGAATCTACGGTTTAATTTATTGCCCCTATTACAGGAAACACCCGGTTATAAACTTTAGTACTTATGCTATCTTTGTAAAAGTTTTGTTAGTTACGTCGTTCTTGTGCAAAAAGAAACAGTTTTTTTACTGAAAATATTTAATTTTTAAAAAGTGTTCGTTACATCTACTAAATTTATCTATTTTAATGTTAATATATAATTTATTTTATTATAATTATTAATTTCGTTTTTTTATCGTCACTTTTGAAGGATATTTTACTATGCAGGAAATTTAAATACGAATTTATAACACACGGAATAATTTTTGGCAAACATTTTTCTAGCCTCTTTGGTAATGAACATGATGACATCAAAAACACAAATTCGCCAAAAATGTAGTGTTGTTTTTGTAAACATCCCATCAAAATCTTTCATATTTTGCCTGTTATAATTTAAAAGAAAGTATTTTTGGGTTATAAAGTTGTAACATTAAAAATAACATTTTAATTGCTATACTATAAGACAAGCTAAATAAAATCCAACCTTAACACGTTTAATGTTAACCCTAGAGAACAAAAACTCAATAAAAAAAAAAACAAAATAGAATAGTAAAATTTAAGAATATAATAATACTGGTTTTGTGTAATAAATTACCTTACATACTTAAAACATATAAATTTCGGGCGTAAACGTACGTCAACAAAAAAAAAGTTCTTAACGAAATTGATATAAATTATCTATTAGTTCATAGAAAAGTCGGCAGTTTCCTTTTCCACGTAGCGATACGATACGGCATAGCGTAAGGAAACTTTCAATGATTTAAGGGTGTTAAAAAACCAGCCACTCAGACAGCGTCAGTATCTCATGCCTTCCTCCGAAGAGAGTGGTGAACGATCATCGATGGCTGACGACCATGAAATTTTCAACGATTTAAAAGGTGATAAAAACCAGCCACTCAGACAGCGACAGTACCCCACGCCTCCCTCCGAAGAGAGTGGTGAACGATCATCGATGGCTGATGACCAGACAGTCATCGCCTTTCTCACGCTCAGGGCACCGCGCCACATCTCATCGTCGTGGATGGGGTCAGCTCACGTATTGTGATAGCCTGGCGAAGAGCTTACTATAGAAATGATCCTATGAAGTAAGGTCTTGTCTCAAAAATGTTAACCTGAGAGGGTCATAATTACAGGAAAAATCTTAACAGCGCGAAGTACGATTCGGCGCCGACGGTACAGCGACATCTTCCATGAAATTGGGTAAACATAAACGTGATCACCACGTGGGCTTTATCTCGGAGAGCGCGACGATGATGTAAGCAGGTGGCCTTGTCGTCCCGATAATGGCTGATGTAGTACAGCTGTATAACCATTTCTTAATTTGTAGCACCAGAAACAGATAGTATATTCATTTATAGGATACTCCTGTTACTTAACTCATTTTGTTCCACCCTCCCGGTAGGCAAGTTTTACTTGAACCATAAACCTAAAAACCCATTTTTGCCCTCTTGCGCCTTGGCCAAACTAAAATATATTTTGTCACTAAGCGCCTTTTCCCTTTATTATAATTTCTGGGTTGAAATATCATATTGAAATACGGAAGGCTGAAACACATTTTTTGTGACTGATTGACATACGGTAGTACTATTAGTTATTCTGTGACGATTTCCTGTAATTATTGCTAATTTGTTATAAATTTGATTTTGATTTGATTTGATTTATTTTGATTTGAATTGATTTGATTTGCTTCAAGGTGGTTATAAATTTGTTTATTCATTCAATATATTTTATATAATTTTCAGTATTTGTCCATTTTTTTTTATAATGAAAATATTTCCGTGTGGTCATAAAAAGTACCTAGGTATATCTTACCTACTATGAAATTTCATTTTTATAAATTAAAAGTAATGTTTTATTATTTATTAAATTATTATTTATTAGTATTTATTGATTGATTATAAGATAAATAATTCATTAATCTTAACAATATTTTATAAATTAATAATAGATAATCTTCAAATTCATAATTACTCCCTTTTTATAATTTTATTTAATTATTTATTTGAATAGTTAAAACTTTTAACTATAAATCTTAAAAGCAACAACAAAGAACACAATTATGAACCAACAATTAAATGACATGCACTTACCTATTATTACATTATTTTATTTATATAAAAATGTTTATAAATGATTATGTTGTACAATTTTAATTCTATATATTAATAATAGGTAGTCATCAAATATATTTTTTTTTTTTATAATTTTATAAATGATTTATTGGAATAGTTTTAACTTTTAATTATAAATCTTTCAATTCATAAAAAAACAAAGAACACATTTATGAACTTACAATAGGCATGGTAAATTTTTCATGTATGGTATCTATCGATTCGTTTTGTTGTGAGGATCAAATGTCTATATGCGGCTAATTGCGTTAAAGCAACACAAAAGTAAGAAATTAGACTAAAAGTCTGAGATATGCATTTGTTTCTCGAAACGCTCCTAACTAAATGACGTGCAAAAGTGACGTCACGATCATATAATCGCCCTGTTTAAAGTATGAAAAAAATACGAAATTGCTATTTTTACAGTGAAATGTTGCGTTTATGTATATGGTTACCATACAATTTTTTAACAGTAAAATGTTAAAAATCGAATTGTATCATTGTTCTTTTTTAAATTTCGTACTTTAAAATATTGAAAATTTTTGAAATTTTTAATCATGATATCTTTGAACCAATTCAATAGTTTTTTTTAATTTTCACTTTATTTGGATATATTGGTAATTCTGCATCCTATCAACTAAATTTTATTGCATAATTCAACATGTGTCATCATCCCTATTAAATGTAATGTTTTAATTAATAATGTTATTTTATTTATATAAAAATGTTTATCAAATATTGATAAGGTTTTCGAACGAGCGAGCGTAGCGAAGTTCATACAATCAACTAATGAAATTTGAATTGAGGATCAGGAATAGCTAGATCGATCAGGGGTTCAATGGGATAGGCAGCTAGAAGGATCAGTAACTAACTAAAAATTATGATAAAATTATATTTACAGACAAATAATCATTGTGTTTGAATACCTACTTTGAATATGTTTTGGGTTTATCCAAAAGGTATTGCTTTGAACGGTATTGGGTAAAATATTAACTTCCCCTGTGTTACGGCTTTGTTTTACTTTAAGCGATTCTTTTTCCTTCCGCTCTTTCATAAAAAAATACAATGTGTAACAAAACTAGTCGCATTGCGATTAGTAAAAAGTAGCAGAAACTTTTTTTTGGCGCAAAAATAAAATTATTTGTATGGGACATGTCATCCTAGCCGGTCAACCTTCAATATAAAACCAATATTTTTTTCGCGTGATTTTTTTTCCTTTATTATATATAACTAAGTTGTGATACCAATTTTTGTAACACCTTTTGTATGTGTGTTATGCTCCTGTCGTACAATTCAATTGTTTGGACAATCGTACAACAGAAATATCTAATGCCAATTACCCATTTCCAGCGTCGATCGAGCGTGGGAGTCCGGCGTCCGGTGCCCGACCCGCCCGTGGTGTGCATGACACCGTCTCCACGGCCGCGCTGCCGGATCCGCACCAACCCCTGGCTAGGGGGGGCTACGTCACCCAATCCCCGTCGGCGACCCCCACATCTTCTACATCAGCAGTCGCTTCAGTGCCCGCAGCAAACGCCACAGTTACACCATGCACCGTATTCTCTGGATTCATATCCTGCTAAGCTTGGGAACAGGTCAGTTTCATCATATTGAAGCTAAGTCTTTCACACCGTAAGTATCTCAGTGCACTAACCTTTGGCTGGGGAAGTTGGGACGACGTCACCCAGCCCTCTGGCGGCAATCCCCACATCTTTTACATCAGCAGTCGCTTCAGTGCCCGTCTGGCCGTAGTCGACGCCACAGGCACACCATGCGCCGTACTCTCTCGATTCGTATTCTGCTAAGTTTGGGAACAGGTCCGTACCAAGTCCTTCAAACTGTAAGAATGTCGGTTGGAACGAAGTTATGTTATTTAATTTTAATAATTTATTGACTTTTTTGTAATTTTTATATTTCTTGTAATTTTCGTATATTTTTTAATATTCATATTTTTTTGACGTTTTTTTTACCATTTTGACTTTTTCGACTTTTTCGACTTTGTCGAGTTTTTCGAGTTTTTCGAGTTTTCGGACTTTTCGTCTTTTCGGACTTTTCGACTTTTGACTTTTTTGACTTCTTGACTTTCACTTAGTCACTTTTCACTTCACTTTATTCTATTCTATTTTATTTTATTTCATTTAAATAAATAAATATTATCGGACAATCTTACACAAATCAGCCTAGTCCGAGTAAGCTCAATAAGGTTTGTGTTGTGGGTACTAGGCGACGATATATATAATAGACAAATATAGATAAATACTTACATACATAGAAAACATCCATTACTCAGAAACAAATATCCGTGATAAACACACAAATAAATGCCCTAAAATTTTTTTTTGGCTTGCTTTTGCATCTATCTACTGGTAGGTATTATGGTAGCATGAAATAAATGTCTTCATTTATTCTTATACATTCCTTATATAATCATTACTTATCCTATATGTTTAGGAGTTTCGGGTATTGAATAACGTATTACCATCTATTAGTCGGTATTATTTAACAGGATTACTATTATGTTAATACTTACTTACTGGACGACGACTTGAAAGATTACATCGCAAAGGATTACTTTTACTTACCACGAATAGTTCATCGTCCTTATTAAAGAAGCCTTATCCTGAATAGCGACCATCCTTACCGTATAAGACTATGCTGATTGATTTGTGCCAGTTTATATTACGTGACATTGTTAGCGAAATGGATTAAAATCTTAAATATGGGGATCTGAGGTTGCTGCACATCGGACATGCGTAGATATATATGCACGTGCATGGTCCGCATCCGGTTGGGCGACTCGGCTTTATAAACTTATGGTGAGGTCATCGTTGAACAATTGAACACAACAAAAGCGGATTTAAATTTGAGTTTTTACTTCAAACTGATTAATAAATAGGTCAGTTGTCAAATCCATTATAAATCTGACCTTCCAATCTCAACCACATCACGTCTCGTATAACAAGATCTTGTGCCCATTCCAGGTCACCACACCTGTCGCCCCACATATCACCACAACCGCGCTCGCCGTATTACCGCGAGGGAGCGAGCAGCGACGAGGAATGCAGGGGCATGCGCCCAAGGGGAAGAGAGACGGCTATATTATCGGATGCTGATATAGATTCTGACGGGGATACAGGACTGGATGGAGGGGATGAGGACGAGCCTGATGAAACTGCGTCGCCGGGGCGGAGACGGGCGAGGCGGAGGCGGCCGCCGCGACGACCGCCACGATCAGCTGGTGAGTGACATGTACCAGAAGGCTAAATTACCGTATACCGATATGGGGATGGAGGGGACAGCATGAGTCTGATGATAATACTGTATGCCACATACAATCAATATTGTCATCATCAAGTTGTAGACGAGTCCTGTAGTTTTTGCTGATACAAATTTTGTCGAGAAAACTGAATTTAACCTTTATGGTAGTTGCATATTGTAGGCAGTAATGAAAAAAGGCTGGATTGTACCATAATAGATATGTGTGTTGATTTAGTTTTCTGACATTCCAGGAGCAACGCCACCACGAGCTCGACGCCGGCACGCTCCTTCAGCGCCACCAGTGCGCGAGCGCGACCCACTACTGGAAGCCGATCGCGAGGCTGAGCGCAAGTACCGCGAGCTCATCCGCGAGGCCGAGAAGCTGCTAGTCACCGTATCGCGGGCTCCGCTCGAGCCACCACACAATCCGAGGGTTCGAGAGCTTAGGGCTACGGAGGTAAGTAAACCAATAATAAGAGAAATGGTCAGCATCGATGACATCACTCGTGCCCGCGATCTACTGCTAGAGACCGACCGCGAGGCCAAGCGCAAGTACCATGAACTTATCCGCGAGGCCGAGAAGCTGCTAGTCGATCACCGTGTCGCGGGCCCCGTTCGAGCCACCGCACAATCCGAGGGTTCGAGAGCTTAGGGCTACGGAGGTAAATAAACCAATAAGAGGAGAAATGATCAGCATTGTTGACATTGACACCACTCCTGCCCGCAGTCTACTGCTAGGCCGAACGGAAGTACCGCAAGCTCATCGGTGATCGCTGATCGGTGAGACCATATATTTTAGCTAAGAGTATCTGTGTAGAGGGTTGTGCTCGGCATTATTTTGACTCCGCGGAAGCCCAGTTTACAGGTGCGAAGAGTCCCGGCGCTGTCTCATGTCTCATTTATGACTAATCTTGTAAAAAAATCCACTCTCATTATACTGCTCAATGTGGTCTACCTATCTATGAGAAAAGCATCCTCTTAAATCACTTTACTTTTGCCTGAACAAAATATAGCTGCAATCCATCATTCTATCATTTCCAACCAGGGCCATTAAAGGGCGTCCATAGGGATGTAATAATTCGAAAAAAATGTAGTCGTGTATCTATATGAAATTCATTATTCATTTGTGTATGTAATAACCTAACCTAAACAATTTTTTTCAGCATTATCCTAGACGTATCACCCAAAATCTTAGTCCAAATCTGTCTGTGTTTCACAACACTATTGGTTTTTACTGAGTCAAACTAGAGGGCGCCCGTAGGTTCGAGTTATTCAATTAAATTAAATTAAATTATTATCTAATTGTAAAATTTGTGCTTGTAACTGTATGAGGTGTGCAATAAAGAGTATTTATTATTATTATTCACTTTATTTCATTAATTTCTTAGATTAGGTTTTTATAATATTTTTACAAAAGTAAAAATACATCTAAAACATACAAAAACAATAAAAACATTATAAAAAACCTAACCTAGGGTGCCGCCGGCAACGGAGCAAGGCCCAGGCTGCCGGTGGTTAGGGCCGCAGAGAGAGGAACCTTCGGACTATGCGCGCCGTGTCCAGGATAACCGCCCTCTGAATCTGACCCTTGATCCAACCACAACCCCGTAGCGAAAGTCACTCTAGATGTTGGTCGAGACTCTTCGCTATGAGACCGTTCGCAGAAACTACTATCGGTACAATGATCGCCGAATCAACCTCCCACATGGCGGTTACCTCGTGAGCCAAGTCTAGGTACTTGCTGGACTTGTCCTTCTCGGCCTTCACGAGGTTCTCGTCACATGGGACGGTGATGTCGACGAGTATGGCCCGGCGTTGCGGTCGATCTATTACCACGATATCAGGCTTATTGGCTACAATAGTCCTGTCCGTGATAATAGATCGATCCCAATAGAGCGTGGCACGATCATTTTCGAGAACTGGCGCAGGTGTGTACTTGTAGTACGGCACTTCGTGGTCCGCAAGACCGTATAGGAGAGCAAGCTGCTGGTGTATAATCCTGGCTACGAGGTTATGTCTGTGCAAGTACTCGCCGTTAGCAAGATGAGAACAACCGGAAATGATATGCCTGAGTGACTCTCCGGGACGGCGGCATGCCCGACAAATGTCGACCGTACCGTCCTTCAGGATATATTTCCGGTAGTTATTCGTCATGATAACTTCGTCCGCAATTGCACAGGCAAAACCTTCGGTTTCTCCGAAGAGGTCCCCGAATCGTAACCAGTTCACCGACGCGAGCAGGTCTACGTCGGGTCCCGTGAGGGCCCTGTAGAACCGCCCGTGTAGCTCCTTGCTCTTCCATACCGCCCTGCGATCCTCGGTGCTTAGCACCACAGGTTTGCGCCAGCTCTCGTTTGCCAAGGAGAGCGGCGTGAGACCCTTATCTACTGCCACCACATCACGATGCATCCCACACTCGTTGTTAAGGAAATAATTCCTGAGACTGTACACCTCACGATTGTGGAGATTTTTGGCGTTTAAAAAGCCGCGACCTCCACACTTCCGTGGGATGTACAATCTCATAACAGACGAGCGTGGGTGAAGCATACGGTGTGTGGTGAGCAATAGACGGACTCTCCGATCCAGGGCATCCAGCTCGGTCTGAGTCCACCTTAGTATGCCAAAGGAGTATGTGAGTAGGGGCATCACCCAGGCATTGAAGGCGCGCACCTTGTTGCCACCTGACAAAAGACTATTAAGTACTTTTGTCAGCCGACTAAAGAAGCGCTCCTTCAACGCCCGTTTAATACCCACATCCTCAACACCCAAAGACTGTGACATACCAAGGTATTTGTAGGTTTCTGAATCAGAGATAGATCTGAACGTCATTGTCTCAGAAAGCTGTAGATTTGTTGAATTTACTACTTTCCCCCGCTGTACATGCATAACCGCACATTTATCAACACCAAATTCCATCTTGATGGAACTACTGAACACTTCAGTGGTGTTCAGTAGTTCCAACAAATCTCGGTTATTTGGTGCAAACAATTTAAGATCGTCCATGTACAGAAGGTGAGATATGACTTCACCCTCTCTCCGAAGCCGGCAACCTAGCCCCGAATCCTTCAGCAGATTGCTGAGCAGATTTAGAGCTAGGCAGAACCACAGGGGACTCAGACTGTCGCCCTGAAATATTCCTCGCTCGATCCTTATAAAGTCCTGCGGACCAGGGGGGTCATCCCCGCCTCCTGGTTGACGAAGGACTGTGGTCCACTGCCTCATACACGCGCCAAGGAAGGATCTTAAAGCTGTATCAATTTTATACAGCTCTAAGATCCTCTCCAGCCATGAATGAGGCACCGAATCATAGGCCTTCTTGTAGTCAATCCAAGCGGCCGAGAGGGTCCCCCTGTTCCGCCGGACTCGTTGGCAAATGGTCATGTCTATGAGGAGGAGCTCTTTAGTACCACACGGGACCCCACCCTACATCCATTTTGAGCCGAGGCCAAAATGTTATTTGCGACCATGTGCGCGTTTATTTTTGCTCTCAAAATGGATGTAAGGAGCTTGTAAAGTGTAGGCAAGCACGTGATGGGTCGGTAGTTTTTCGCTTCCGTGGTACTACCGGACTTATAGAGCAGAAAGGTTACACCAGTCGTTAAGGAAGGCGGGAGGGAGCCAAGTTCGAGGGCTTGTTGAAATTGCGTTGCCAGACGCGAGTGCGAGCATCGAAACCATTTTAGCCAGAAGTTGTGCAATCCATCCGGGCCGGGACTTTTCCAGTTCTGGGCCGTACGGATCGCACAACTTACGTCATCGGGGCTGATGGTGATAGCCCCCATAGGTTCGATGGACTCGCATTCACGTTCGACAACACTCATCCACTCGCCCTCCGTGTGTTCAGCGGGCGCCGACCAGATGCTACGCCAGAAATCAGTCATGGCAGTAGCATCCGGCAGTCGCACGTCGGACACACGGGGGTCGATTTCCTCCCACCTTCGGTATACCTTCCTTTGGTCACTTTGGAAAAGACGATTCTAATTGAATCGGTCCACACGCTTTCTGTAGCGGCGAATACGGCTTGCCCATGCATAAACTTTCTGCTTCAGAAAGTCGATGCGCTCTATGACATTGGCCATGTAGTCGCGGGGCTCGATATTCGTCCCCACGAACGCCTGGTGCACAAAGCGCATTACTCGGGGGCGGTTATTGCCCCCCCTGAAGCAGATCAGCTTTGCAATGAGAGTCCTAAATGAGTTGATACGACGCTCGATCCGTACTTGCCATGCGGGGACACCCCCGGTGGTCCTAGGTGCACGTTCAGCGTCCGGAAACTTGACTCGAGCAACACGGCACGCCGCGATGGCTCCGCAGTACATGATCGAGTGCGTATCATCTAAGTCTTTACTAGTCCGCAGGAGTGGATCTAGCAAATCATTCAGGGCTCCCATTAACGCTAGATTGCGTATATTCATAGGCAAGCGTGGTAATCGTGGCCTAGGGGTATTTGTGGAGCGATACTGCGTAATTGCCTCTTCCAAAGTCCTCCTCAGTTGCTCATTGGCTGTAGTACTCACACTCTGATTCGCGATCTCCTCCTCATCGGCATTGAGATCAACCCGCGGCGCCCCCGATGCCAGGTCGGGTGCGGGTATCGGATCCGGCGACGTGGCGGGCGGATCCCGCGCCGAGGTGGTGGCCGCGCGAACAGAGAGAGCCTCCAGGCGAAGCCGATCAAGTGTCGCGTCATTCAACCGCTTTAGCCGCTGAATGACGCGCACCTGATCCGATAGGCGTTGCGCAGTCGTGTCAATAGCTGGTTCAAGAGCCTGAAACAGAGGAAGTATCCGGTCACGATACGCGCACAGATTAGTTCCCCCCTCTGTAGCCCCATAATAGGCGCGCATGACGTTCTCGTTCATGGAAGGAGTCCATTTCATGCGACGCACTATACCACCGGCAGCGGGGGCCCTGGGCGGGACAGGATGTCCCGCAAGCCCCAAGCGTGCCGACAGCGGTGGCCGTCCTCGTCGCGCTGGTGGTCGTCGCGGCGGCGGCGGCGGCCCGCACTCGTCGCTCGACTCGCTGGTCTCGGGCGCTGTAGCAAATTTGTCGCCCGATGAGGATGGCGAGGAGACGGACGAGGCGGGCGTAGATGGTGGGCGTGCGCTTGTAGTATCGGCTTCTTTTTGACGTGCTTTGCTTCTTGTAATCATCCGTGTAGTGTATTTTTATATCCGCGTATCTTTCTCGTGTCAGATGTTGTGACAGCCCGTATATATGTTGGGGTCATTTTCGGTGACGAAGAGGTAGAAAATATCACACTTGCGAGAAAAAATACGTCTAAAATACTTAATTACAAAAAATAGAAGCAAAATTTGTATAAAACACGTCTGACGCTGACAGCCGTCATTTTTATTTTATTTATTTTATTTTATTTTTTATTATTATTATTATTAAATTAGCTTTTTTGGACAGTTTGACACCGTAAAACCAATAAGATTCCTTTTTAATTGAATTCCTGAGTTAATGTATCATACTGGTCACAGAATTAATACCTGTACCTAATACTTCTGCATTATACTGATGGAGGGCGGCAACCCCCTTCATACAGATTTATAATAGCCCGAAATCCGGATAGGTACCTCTACCCCCCCCCCTGTCACATATCGTCCAAAACTGAAGTTTTTTCAAACGTTTAGCCATTTCCTGTACTGCAAGGTGAATAATGTAGGCTATATTCAACATTAAATTACTATAAATGGTGTCCCACAGTAAATATCTGATTTGGATGCTGACTCGTAGTAGCAGTTGTTCAGTAGAATAGGTTATGAATATGACCTACAAATTCACATTGACATTAAAATAAGCCCAAACTTTAAAAAACACCCTCTATAGATCTGCCTTACCATGCATAAAAAAGCCGCCGCATTTACGTACATTGAAAAACAGTTTGGATTTGGTATTTATAGCGCATGAATATAATACCTAAACAATTGAATGAGTTTTTCAACGGCTGTTATGCGTGGCGGGACAGAGTAGTGATGCTGCCGTTGAAGCACCCCCGGCTCCTCACATTCATGTGCTCCTCCACACCTGACTTGTGCCCCTCACGCCCCCTAGGTGGAGGCCCCCCGCCGCAGCCCCGAGCGCACGCACCTCACCAACTTCATGCGCGCCAACTCGCCCGAGCCCCCCCGGCGCGCCGCCCCCCCCGCGCGCCGCTCCCCGCTGGCCGCGCCCGCGCCCGCCCCACCCCGCGCGACCGCACCCCACGCCGGCAACGCGGAGCGCCCGCACTCAGAGCCGCCGAAGAGGAAGGCCTACCAGAGGGATGAGGTAAAACCAATGAACAATGTTGAAGCGCATCTGCGATACCGAAATTTAGAAAAGGGGTTGCTAAACAAGCCCCGCGAGGTGTTCCGTTCTGGCCCACAGAAAGAATTATTTAAAACCAAAGAGAACCGACTTAAGCATACTTTCCAAAGGCAAATGCCCGAGCTACTGTAAAAATACTCAATTCACTATACTTAGGTGTGCCTATAATATTTGAAGAGTTCCCTCGAAATCTCCAGGATCCCATCATCAGATCCTGATCTGGTGACAATGGGACCAACTGTGAAGTATACTCTTTGATACAAAAAAAGATTTTTCCAAATCGGTCGAGCCGTCTTCGAATAATCGGTGCACATACATTAAAAAAAAAATAGCAAAAACAAAGATTCCGACGAATTGATAACCTCCTCCTTCGAAATATATATCTTCGGTATAGGTATATACTTATGGGTATTCCCGGTCAATTACATACAAGTATTAACATTTTTACAATCTTGCTCGACATATTTAAAACCACGGAATATTTAAATAAGGCTTTTATTAATCTGCTCTGTGTTTAAAAGTGCAAATATTTAAACGACTAGAATAACCGGATTCCACGGATATTGGAAAATCTTGTAGTCACAAATCATTATAAAATGTTTATTAAGTAGATGACTTGCATTTGATCAGAATGACGTCAACAATTTCTAGATTATTTAATGAACCGACGTATAAAATACGTCAGCGGTTTATAGTAAACAAAGATTTAAAACTATAAAATATACATTAAAAACCAATCGTAGGAAATTTATAATTAATGTTTTAATCTAGAATTTTCAATTTTAATTGCTATAATCCGGTTCGGTTAATCGATCTGACGTCAAAACTATAGTGGGTCTTAATCTGGACTTTTCTCTAATATCCTGGTATCAACGATTTGCGAATGGGATGAATTTGAAACGGTTAGTAGTGCTTATTTTTAGGGTTCCATAGCCAAAATGGCAAAAACGGAACCCTTATAGTTTCTTCATATCCGTCTGTCCGTACGTCCGAATGTCACTGCCATTTTAACGGAAACTAAGACGTAACATAAGATGTATTTAATATGCCGTTGCATAGTTTTGTAGTAAATTGTCCATATTTTTTTCTAGCTTATCGTCGGGTCCAAAGCAAAACCAACTGTCTGCTAATAAAAATAAAGCCAAAAAGTCGTTTCTGCCTTTATTTAAGGTCAAAGGCAAAACCAACTATCTGCTAATACAATAAAACCCAAATAGTCTGTTCTGCCTTTAACACGGCGATATATAAACATGTTGCACATCAATCGATAGGTTATTAAAAATAACATTGAAGATTCTTTAAACATTTTTTGATTTAGTTTATTACTTCATTCAAAAATAAACTCAAACACCCCGAAAGTTAAAAAAAATGTGTCCCCCCTGTAATTTTTCAATTGGAGATCCAAAAATATCAAAATTAATTGAGAATTTGCATATTGTTTCAACGAAAATAGTTTTGAAGATTGTCGGTAAAAGCGTTTTCGACTTATCTCCAAAAAACCTCTTCCATAGGCAGATACGACCTTTTGATAATTATTTTTTCTTCTTCTGCGTCCATTTATATGCGTGGTCCGACAAGCACTTGGCCGGTTTTTCCTTCAATGTTTATATTTGCAATCACTACATAGTATAAAATAAAATCACTTTCCGCTGTCTGTCCCTATGTATGCTTAGATCTTTTAAACTACACAACGGGTTTTTTTAATAGATAGTGATTCAAAAGGAAGGTTTATATGTATAATACATGCATAATGAGTATGAAACACTGATAATTTTTGACGTTTCTAATGTGATGTAAATAAACACATTTTTTTGCGCTTACATTGCAAACGCTGGCTAACCCTACGATATAGATCAAAATAATATACTACAGTACTGTACACCTCAAAAGGTCCGTGCGAAGCCGGGGCGGGTCGCTAGTTGTATATATAGAAACCTGTAAGGCAGCTAATATGCCTTCCAAAGCAAAACATCTATCAAACGACTTATCGCAGATACAGAAACAGAATTTATGAGTTTTATGACTCAGTTCAGGCCACACATATTATATACTTGTTGACTATACTAAAATTAACGATACTAATATTTCTTCCACAGGTCCTCCAAACATTAGAAGGGCTGCGAAAGAGTCTCCAACAACAGTCAGCCCTGCTGGCGGTCCAGCGTACCCGCCTCGACTCTCTATAGCCAAACTAGGCATCGGTTGTATGTTAACGTTTCTTCCCGTCCCTGCCAAACCTATTGTAGACCTGTCGTGTGTAGTCATGTAGCCAAATCGGCCGTTTACTAGTCAATTTAAATAAGAATGTCCTTTTAAAGCGTACCTCACGTTAGAGCGGAATTCAGCTATTCATAGACAGAAGCGGAAAGTCTGTGGTAGCTGGTAGCTGAATTTTTGTATGGAGACCATAAAAAAATTTCGGTTTTAGTATACGCATAGCTGAATTCCGCTAAGCGTGTGGAACGCTTTAACGTGGTGTGGTGTGTATCCATTTCTGTGGGAGACAGTATTGTTGCTGTAAGTTGCTTTCGTCGTAAGTCGTATGAGAGTTCCAATCAGGGCACGGACATGCGATATTTTTACAGACTGTCCTTAATATGCCAAAATACAGCGTAAACGGCCCGTAGTCTCCTACATTTGGTTTTCTAGTCCCTCCTCGTTTTCTATTGTAGATGGTTAGGCTAGTTAGCATTGTAGTCACTTGTTATCGTTTCGTATATAGGCGAGGCCATTTCTATCTTCCAATAATAATCGTAGCATTTCTATTAGCATAGATTAGACGAAATACGAGAGATGGCGGTTTGTAGTAAAAACTGGAAGAAACAAAAATGTTAAAACGTAACGTCAACTACACACAAAGAGAGACAATAAATTCTTAATAATTTTATTACTGCTATTACTCTAAATTATCACATGAAATTAAGCTAGAAGTTCATTTGGACAAATGGTTAAGGAACTTTTATAGTGCTCTCTTAGCACAAAAAGGCACCAGTGCAGATATTGTAATTTGTGTTTTAAGTTACTGAATAAAATATTTTTTATAATTTTTTTTCATTATTATATTAACAGGCCAGCTAGTATATCTTACGTTGTCGCCTGTCACTCCATACTTCTAGTCGCGCTTGAAGTATGAACTGTCGCGTCACACGTCAAGTTATGCTAGGCGTGCAGATTTGAATAGTAATTTTCATGGAAGTGGACCTACCACGAAAATGTGAACCCAAGTGACTCTTTTTCGTACGTCAATTGTCTACATTTTCGACGTGGATTTGTTTCTTCTATTTTTTTCTACAAGTACATACGATCAGCTTAGACGTTTACTTAGCTCATTTTATCAATATCAAGTAGCACCGTAGTGTAGCACTTAGAGCGGTCTCTCTAGGGTAAGGCGAAGCCGGTCCCCGGCGTCTTAAGACTGCGATAATAATATCTACTATACAATTATTAATAGATAATGTACTCGTTGAACGCTCCACAGGTAACTGGGACTTTTAACTTTGTTAATGAGACCAATTTTGTATTACAGTTTTGTATTAAGTACAGTTTTGCCAAAGTTAATGTAGCCCTAAGAATTTTTATTAATTTATTTGCTAAGTCTTTTGAAATATGTGATCTCAAGGTACAATCTAAAACTGTTACTTGTAATTGAATATTATTATTTAAACATATGTCCCAAGTACCCTTTGAGTATGGGGACGCGATAGTGTCCCGTATTTTTGTTAGAGCAATTTTGGAAGAATATTCGCAATGTACGCGATTCCTCCAACAACATGTAAATAGATTTATCCATTTACTTGTTTATTGTATAAGTATAAATAAGATTTATACATTTAGTTGAATTTTCATTAAAATATTGCATTATTACGGCTGTTTTACTACAATTCAGTTTTAATTTTATTTAGTTTATGAAATTTTCGATAGATTGCGCAGGCTGTCCTACCTTTAGAGCTACAGTAGCGCCATCACAACATTTCAGTTTACATAAGTATGTACTAGATGGCGCAATTAATGATGGTGTCGCATCCTGTAAGTAGATTTTCTGAAAACGAATCTAGTGACAATGACAACAGCTGTCACCGGACCGGCGTAAAATCTGGCTGGCAAGAAAGTAGTTTAAGGTGAAAAATTTAAATTAAATCGATGTGTACAAAAAAACCATCAAGTCATGTATTTCTGTAAGTTCTTTTGTTTATTGATAATCAAGTTGATAATTTTACCTATTGTTATAATATCATCTAACTATGAATTTTTATCTGTAGTTTGTTTTAGCAAAACAGCAAAACCTACGTTGGAGGAGCTGGGATTTGAACCCAGGACTTTCAGCATGCGAAGCAGACACTCTACCACTGAGTTACACCCCCGATAGGAGCACATGACGAAATTACGATTTGTGATCCCGTATGTGTGACGTACCGCGTAAAAATGACCTGTCCAACGAATCTTACGAATTCAGCTCTTACTGAATTGGTTTAAGGTCGCTGGCCTGTAATTGGCAGGAATTTAAATGATCATTCGATTGTAGCTCTTATGAGGTTGTCATAAGGTCGTCATCCAAATTTGACTGTACAGCGATCACGCCATCGTATCACGCCACACCACATCCCACTTTTCTAGATTGGATCCCAGCTGCGCCAGACATGCGCGTTGTGCGTGAAAGGCCGCGCGTGTTGGTATGCATCGTCAGATTCTAAAAGGTGTTATGTTCTTAATAAGTGTCAGTTACTTACGTTATTTTGTTCCTTGAGTTCTGATATTATTTTATTATCAATACACCGAATACACGCAATAGAGACACGCGTTTTACTAAAGTTAGACATATATTTTTAGGACAAGCGGTCATAGATCATGGAAACTTTATTCTAACAAAATATGTGCTTAAAAATTTAATGGCGTTGCGTAGCTATTTGTGGGCATTGACCTGGAATTGTCTATGAATGAGTGGGTAGTTCTAAAAATAGGTGTAATCTAGTGCCAATTAAATCGCTTTCGTTTGCGTTGACGTGTCGACAAGTTTATGTTAGGATTTATTTGAACTGTACAAACTCACGTCTCGTTACATAAATTAATGGGAAATAAATGGGAAAAAAACAAAACACAAGGCCTTCTCTCAGAAACATAAGCGGAGTTTTAGTCCAATTTAATTGTATAAGTCGTAGATATACGGCTCGCACCTCGAATTCTATCATGCGAAAACCAAGGAGCGCCAGCGAGTGAATAACAAATTAAGTTGCATTTTGAAAACTAGAATGCTGCTCAATGGCAACTATGAAAACTAATAGAATGCTAGGTATTAAAAGGTCGACTCTCACAATGGATTAATGGGACCCAACAATGTCTTTGTCTCGCAAATCGAATACAACAAATTTAATATTCTCCGCGTGCAGCTAATATTTCCCATAATTACCTATACTACGTTGATTACGTAATTGCATACGTTTTGTACATGTATGTAAATGTTGTTACAGCAAAGCTCCCCCACCAATTTTACAACATAGCGGCCATTGAAAACTCATTCAATTGTGTATCTTATTAACACGCAATACATTCCAAATTAAAATTGTTTTTTTATTGTACTTACGTTTTTATAAGTTGTAGCTAAAGGCACGCGGCAGTGTTTACTGAGATCCAGTTTTATTCCATGAAGTTAATTGTGCATAATTATTTTATAACGCAATCATGTCTACGCCATCACATAATGGCTGTTATAGTCTTTAGTTTAGTGACGTATTGAGTTGAGAGGTCAGAGGACTAAGAAGGGCTGTAATGCAAGTTCATTACAGCCCTTATAAGTCCTCTGAGCAATAAGTGCTGTTATATCGTTCTGGATCACGTTGCTTGTTAGCATTACAATCTTGATTAGTCAAATAAATAAATAAATGTATTCCTAACTTTACGCCACATCACCACACATATACCGAGGAACTTACCTTATACATTTTATATAATTTTTATATTTTTGTCCAGGTGAATGCCCTTTAGACGAAATATAGTGATGTCACATAATAACGAGGTGCAAGAATACAATCGTTGGAACCAAAATAACTAGTCGTACACGATAATCGATAACAGGGTCAGACATATATTATTCGTAACAACACAATACATGAGGGTAGGCAATATAATGGTGTTAAATATCTAGGTTCAGATTACAATTAGCTAACCGCTGACTGTTAGTATGGAGAAGGCAACTGTCAAAGTGATATCTTCAATAATGGTCCTGAGAAAAGCTAAATTTGTATGGCGCGAAGTAATTTTTATTTATTTTCGCGAAAATGACTGAATGTTTTGCCTCGAATTGCTCCGAAATTGAAATCCGCCGGTTTCTGAAATACACTAAAATTAAAAGGCTGTACAATATTAACGCTATAGGGAAGGTTTCTGCCTACGAAAAGCTTTTGAGCTTCTGTCTCTATCTTTCTCATTGTTTGTGTCTCTTTCTCTTATTGTATGGAATCTGGAACAGTGCCCTCTACAAAAAGTTTTCACCGGTCTTCCCCATTGTTAGATGAGCGATATCCGTTTAAGGGAATTTTCCTTGTCATTAAAACAAGTGCGAGAACAATTATTACATTTCACGTTGTTCCTGTTCATACGAGATTTTAATTTGCGGTACATGTCTGTGGCCACTTAGTTAATGATAATTATTTTATTGAGGATGCAGTTAGCTTTCGAACTGAATCATAACTTCATTAGAGTGTCTACATGTGAGAATTCATGAGTATTGTAGTAATTACATATTTAATAGTTATGTACCAATGGCAGGGGACCATTATCTCTATTTATCTATTCTGCCCGAATGTCGCTATCTCAGTAATTTTTTAAATGAAAATATATACCTTAAGGTCTGTAGCTCAGAGTTTCATTTTCAAGAGAATTTGATTTTATAATAGCGCCATTCGGCTTAGCGGGGCAGTATTATGCTCTATGCTCTATAAAGCTTGGTGTTTTGACACGCTATAACCGAAAATTGATCATTTCTACCGGTCAGCCGTTCTTCACCCATGTTTCCTCAGATGTCTATCGAAATCCCAATCCTGCTTATCATATCAGGATATAATGAGCAGGATTCGGATTTGGCCGTATGTACTACATAGGATCGACTACATGAATACCTAAATGTATGTATGAAAACATACAAGTACCTCTGTGAGCTGTCGATATTTCTTGCCCCGGTCATAATACTTCTCGGGTCAGAACTTGGGTTGAACTAAATTGAAGAATAAATATCTTTTATCTTATCTTTATAAGATGTCGCACCCTATACAAACCCTTTCACAAAATTTCACCAAAGTCGCTTGATAATGCGACCTGTAGAAAAGAACAGCCGGATAGACATCCAAAACAATGTTTGCCCAAGTCGAAACGTAGACGCTTCGCTCGCTCCAGTCGCTCGGTCCATAAGCACGCATTAATTAAGAAATACTTACAATGAGCGCCCACATGGTTAGCAAATAGCACATTATTCCGTTCCAAATAAACAATTTTGTCAGACTCGTATTATCCCCCTTAAGATTAAGTAAACTGAACGTTTCGTTACGACACCGAGTGACTTAACACGAGTAAGTGGACCGAAGGTTAGAGGAAGTCGCCATTTCTCTATTCAACGCTAATTCAGCCCTTACTAGTGCACGTGCCACAGATTAAATTCGTACAGACGTTGTACTTGTACTTACAGATACCTAATATACCTATCTCCTTTACTTAGTAGATGTAGGTACTCTTTGCAGAGTGTCGTGGTCAAATTGGCAGTATCTGGCGCAGATGTTGCTCGCTATATATTCGAACGAGCGGAGCGTAAGCGAAGTGAAGTTCTTACAGCAACGTTTCGTTGCTACCTAGACGTCTGTGCATTTCGATGGCTTTTTGATTTTGAATAGTTGTCCCGCGATAACTTTAGTATCGTTTTTCTGATCTATATGAAATTTGGTGAGGTTTTAGCAGGGATAAGTACAATTTGAGAGTTCGTTTATGAACATAATCGATCAAGGGGTTATAAAGCTAGAAGGCGCGAAACGATTTTCATACGGCTCTTGATATATTGGTCAACTCGTTTGAAAGTAAATCGTAAGTTCTCAGTTTGAGACGGACTATTAGTTATTTTTCTATTTCAGTTATCGCTACGTAGTTATCTAGGTAGTGCTGGGATTTCAGTAAGCCTGGCTGGAGTCCCCAAGAAAAGAAAGATGGCGATGCACTGTGGATGCTCTCTGCCCCGTCTAGGGGTAGGGCGGGACATTAAGTCAAGTAAGTTAAGCTTGGATTGGAGCACTATAACCAGTTAGCATTTACTGAAAAGGCTGTGTCGTAGACGTTAAATGCAATCCATACTAATATTATAAATGGGAAAGTGTATGTGTGTGTTTGTTTGTTTGTCCGTCTTTCACGGCAAAACGGGGCAACTAATTGACGTGATTTTTTTATGTGGAGATAGTTGAAGGGATGGAGAGGGACATAGGCTACTTTTTGTCTCTTTCTAACCCCCTTCCCTAAAATGGGGGTGGAAGTTTGTATGGTTTGTTACCCCGAATTTATGGCGAGCGAAGCCGCGGGCAAAAGCTAGTGAAGTAATAAAGATAGTAGGGTAGATTATAGGTAGCAGGTGGGTTTGGTGACTCACATGTTAATAAAGGGCGGTACGATATACCCCCGACTTTTCAATCTATTTAAAATTAAAGGATATCTTCCACCTGATTCTAGTTTTGACATGTGTCAAATGAAGCTGTAGCATGTTTCATCCCATTAAAAACATAAATGTTTTGATGACACCTGTCACACCCCATTTAGAACTGAAATTAGATGTAGACGCAGAGTCGTAACGTAATTGTATTTTATGCCAGTTAAATTTAAGCACATATGATTTAAGTAATATTATTTGCGTTCAGTAAATATTATTGGTACTAAGTATTTTAAATTATGACATAAAGGAAGAGAGAATTCATTAGGATTTACTGATTTAAACTTACACGATTTTCACTCATTATTTTGTCAAAAACGGGACTTAATCGCGTACACTTACTTTTATTATTTCCCTGACGTTTCGAGCGTGCCGTAACGCTCGTGGTCGCAGGCAGACTGGCGAGGAATTGTATCAGCATCTCCTAGCTGCGCGGGTTTTTCGAACTACCCGCAGCTGGTCTCGATTATGCACATTCACGCAAGGGTTGTCACTTTGCCTACACACAAGACTCACGACATCCGATGGTTTGGAAATGCAAGTATTTTCACGCTTACATTTGCTGATCACTGGATTCCACGAAGACGAGATCCCCTGTCCCTCGTCATTAGAATTGTTTTATTTTTTAAACTTAAAGCAATAAATGGATTAAGTATCTACTTATTATATGTAGCTATGTTAATTGTCTCACATAATACATTCGTTTAGCAACTCATCGACCTAGAAGCTATCATTGGACTTTGGCCGGCCCCTACACAGGAAAACAAATCGTTTTAAATATACACTTAATCTATAGATAACGTTTTCCATTTTTTTAATACCACGACGGTGGCAAATAAGCATACGGGCCACCTGATGGGAAGCAGCTACCGAAGCCTATGGACGCCTGCAACTCGAGGTGTTACATGCGCGTTGCCGACCCTTTCATATAAAGGAAGATTCACTGTGTAGACGGCTAAAGGGACGAGAGGGTCCCCGTCGTCAACAAACTGCATAGTTTTTGAGCTTTCCATTTTCAACTGACTTCAAGATATCAAGGAGGTTCTCAATTCGTCGGGATCTTTGTTTTTGCTATTGTTTTACGTTCACTAATTATTCGAAGATAGCTGGACCGATTTGGATTTTTTTTTTGTTTGAAAGAGTATACTTCACATTTGGTTTCGTTCCATTGTAACCAGGTCAGGATCTGATAAAATAAAATAAAATAAATATTATGGGACAATCTTACACAAATCAACCTAATCTTACACAAATCAACCTAGTCCCACAGTAAGCTCAATAAGGCTCTACTACGTCTAGTTTACAAAAAGGTGGAATATAATTTCACATGTATTCTATCACATCTACAGTGTGTAAATTTATACGGGCGTATATTGTACTGGCGATTAGTATTGGACCTAGGTAAACTATTTACATATATTTCTTTATGAAAATAAGGATATTTTTTCCATACATAATAATTCAGCCCGTAATGTATTGAATCAATGACAATAAACTTACCGATGCGTCATGTCAGTTATGTCAGTTTAAAATCAGTTGGATAGCGTACATTGGTGCCCGGTAGGACTTTAAAAAATCGTTACACTTAATATCACTATTTATCAAAATGATTATACTATATGAGTCCTATTGCTGGATACTATAGGTGGATAAAGTATACGCCCGTGTAAAATTTACAGGCTGTATATATAGTTTTAGTTTATTTATCATTACTTTTATGATAAAAGATTTACCCCAAATTGAAAATCAAGCTTGGTTTACAGAATCGATTTAAAGACGATTGTTTTTTTTCTGACGGACAGTAACTATTTTAACGTATTCGACTTGAAAACGCAACATGTGACTACCTCGCATCACTCAGATTTTGGCAGACTTTTTTGTTAGGAAAGATGAGGCGAAGCGTCCTCCAAGTATAGAGCTTTATGCCCAATATTAAATACCCACAGCATAAAAATACGTACACAGCTTCTCTGCAAAACGGTTGCAGTGCAATTGACGTTCACATTTTTTTAAATTTAGAATTCATTTTCTTTACACTCAATAATAAAAAACTAAGTATTCAATAAAAAATTGTTAACAACATAATATGATAAAAATATGAAAGGCATGTGGAAGAATACAGTAAGTCGCTATTAATAGTGTGTTGTGTCTGTAATATAATATTGACACACCTATTGTCAGTCAATCAGCTGTATAGTTTAGAAGGAGTTTTCTTCATTTTTTTAAATCTTAGTTTCATGCCGTTTATTATAATGATGTTTTTATTATTTTTATTTTTGTCATAGAGTTTATCCGGAAAGTGTCGTGGTTTATATGGGAGCTCATACATTCTACGACACTGCTCTTTCCGGACAGACTGTAATATGTATTAATGAAACTGCCTTAGTAATAATGATCATCATCATCATATCAGCCGAAAGACGTCCACTGCTGGACATAGGCCTCCCCCAAAGAGTGCCACAATGACCGGTCCTGCGCCACCCGCATCCAGCGGACTCCCGCGACCTTCACCAGGTCATCAGTCCACCTTGCGGTGGGTCTACCCACGCTGCGCCTTCCGGTTCGTGGTCGCCACTCGAGAACCTTTCCGCCCCAACGGCCATCGGTTCTACGAGTAATAATGATAAAAGCTGTTAATCTATGAGACAAACATGATGTCAAATAACAATTTTTCCTTTGACAAATGACATCACTAGTTCTTCAAACAAAGCGAACGTGTGTATGATTATGACTGATTTGCGAATTGATGTGACATTACAAACCAAAACACATAAACAAAAACTTAGAAACCTGAAACCATTGGGAATATTGGGATTGAAACCTAATTACCTACGTCTTGAATTTGTGGACCATAGTTGCAGTACTATAATATAATAGGGGGGTTTTATGGAACGTAAAAAGTACCTTAATTATGATTATATTATTAAAGTCCTGCCACATAACGTGAAAAAACTAGTCAATACTTGTACCAAATTACTTTCTCCACATGTGAATATAATGCATTTTTCCCCACCGCTTTCAACGGATATGAGGTGGAGCGACTAAAAGTAGTTTACAAAGTTAAGTATATACCACTACTTTTGCTGTATTTTCTGTACTCCTTTTCTTTTTGAGGTATTCAATAAAAAGTATTTGTATTTGTATATAAAGTGCTATCAAATTACTTCACGCAATTTAAAATCAAATATATGTCCACGTGACGTTCATATTGCTAAACCAGCATCCTATAAAATACTTAGGTACATTCCATAAATAGCTCTTCGTTCATCAACTGTTTTACACGTGTTGCCCCATGGTTTTATAAATTAACACAAAATAATTGTAATAAATGAAAGGTAAACATTAGAAATGGAAATATCTAATGACGCGCGAATAATTTTAAGAGTGATGTTGGTATATGTTTCTACATATTAATAAGCAGCTATGTGATAATGACACAAACGGATATTTCAAGCAAGTTAATGTCATATTAATACCTACAAAATACGGTAGAGTCGTTGGTAAGTTTTACAAAAATAATTATCATTAGTTTTGCTATTGCTATTCCGGGAATACATCCTGTCTTAGTAAGTTATATAAGGTACAATGTACTCTTTAAGCGCGGCAGGTCACTTTCTTAGGACGCCACTTTCTGAGCTCATCACATTCTTAGTTCGCACTTTCCTAGGACGCCATTATCTGGGTTCGTCACATTCTGAGTTCATCACTTTCTTAGGACGACACTTTCTGAGTTCAACACATTCTGATTTCGGCACTTTTTGAGTTCGACACATTCTGAATTCTTCACTTTCTTAGGACACCACTTTCTGAGTTCGTCACTTTCTTAGGACACCACATTCTCAGTTCGTCACTTTCTAAGGACGGCACTTTCTGAGGCCGTCACTTTCTTGGTGTGCCACTTTCGGGGGTGTTTCTTAGGGTTCTGTAGCCAAAACGGCAACAAAACTCTTATCATTGACTTCATATAACAACCAGAAGTCTAATCAGCACGTAAAAAGTGGCATAGGAAATGGCGTCCTATGCAACGACTTCTACCGAAGGGAGATGATTCGTTTTAAGGAGGTTCTAAGGATCAGAAAGTGACGAACTTGAAAAGTAGTGTCCTAAGAAAGTGACGAACTCCGAAAGTGCAGGCATCCTAAGAAAGTGACGAACTCAGAAAGTGGAGTCCTAAGAAAATGACGAACTCAGAAAGTGGCGTCCTAAGAAAGTGACGAACTCAGTTTTGTTTTCGTAGCTGTTCAAATAAATAAATAAATTTTTGTTTTGAACTATTATTGCTGATATTAGAATAGCTAATAAAATAAAACAATCGCCAAACAGTCACCAAATCATTAAATTATTAATTAATATTTTTTATTAAACAAACATCAAAGCAAGTTACGGGTTCGAGGTTAATTTTGTTTCATACGTTATGAATATTTGTTACAAATGAGGAGAGTGACTTTGTAATTAAAGAAGGGTCGGTGCATTGATAAGATGATAAGTAACCTGCAATTTTAAGACGCTTAAAGGCTTAAAATAATCAGCGCTTATAAATAACTCGGTGTATACAAACAATATGTATTGTTATGAACATAAATTACATTTGCTTATCTGTTCCATATAATCCAGGATCAATAAAAAACCTATAAATGAGAACAAGTAAATCCCTTTAGTTTTATTCACAAGCGGATACGATAAACGGATTATGCCAATGTTTCACGTCATTTGTTATGCATTTTATTATCTGTGTTTTGCTTAACTATCTATAGATTGCCTATTTGTAAGTTTGTTACTAAGCTAAATGATTTGACTGCGCACTTAACCTAAAGGTCTCGCTAGTTTCTGTTTGTTTAGTAGTGCAAGCAAAGTACACCGATCTTCGATATCTGGAGTTATATTCTTAACTTTAAAACCATGATTGTTATCAAAACGATCTTATTTGACATTTAAAATTTTTGTGATTCAGACACGTAGGTAATGCCACAAAAAAATTCACGTGAGTGTCGTCTTGATTGACATAGCAATTTTTTTTAATGTCTACTGTGATGTCATTATTTTGATAATTAGTTTATAACAATAGAATGATAGTTTGCATACTTAAGTCCATCATTAATTTTGACGCGTCCAACCCTATTCAACATTCAATTAAAATAAATCAATGACAAATATATTCATTTTCGAATACCGTAAAATGGGGTGAGTGGGTACCCAAGTAACACATCAAAGCAGTATAACGGCCGTCTTACAGCATATCTGTATGCTTTTAGCATTTTGAGTTCGTTTTATAGTAGCATTATAAACGTTTATAGTGCTGATATAGCTCTTAAATGCGCACAAATTACCCAGCTTGAGATCCTATATAGGTTATTTAATAGCATTACAGGCGCATTATGTCTGCGCTATTAGCATTATCGTTGTCATGGAAAGTGCCAATCGCATTAAAGAAGCATTAGTACGCTCTATTAAGTTGCCAACCGCATTAAAGAAGCCGCATACTACGGCCAAAAAGTTGCTAATCGCAGTAAAGAAACATTAGTACGCTCGATTAAGTTGCCAATCGCACTACAAAAGCATTATACTAGCATAAGAGTGTAGTAAAATGCGTGGAGAGTTGGGTTATGAATGGGGAGAGAAGGGATGCCAGGGGGTGAGATGGTTTTTATAGGCTACTGCTACCTAAATAATGTATTCGTATTACAAATGGAGCTATAGTGATATTCATGAGAAAAAAAAATCGATCCAACAATGTTCCAAAATCACCTTTGTACAAAATCCTATCTCACCCCAACTACGAGGTACTACGGGGTGTGGAGGGAGTTTGTGTTTATCGATAAAGTCATGAAATGGAACTACCCAAAATCATAAAAAAAACTAACTAAAATACAAACGTCCGGAACAGTTTTCTCCCTACTCACTCCATTTTACGGTACGCCTCTTGAACACTGGACAGATGAGTAACGTACGAGCATATTCAGTTTACCGATATATGACAGGGGTCGTCCAGAAATCATGTGATCGTTTAAGGGGGGGGGGTAAGAAAAATATCACGAATGATCACGATGGGGGAGGGGGCATCAGAGAAGATATTACGTGTAATTTTTTTTCAAAGTGAAAAAGCCCAAACCAACAATTTTACTCAAAAATTTTATCAGATCAAATAATCCGCTCCATTTTTACGATGCCTGTTTTTCAGAGATAGCATCTTGAACATATACGCAACACAGTAGAAACGACATTAGACTTGCTTAGCGTCTAAGGGTTATTATAATTATTACGTGATCTTGTGGCAGGGGGGGGTTGCGTTAAAATCACTAAATATCACCAAGGGGAGGGGGGGGGGGGGGTCAAAAACACCACTCCATCAACGAAATAATACGTCGAGCGATGGTGTCTGCCAATCTACCCTGCGTGCTGGAGCCCCTGGGTCTAAACAGAACGGTGCTCTGAGGCCAAAAAAATTTATCCCCAACTAGGACAGCGCTTGAGGGAGAGAGGTGGCGATCCCCGGTCCGGCTCTTACCTCGTGCAACAAATATCCCTGGCGGTGCAGCGAGGCAATGCCGCGAGCATATTAGGTTCATTTCCACGAGGTGACTGCCGGCCCGGGGATTAGATATTTACATTCCTTTTACTTACATTTAATTTGTAGTTAGTTTTATTTATAAGTTAGGTTTTAGTTTTACTTAATTTATTTTAATAGTAGTTTTAGTTTTATATGATAGGAATTTAAATGTTATAAAGAAGTGTATTATCATTAAATAAATTTTAATTTAATTTTAATTAATGCATACTTGATCTTCTGGAGTCTAGAGTGTTACTAGTTACTTTATTACTTATTACTGTTTATGTTAGGTAGTTTTATTTATGTTCCTTTCTGCAGACATTAGCTTAACGGGGTAGGGATAGAGACGGGATAGGGGTGGGGTACCTATTTAAACAATATTTTTGCTTTTCAATAGTTGTGTTTTTTGAAGGCCCTTATTTTTTTTAAAGAAATTAAATAAGTTAATAAAATTATTTATGAAATAAATTATTTCACTTTTTCTCTCGCATCGCGCAGCGCTATATGTTTATTTCGATAAAAGGACGTCCAACTATATACTATCGCGCGATGCTCTCGCATGTTGACCTAAGGAAATCTACTGACATAACGGGCGTTCCAGATGATTCGCTGTTGTGTAACAATTTGCGGCGCGTTGTGGCTAAAAGGGATGTGGCCACGAACTATGTAGATACTTAGATGCTGCGGTCTGGCAGGATGTTGTGCATTGGCTGTTAACTTTCGCCTAGAAATATTCAGAATCGAAATATAGTACCAAAAAATACATTAAATAAAATATTATGGCGGAGTCGACTGAAAACTAACCACTTTATGATACTTCTACTGTTGTTGTTGGATTTAGAATCGGTTGCACGAAACTGTCTGTCAATGTTAGAATAGAACGTCCGCAAAATTTTATTGTAGGTAGCTATAAGAAAGGAGATCGTCAATTCTGGGCCACCTGATATAAACCGTATACAGTTTGTACTACAATGTAAAATAAATACTCATTTTATTACTAAAGTGGACAAAATATTACAAAAAAATGAAACGGGAATTAGAAATACTAAATAAATAAACATTACGTTGATCTTTCCGCGATTAAAATACAGCAAGACAAGTCGTTAACGTCCTTATGGCATTGATATAAAGTTTAAATTCACCTGGACTGAAACGGGTTTGTTTTTTGGTTTGACACTGTCAATATCTACCGTTACATAATCTGCGTTTTGATACTCTTCGGTAAGTTATAACATTGTAATATTAAAATAATATCTAAGCCTACGAATACGGAAGTTTAAATTAGAAATCGACTGTATAAAACGCCCAAAGATTGAAAATGCGCATTTTTGCATTTTTGATCGGAGTTTGAATATTGAAAGTGGGTTTCATAATGGCATAATATCATGCTCCTTCGATAACGAAACGCATCTTTTTTTCAATTTTGCAATGTCAGATACTACACTCGCGATCAAAAAAATCGACTCAAACTAATTTTTAATTTCATCGTTTAATATCTCAGGAACCAATCATGAGATCAAAAAAGCAACGGTACCATTTTAGAGCTAACAGTGTCAGCTTTCAATACGAGCATGTTTTTCAGGCGAAAAATTTCAGTTCATGAAAAACAAGCTAGCATACCAAGGAGGTGTAAAATTTGGGTGCAAAAATGACCTTAACAACGAAAGAAAAAACATTTTCATGAACGAATAACAATTTATTTTTATCTTTAATACCTGGTGTTACCACCAAAAACCTTTTTCACACATGCCATGCGTCTCTTCATTGACCTTATCAGCTTCCTGATGGTATCCTGGGGGCATGCTTCCCACTCTTCGACCAAAGCTTCTTTCAGGGCCAAAATTGTCTCCGGAGCAGGATTGCGAGCTCGAACCTTGCGTTTCAGGTAATCCCATAAGTGCTCGATAGGATTTAAATCAGGACTCAGAGGTGGCCACTTCAGAGTCGGGATGCCAACTGCGTCAAGGTACTCCTTTGTGACGCGGGCGGTATAACAAGGGGCGTTGTCTTGCATGAAATGGAACCCCTTGTCAAAGAACCCGGCGTAGGGGACGACATGGTCTTGCAGGATGTCGGTGATGTACCTGTCTGCATTCAAACCACCGCCTCGACCCCCGCCATCAACAAAAACCAGCTCGGTCCGCCCCTCCATGGAAATCCCCGCCCACATCATGACGGAACCTCCACCGTAGGCGACCGTTTCAGCGAAGCAACACTGGGCGAACCTCTCTCCAGGTCTTCGGTACACCCGTCCTCTTCTGTCGCTGCCATGGAGACACACTCTGCACTCGTCGCTGAAGAGTACGCGGCTCCATTGGTCGTAGGTCCAATTTTCGTAGGTCGCCACGAATTCCTTCCGAGCGTCCCGATGCCTCTGAGTCAGTTTGGGCCCAGTAGCAGGTCTTCTTGGGGTAAGGTTGGCTTCCTTGAGTCTCCGCCGAACTGTTGAGGTGCTAACAGGCACAACCCGGTTCCGCATCAGGTCTTGCTGGATGGCAACAGCGGTACGGTGGCGATTACGAAGACTGGAGGTGGCGATGAAGCGGTCATCCCTCTCCGATGTGCACCGCTGACGGCCAGATCCTTGTTTCCGTTTCAAAGTTCCAAACCGACAAAACCGACGATAAACTCTGGAGACAGCAGACTGGCTTAAATTCAGCTGCTCAGCAACAGAACGCTGCGAGAATCCTCGATTCACCAAGGTGACGACTTCGGTGGCTTCAGCTTCGGTGGTATCCATTTTTCGAAGGTGATTCCGGTGTAAGATTGCGAGGAGATGTGCACTGGTCAACTTCTGATAAGCGAATGATAAGAAATAACCGGTTACACCGGTTTTTATTGGTCTCCAGAGGGCACAACTCGTGCATATCATAACCATGTAAAATGCCATTTTGTACAAAAACTGCGATAACCTAAAAACTACGCAACTGAGATCGATGTCTTTTACTGTTTTTTGTAGCTGAATAAATTCGTAATAAAATTGCATTCAAAGTTTTATTAAAATATTTCCCGCTTTCCGGAAATACGACCAAAAGTAAAAAATGTTGCTTGAGTCGATTTTTTTGATCGCGAGTGTAGTGCTATCGCACTTAACGGTGGTAAACCTTATCCCTTCGCAATAGGTGTTAGGAATGTTCAGTTAATAGTATCAACGATGGTTTGACAGCCGTCTTTGTTTACCGAAATACAGGAACTATAAATACGATCTAAATATGACTTTTTATTATTTCCTTTGTACATTTTCTTTAAAAAACCAGTACTTTTTTTACATTAATGTATAAATCATAGACATGCACGCTTTCAAAAATTGTCCTCGTCAGATTCAAGTTTTAAATGCATGATTTTTCAATTTTCCCATTAGATTACGCAATTTTTTTACCACCGTCCTGACCTAGAAATTATGACGATTTTTTAAAGGTTAGGGTCATTCCTAAATGGTCCTAAATAATCTGAGCCTGATCACCTAACAAAAATTGACGATCTCCTTTCATTTCTAAATTCTCAGCCTAGAAACGTTGATTATTCTGGCAACTGTGGTGTCTTGCAGGCCGTAGCCAGAGTTGCAGTTCAGATAGGACAGTGCTAACTTAAGGTAAGGCATTTTCTTACTTTTTTCTTATTCTTCGATCCGATGGTAGTTTTTATACTTTTTACGCATTACCCCGCCATAATTGCCAAAGAGCTCAAAGAGGACCCAGTGTGTTGACGATGAGGGACCTTCTTGTTCCTTTAGCTGTCAACACAGTGAATCCTCCTTTTTGTAAAGGGTCGGCAACGCGCATGTGAATCCTTTGGAGTTTCAGGCGTCCATAGGTTACGGTAGCTGCTTACCATCAGGCGGGCCGTATGCTTGTTTGCCACCGTCGTGGTATAAAAAAAAATAATGCCCCCCCTCCAGCTACGGCCCTGGTGTCTTGGTGCAAATCACCCTAAGACTGTTAAGAATACGTAAACTGAAGTTATACTTCGTCGTAATTTAGGCGTACAAACGAGAGGTCTTTTTGGCAGCAACTGTCAAAATAAAAAACCGGCCAAGTGCGTGTCGGACCACGCATAGGAGGGTTCCGTACCTTCAATGGAATAAGAACCAAACTAATACCAAAAGGTCGTATCTGATGCCTATGGAAGAAGTTTTTTGGAGATAACTCAAAAATGGCTGAACCGATAATGTTGAAAATAATTTTCGTAGAAAAACTATTATAAGGCGCATCTATTCAAATTTTTTCATATTTTTTGAACTTACGGTTCAAAAGTTACGGGGGGGCTACACAACTTTTCTGACTTTCGAAGCGATTATTTCAGAAAATATTCACTTAATCACAAAATAGTCAAAGAAACCTCAATGTTATTTTGAAAGACCTATCGATTGATGTGTCACATGTTGATATTTGGTTATTTTTTTTAAAATTGTTTACCTGTATGGAGCGCCCCCTTAAAATTTTTTTTTTTAAATTTTAACTACATAACTAAGTAGCTGCATACAAAACAAATATGTGTAAATTTTATTCAGATACGTCGTATAGTTTCCGAGTAAAATGCCTGTGACATACGGACGGACAGACAGACAGACAGATATGACGAATCCATAAGGGTTCCGTTTTTTGCCATTTGGCTACGGAACCCTAAAAATATGAGTAAATGTGATTGGTGGATTATGACAGCTAGACCTCGCCACGGTTCTGCTTTCTAGTGAAATACGCGATCGCAAAAACCCTCATTCATTCATTAATCATTAAGTAAGGTACCATCGGGTTCATAATTGCATACCCAATTTATCACTGAATTCATTCCTAAATTACCTAGTGATCATTCTGTAAATTTATATCGGTCGTCATTGTCTTTTACAGAGGTACTTTCAACATCCTTTTTTGACATATAATGTTAGCTATCTTATTAATGACATCTTTGTAGGTAACCTCTGCTGCTGTAAGGTCTGCTACTGATGTGAACGCAGCCTTTTTTCTTGCATATTCATTATCATATGGATGGATGTAGCTTTAACCAAGTTCAACTCATCTTTCTTTGTCAACAAATAGAGGTGTGTGTCATACATATTCGTTAACAGGAAGGGCGTGAAAGCCAGACGGACACTTTCACATTTATGTTATTGTATAGCCATTCATTATTACTGACCAGCCATTCATAGAGTTATCAATGTGTTGTTATGTAAATATTTTTTATTTTCTATGGCCTATGCAATGAGTGTCAGAGTAGTCAGTAAGTGTGTGACCTTTCTTATACCTACTCGTTATTACTTTCGCGAATATAAGAATTCGTCACAATACATTTTACTAGTAATGGGCATTGACACCTTAAGGTAAAAAATTCCAAAATGGTTTCGTTGTAATAATGTGTGAAACCATCAAAGTTAAAATCAACACTATCTTATCAATCAGTTTAATTGCATGGACACTTTTAGAACCCTCTATTTCTGCTAACAATGTTCCACAAAAATAAAAGAAAATATCTTGTTTACATTGGGTTGATTGCACTTATTTAAGCAAATTACTGTTATGAATGGGATCATATTCAAAAGCGTAAATAAATCAGCAAATTGCATAAATTGCTTATTGTGTAAGTGCATGTAGTACCTGCATACACGGGTACATCGGTTACGAGTTATAATGGTTTTCAACATTCCTTCCAAGCCTTAGGAAGGAGTGGAAGATAGTAAATATTGGTAGGCACCTAAGTAAGTAGTTATGATCGTTCTAAAATAAATGCAAAATTAAAACACTGGTTCGTAACTTAAGGTAACTACTAGTACCGGGGAGTTAAGTCCAGATAAGTATTTGTATTAATTCGTCCTGTTAAACTGGTTAAATTTCATAGATAACCAGATGTCACTAAGTAATACTGATTTAAAATCACACGATTTTTACTCATTATTTTGACAAAAACGGGACTTCACGTACACTTACTTTTATAATTTTCCTGTTATTTGGACCGTGTCCTAACGCTCGTGGTCGCAGGTAGATGAGGTAGACCCTGCCACAGCCAGGAGTCAGGAGTCTAATGGCCTGTTTCACAATCTCCAGTTAAAGCTTATCTGTCAGATAAATTTTTGCTGTCCTTTTCTTTTATATGACTGGAGAAAAGGATAGCAACAATTTTAACTGACAGATAAGTTTATCTGGAGATTGTGAAACAGGCCCTGAGTCAAATAAAGTAATACAATTGAAACTCCTGTATTAACTTATTCTTGTTAAATTTACTACACTAAAATTGATTACGCTATTCAATAATATAATAACCATAGATGAGCTTCTAAATTCCTTTGTTATACCTAATTTTTAATGGTAGGTGTAAACTTACCTACTTGCCTAAACCAAACAAAACCACATAAACACTAAAGTAGTTCGCTACCATGGGTCTGGCTAACAATAGTCACAGATACAGCATTTTTACATTTTTCCCACAAACAGTTGGTGAAATACATTGGAAAAGGGGAAAATTACAAAGAACCACAGATGCATTGATGACGACCCGCTAACATAGTTGCGGTATGCTAGAAAAGTTCGTTATGTAAAAAATACATAATAAATCAATGTTATGTATTAGGTACACGGCGCTTTGAAGTTTGATTCCCATAGTTTATAACATGCGATGACGTGATAACAATTTACTCTAAGTGGGATGAGACCGGAGTGCAATTTTTGAATCTCACTGGTGATATCAAAGTCACCGGTGACTAAAATTATCACCGATGACTTTTATGTCACCATTTTCCAAAAGCCGTATTTTTGAAAGTCACACGTTGTTTACCAACATGCAGAAATTTTACAATGTCAAATTTACAATTTTACAAATTTTACCAATGGTTTCGTAAGCCGATAATATTTTTTAAATTTCACATTAGACATCGCAAATGCTTGCTCGTGATGAATTCTTTCAGCGACGTCGTCGTCTTCGTCGCTGTCCGTCATCGCCATCATAATGTACTCCTCCAGGCTTGCAATTTTTAGAGTTCCGTAGCCAGAATGGACACGTGGAAAACGGAACCCTTATAGTTTCGTCATGTCCGTCTGTCCGTCCGTCCGTATGTCACAGCCATTTTACTCGGAAACTATAAGACGTATCTTAATAAAATTTAGACATAATGTGTATTTTGTATGCCGCTATTTAGTTATGTAGTAAAATTGCTGAAAAAAATATTTGGGGGGGGGGGGCGCTCTATACATGTAACAAAATTTCAATATTTTTTTTTACCAAATATCAACATGTTGCACATCAATCGATAGGTCTTTAAAATTAACATTGAGGTTTCTTTGAACAATTTGTGATTAAGTGAATATTTTCAGAAATGATCGCTTCGAAAGTCAAAAAAATTCGTGAGACATACTATCACTATAAAATATAACGGTTACACTCACACGGTTACTCCGAAACATGTCGCGCGAAGTGACTAAAGTGACGTGAGTGTAACCGTTATATTTTATAGTTTTGAACTGTACGTCCAAAACATATGAAAAAATTTGAGAAGATGCGCCTTATCACAAACTTTCTACGAAGATTGTTTTGAACATTATCGGTTAAGCTATTTTTGAGTTATTTCCAAAAAAACTTCTTCAATAGGCATCAGATACGACCTTTTGGCATTAGTTTGGTTCTTATTCCATTGAAGCTACGGAACCCTCCATTATGCGTGGTCCGACACGCACTTGGTCGTTTTTTATATTTTCAATAAATCGTCGCAATCACAAATGTCACAATCGAGCCCCGCTGCTAATTCTTCCGAAAAACATACTTTGGCGTTTTTGGTAGATGTCACATACGTCAACTGTCAAAAACAATCGCATGGTGATTTCAATTACGAGTGGGTAGGGGCACTCGTAAATCGATATCATAGGTATGACAAATGTAAGTCACCGATGAGTTTCAAAAATACAAACTTTCGGAAATCACTCACATCGGTGAGAATTAGTCACTTGGTGAGATTCAAAAATCGCACTCCAGGTCATTCCAATGTGAAGCTCGTAAAATGTGTAGGTATAGTCTGTGGTAGATATTAGTTTTGCTGAGAGGATAACCCCCTTAAAATTCACAAAACACAACAATATTCTGTTAATTATTATAATTCTAATTTAATTTATTTTACCTGTGCCAAATATTATTGTTAATTATATACTTTGAATTGGATAATTACACTAACAACTAGAAATAAGTTATTATTGTATTACTAACATGCCTATGGGCCTATAGAGCCTGAAATAAATAATTGAATTGAATTGAATAATGGCAACATTACGAACGGTTCCATGTTTATCAAGTGAATTTTAGATTAGACAGAAGTTTATGAATAACGCCGCAAGTGTCGGTTGCACTGAGTTAAGTACACTGTACCGTATTCTTATTTTAAAATATATAAAAAATACATTAACAACACAATCTATCTCAAACATAACTTTAACGCACAACAAATAAGCAACCAATATTGAAGTTGTATTGGCGTTGCATCGGAATAATTTTCAAGCAAATTTGGATATTTCTGATTCAGAAGTTTAGGCGCTACTGGCGCTAGCTGTATTGCGTAGTTAATGCATTGGAGTTGTATTGAAGTTGTATCGTATTTAAACGTGTTTTAAAGTTATAATACGGCCCATTAATGTCATCGTTAAAATGTGCTTGTATGAAATGTATATCAGTTCTCTATAGGGTGACAGCTGTCGTTAATTAGTAATTACCTATCATAGAACCTGTCTGTTTTCCAAAAATATCGTGGTATTTGTTTAATGTTGCAATATAACAGGCTAGTACCATCTCACCTGCCTGAATAGACAAGTACCGACCGTATCATCCTCAGTCCGCTCGTGTGACATAAGCGCGGCCTCACCGCGAGGACGCATGCGCTTGCATTGCGCCACGCGGCCCTCCTTGCAGCTACTGCGCACATACACGCTCGATCAAAACGTCCTGTATCCTCCCCACTCTCACCACACTTAAGCCCTTCTACGCTAAAGGTCGTGTGCCTTCTAAATGGACGCTAAACGCGAGGCCGTGGGGGTGAGAAGAGCAAATACGTGATAGAATTATATGTGGCCATCATCGAAAAGGACCTTTAGGCTGGAACTAAGGTCAAAGGCCTACCGTTATATAATTAACTTAAATTGCTTTTTTCCAATGCTCCTTAAGAAATCAGGTTATGCTAATTATTGCTTGGGTTGGGTCGGTTACTAAGTGTATCATAAACACATGTTGATAAGGTCCCTTTGATTAATGGCATTTATGGTATTTTGTGAATATGATTTACATGGTTACTTCCGTTCTTATTAAAGATATTGAAGGTATTTCCGTAAACTACGCACTCTTCTCCGGGTTGCCAATCATCGCATGTTATATACGATGCCACGAATGCCACGAGCACCTAACAATAAGGTTACGGTCCGAATGCTCGCGTTTGCAAAATGTTTCTTTTCACTTCTACAAGCCGTATGAGGCGCGCAGTAGTGAGAGTGTGAGACATCAACAACTACCTAAGGATGCAATCCAAAACGTGACCTTAACCGGTTAAAGTCCAGCGAACGTAAAAACAAGTCTCAGTCGTTCGAAGAAAAGAATTTTCGAGAACAGAATAATATTGACTGCACGATAGAGGCTCGACTCATTAAGGATTAGCAAATATTATGTTAAGCAAATAATTATTGCGAGAACGATTGTAAAGTTCCGCACAGATTTGTAAATAAGGAGGAGGTAGTGGCGTTTACGTGTGAACTAAATATCCATGACCAGATTAGCAAATATAAGCGACTATGTGCAATATTTTGAGGAAGTCGTTTTTTAAGGCATACCTGTTTATTTGATCCTCAAATATTTATTGTTTAAACATCAAACAGTTTAGCAGACACGTGTTCCCACGAATTGGATATTTACCGGAATTGTTTTGGCGCTTTACCAGAGTTCGCTAAGTTTAGACTGAGATATTTCCAAGTATTTAAATTATACTTGTATCATGATGATGACTATCATGACAAAGCTTGGGCTGATGATCTGAGCATTTCTTGAGAAGAGTTCAGTTTATCAGGGAATTTTGGATACAATTAACTTAAAATGTAAGTTGTTAACACAATTTCCTTGAAAACCGCTTGATTGTACTATATTTGGGTTGGTTTGAGCATCTGCGAAGACATCTTGCAGCAGACAAAGGTCGCCGATGTTTGCTCAAAATTATGTACTTCCTATCTTTGAAAGGCATCAGCCATCCTTGGAAACTAATCCGCATACACATAAACGTCTTACAAATAACATTTTACTATCGTTATAATATAATCGGTAAAATAAACTATAAGTTCAATAGTTTCTTCGAATCCACTTGAATCTAGTGTCGTTTCCACGTATTTGTGTGGCAAGAATGGGTGTGTCTTGCGCGTGCGTGTGCGGCGAGTTTTGCAAGTGTTGTGCAAGTTTTAGATTGGTAGGTCATTGTCGAGGTCGGCGCGTTTCATGAATCCCAACAACTTTTTACGTATTGTTTTAGATATCAATATCACACTAATAAAACACTGACTTATATATTTTTTTATAGGTTATCAACTTATCAGTCGTGTGCTTGCTTTGTCGAGTTATTTGATTGGATTAAAACCCTCTCTTGATTCTCATAGAAGTTAGTTTAGTTTGAACTTGTCCGTTAGAAAAGTTGCAAGTTAAGAATGATCTTTGGACTTTGGTTGCTAGTTTAGCGGTCAACGTACTAGCGGTGGCCGGTCCAAACTCCAAGGAAGCTAGGTAACTGGCAATACTAAGTTGCTAAATATAACCTCATTTAACGTGTTGAGCAACTATGATTTTCATTTTATTTAAATATAAATAGCCGGCATTAAGTCTTCCGTGTACTTTATATCAGAACTACCTCTTATTTGTGCAGTGTAATTGAATATAGGCAATATATTTATACTGGGACCCTGGGGGCCAGAGACTCTAAAGCTTTTCAAAAAGCTCTCATATATGCTCGACCGTTCCACCGGTGACGGTAGGGCTGGCTCGTGCCTCGCTCAGCGCATTGGCATTGCCATTCAGCGAGGTAACGCAGCCATCCTTATGGGCAGACTACCAGGTGGCAGCGGGCTGGGGGATATTTGTGATTTTAATTCAGGGCCCATAGGTTAAGTTATGTAGGACTGTTATTAAATTTAAACGTTCGTGAGACATACTATCACCATAAAATATAACGATTACACTCACGTCACTTTAGTCACTTCGCGCGACATGTTTCGGAGAGCTTAGGTCTCCATCTTCAAGCACTAAGAGTGCTATTTCGAACCGGCCCGTTGCGCGCTGTTGCACGACGCGTTGCCGACTGGCCTGCGTCCCGCTCGCCGCGCAGCTAGGTTATGTTAGTTTTTATTTATTTAATTTAGTAGTTTTTAGTATGTATAAACACTGTTTTATAGTAACTTTAACGAATAAAAATTACCTTTATACTTAATTAACATTATTGTAAAATAAAAACAAGTTTCCATCAGCTAGACTAGATGGGTTTAACAGATCGAATGATTTCCTAGTTGTCATAAGATATTATGTTGTGTTGTGTTATGTTAATAGTTCATGAAGGCCTTATTACGATTGTTATATTAGCTTACAAATGCAGCATAATAAATTGTTCGACAAACGTAAGACGTTGCGTGCTGGGAATGCATTGCGATTGACGTGTAATATAAATGGGCTTTTAAAGTAATTTTATGCGCTTATTTTGTTAAATTTGTTTGTTTATACAAGGCTTATGTCTGTGATAAAACGGCGTTTTATTATGCTTACTTTATAGCATATTTGTGAATGTGAATCCTCTGGAGTTACAGGCGACCATAGGTTACGGACGAACTAAAGTCACCGACATAGCCCACCGGATTAGTAAGCTGAAGTGGCAATGGGCAGGCCACATTGCACGCAGAGAAGATGGCCGATGGGGCCGAAAAGTACTCGAGTCTCCACTCCACGTGGTCTCCACCCCGGAGTAGCAAGCGCAGCGTAGGACGTCCACTTACAAGATGGAAGACCCTGGATGCGGGTCGCTTCCAACCCGTACGTGTGGAGGTCCAAGGGGGAGGCCTAATGTTCAGTCTTATGGCTGAGATGATGATGATGATGATAGGTTACGGTAACTGCTTACCATCAGGCATCGTATGCTTGTTTGTCAGCGTCGTAGTATAAAAAATATTGTTTTAGTTAAATTCATAGTTTTTTACTAAATAATCATAACAAATGTTAGAGGTAGGTATGTATATTTTTAGTGATACAAAACAAACTGAAGCTAGTGAAATCAAAGCATTGTTTTATAGTTGAAATGAAAAGGCCATGCAGGATAAACTAAGTGACACTACATCCAGCGAGTTTGGGCCTATAATTTTTATGGGTGGGTACATTAGTAATAAATATGCAAATTTTCAGCCGCCGAAACTTTAGTTTTTTGCAAAAAAAAACGAAATATGATCTGTCTTCAATAATTTTTTTTCCTGCCATTCATTATCCATCATCACTACAGTCAAAATTACAGACACAAACTCGCTGGGGGCAGATTCACTAAGCTTATCCTGACATTTTGTAAGAATAATTTGAGCTCCCAGCAAAGGTATACCACTATTACATTTTCCACGTGGAACTTTTGAGTGTCTGTAAAGCGTAGGACATTGGGCACGGATGTGTCTTCGGTTGAATACCCCTTAAGTAGGTACACAAAATGCTGACGCCACAACATTGCGTCATTGTATGGTCGCCACAATACCTAATTACATTAACGGATCTGTCTGCTAGGCATCCGGACAGATACGGCGGGCTCATCTGTGTGTGTATCCCTAACTAATCAATCCAAGTGAAAATAGATGTCATATACTTCAGAAAAAGTGACCAAACCCTCCGGTGTCCGAGGCCAGATTTGAACTGGCGTCTTCAGCTTTCGCGGCTGACGTCCTGACCACTAGACCACCCGGTCACGACGGGCAATCCAAGGTTCTTTTTATATCTACGTGGTGTAGTGTGGTTCATTCATCTGTATGATATAATGAGGAGCTTACCTAAGTACGAAGCTGTTAATTGACGGCTATTCAACTTTATCGCGTGCTACAAAGAAGGTACCTGACACGTTGCTCAATGGGTTAGGTATGTCATCTTGATTCACACTCGACATCGTCACGTTTGTCCCTTTGCCGGCTTTGCTCCAGTCTCTGACGGCCTGGCCACGAAACGCATTCGACGTTGAGGCCCTCGATGTATTTTAATCGATGAATGGCAGATATCAGCGTCAGTCAAGCTCAAGCAATAACGCTCGGAACGTTCGTATTGTGGCCGAGAGGTTAAGGACTGAGAACCTGTTCGAAAATAAATTACATGAAAACTGGTCACTTCGCATATATTTTTTTATTTCTTTTCCTTCTCTTCCTTGAGTGTATCTTCATTACAAACTTGGTACCACTTCTGACTTACCTAAACAAAATCATACCTTTTCAGACAGTTTGCAGCGTTCTCTTTTTTATCACACGATTTAGGTGTAAAATTGGGAGACACCGTTTTTGGTGGCTGAATAAACTGATACGAGAGAGTCATGCCAATGCCGACTTGCCACAGGCCTGACAAGAGAAATATGCAGCAGTTGGTGCTGAATTGCCTTGACGTTTTTTTGCCTCTTCTCTTGTCAGCGAGGGCCACGAACCAGGCCTCATTGCAAAACTTACGACGATGAACAACACGTTTCCGCCACATCGTCCGTGTCTGCGAATTCCTCCCAGTTTCGATGGTCGAGTAACAAATACACATACAACCAAAAAGGATTTTGTATGTATTTACAATAGCATCTGCTGATAGGTCGTAGCATCTGTAATATCCGTGGTTATTGTATCCGAATGTCAATATTCAGCGAAGAAAGTTTCCAAGCGTAGCCTAATAGATAATTTTAAAACACTTGATAAAATATAGTTTTTATTTGGAGCGAAGGAACACTGCAAGAAATATAGTTACTAGCTGTAAGCTTTTATGAATATGTACATAATATCTATAATACGTGTCTCTCGAACCGGAGTTCTATTCAAAACTACAGAATCCTTTATCTTTGCTTTTAAATGAAGATCACACAATGAAGGTACATAATAGTGATGTATTAACATCCGTTAACGTATGTCCGGTTACTCTAGACTTTCATTGTACATGTAAAAGCACTTTTGAAGTGCAGAGAAAGTTTAGATTCAAGATGTAACTTTAACAAAAAAGCTATTGTCAGTAGTCAAAGATGAGTAGTAGTAACCTACTGATGGATATTTTTACTCGTTTTTGTGTGGTAAACTAATAAGTGGTAATTTTTTTTATCGGATACAAGTAGGTATCTTTTCCTTATATTCAATAAATATACTTAGTTGCGAATTGATTACCCTTGATTTGAATGACTTGCGGTTAGATTGCGATAAATTACTCGTAGATGGGATATTTATGCGATTAATATCTTTTGTTAGATTATTATTGGCAGATAATAAATCAATAATGTTGGAGACTTTTATTAACCGACTTCAAGATTTCAAAAGAAGGAGATTCTCAATTCGGTTGTATGTTTTTTTTTTGGACGTTCGTATTGTTCATAAATACGGTCCCTATACTCTACACATAGTATTAACTTTTGCTTTTCCGAAGAACATTTTTCACTTTTTTTTATTGTTAAACTCAAAACCTTTCTAGAAACAAAATATGGATGATTATTGCGGAAATATTTAGAGCTATTAAGTGTTAATTAGCGCGTAATTAGTATTCTTCAAAAGCATAAACAGAAACGGTAACATTTAGCAACATTGGTAGCTCTAATTGTTAATGACCTTACTTTGAATATTTCCATTGTTGTCTATGCGTGCAGCAAGAAACCTTGTATGTATTGGAATATGTATTATTTAAACAGCTTTTTTCAGGAAGCTGAAGTGTAGCTTAGATTTAACTATTTACTTCTGGCTGCTTCACCTCCTTGACAGATACGTTAACGACCGCTTATTAAATATTCACCTTAAACATTGTCTCATGTCAAACTTACCTATTCATACACAATGAGTAAGTACAATATCAGTCAAAAAGTGTCATTTTTTTACAGATAATGCATTGAACAGACAGCTATCATAGGGATCATCATTCATTGTGAGACATAGACAATAGACATGTACGATATGGTATATGAGACATATAGACATATGTACGATATGCATAAATACTTACACAAGTATACCGGGTCTTGTCTGTAACACGAACAATAAATTAAAACGTGGATTCTACTCCTCAAAGTATACAATTTTTCTTCAGCGACTTTTAAAAATAACCTGTGGTTTGATTTTTAGTACACTTTAAAGTTTATTCGAACACGCAATGTATTGCGAAATTGATTATACAAGACTGACAGGCAATGTCAATTGGTCGAATCTTAACGTACATTGAAAATACTATTTAGTTTGTATGAAAAAGAGACAATCTAAAGACCATCATATTTTTTTAAAGTTGTTGAACAAAAGTTTTGATGTTTGAGGAGTAGAATTTACGTTATTATTTATTACTCGTGTTACAGGCAACACCCGGTATAACTCACATAGGTAGGTAATGTATGATGTAAAATAATGTAAAACATTTAGAATGTTTAAATATAAAACGAAAGAGTTTCTTTTAAACAAAATAAAATCAAAAGTGTCAATGTAATGTAAGTATTCAAAGAGATCAAATGTATCATCTAAAACTATAAGTACCTAAAGTCTGTAGTAACCTCATGGATATAAAATGTGGAGTACAACTCATTACATAAGTTAATTGAAATGCAAGTCAGTCAGTACCAGAAATTGTGACCCCCTATTCGTGAAACTTATGAAATCTGTCAAAACTATAATAAGTACGTTACAGATAAGTAGGTACTACTAACTACTAAGGTTTGATAAGCGTTTATGAATAGGAAGGCCATAAGTGTGTATATTCGTATGTACCTAACTATAGTAATTTATTGTTTTTGTTAACTACGTAATAGTATATAAACCTACCCATCACTTTATGTAAGGGAGCCCCCTCTGCCAACAAACTGTCCTGCAGTTTGGCAGAAGATAAGTTTGTAAAGCAAGGGTTGTTTCTTGAATAAATGTATTATTTCTTTTATTTTTTATTTTTTTTATCTTACGCGGCTTCGGCAGTGAACAAACTCAAATTTCTGTACCCGTACCAACAACAGTGTCAACAAGGAACACTTTTGTACGAGTATTTACGTATGAGTATGCACGAGTATTACCTACTTAATACTTAGTGGAACGGAAAGTAACTGTATTTCACTAAAATTTTCCGAACACTTGATGCAGTAAGTGTTCCTTTGTGAAGAGGTTTTAATACACTCGACCCGGGCATAATTAGAAATATTGAATATAATACCAATACTGCATGTAAAATTCACTGAGTTTCTTATGAAGTTGGTATTATGCCTTATGATTCTGAATTTGCCACAATAAGTGCTGACTCATTTGTTTATTCGCCTATATCCTTGCGCTGCTCTACACTTTCACATTCTTGATTCTGCCCTTGTGTGGGGAAATCCCGAAAATGTTGTATTTAAATATTTTTTTATAATTATGTTTTTGACTTTTGTAGGCAATAAGGCAAGCTGGTTATTTTCATGCAACGTAAAATTTGTATGATCATCATCTTAGTTATACAAGTAAGTATTTCAAAGTACTTACATACTGTGGCTACTGTAGTTACTATTGACCCTTCTCATAGACATCGTTAAAGACATTAAATATATAATTCGAACAAATACGTTTTTCAATATGCCCGAATGTTATGAATAATCTCTTTTGTAACATTTGTAGGTAGGTACTTATTACATCTTAAAAAAACAGTTACCTACTAATACTATAATTGCTTGCCGATCACATTCTTACATATTAAGTGTCATACGGAGAGAATTAGGGCTATATCTATATATATAGATATATATATATACTCGTAGCATTATTTTATTTGCTTCGTCTTCTAGATTAGAAATAAATGTGCGGAGTTTTCACGCTGCGCTTCGAACTTCGGCGAAGCAACTCAGACGATTATGATAAAACTTCATGTAAGATCAGGTTTCTAAATATTTAGACAAAATAATTAAGTAATTATTTAGTCTAAGTATTTAGAAAGTCATTTTGTTAGGTGTCATATCTATCTGTTCACTGAATCAGAGCATGCTCTCGCGCCGGCCTTGGTGTTCAATTGTACAATTCGCATCACCTGATAGTAATAACATGTTCAGCTATTCAAAACACTTATTAGGGAGCGCCGTTGCACAGCAACCAGTGTACTCATTTAAGTAGTGATAGCTAAATGATCAATATACGACAGTGTATAACACTTGTTAAAAGCCTTCGTAAATTCGTTAAAAAATATGAACATTAAGTACCGTCTACTTAACTGTAAGTACTGTAACTTTGCGGCATAATTAGGTATATTGTATGGATGCGTTAGACTTGATGTAGTTTTTACGCAGTGCTACCACTGCGTAAAAACGTAAGTATATCTATACATATAATAAAGCTGAAGAAGGTCGAAAGTCTGTAGGTACATGGAAGATAATCGAAAAAAAGTTGGCTGGGGATACTTAGAATCGATAACAGAACACGTTTCAACAATTTTTAGAATTTTTGTCTGTTTATCTGTTTATTTGACCGCGCATCACGTGAAAACGGCTGAACAGATTTTGATGAAATTTTGTATAGATATAGTTTGTGTCCCGGGGAAGGATAATGGATAGTTTTAACTCCGAAAATCAACCCTGGTGGAGGTGAAAAGGGGGTTGAAAGTTTGTATGGAGAATTATTAACCGCTGAAAAGTTTTAGATAGAAATTAGTATGGAGATAATTTGAGTCCCGAGAAACGTCATAGGATAGTTTTCAAACCCTTGGGGGTGAAAAGGGGGTTGGAAGTTCGTATGAGGAATTTTTTACCGCTGAACTGATTTAAATGAAATTTGGTATAGAGATAGTATGGGTCTCGAGTAAGGACAAAGGATAGTTTCATCTTCAAAAAAGGGAGCCCTTACTTTTGAACCGTACATGTGACATGACCCCCCCCCCCCCCAATCGTACACGTCAAATAGAAAAATTCATTACTGACCCCCTCAAAAAATCATTTCTGCATTAGTGACCCCCCAATTTCATAGTTAACCCCCCCCCCCCAATTTTAGGCTGCAACCGCGCCTGTTTTTACCTTTTCATTCTTAGACTGATTTGACTGGAGGATCGTTTGGATGATATTTGCCATGGTCATGATATGAATAGGTACAGTCAAGGACATATAAATACAAAAGTGGTACTACTGTATCGTCCGATATACACCTACTATTCTATGTAGTTTAAATCATGTCAAAATTTTTAATAAGGACGAAAAAACTATTGCTTTTGGAGTGTAATTTTATTTAGTGGTAATTGTTAAATATTTTATCTGGTCTACTGTCCTCAGGATTATCCATCTGTCAACTTTACTTCAAGACCTTCAAGTTCCGCCTCCAGGTGGAGGGAGAGAAATTAGGGGTGAATGAGCCGCTTACTGACAAAGACCGAATTCCACGCGGGCGGAGCCGCGGGCACAGCTAGGACGTATATAAATCTAAAAAAACAATATTATATGGTATCGCAATAACTTTTATTGCTACAAGTGACGTTTAGGTTTTTATAATACATAAAATATAAACCGATCCTCAAGATGATTGTCATAAAATGAATAACACGGAAAATTGTGCAAGACGTATCTAGATAGGTAGGTACTGTTCCAAGACCCATTTACAAATTAAATATCAGATGCAGCATAACCCAATTTAAGAAATATAAAGAACAGGTAACACCAAATTAGTAGACTATAAATAATATCTACGAAGTTATTATGGATCTGGAGGTCATGTTACACTAGAGAGGTACTCGCAGACATTTTTTGCGAATGAGATAGCTCAAACGCTATCGTACGAGGGGGAGGAGCCGGTTGATAATGATTTCTTGTTAAATGATCACTTATCCTTTGCCATGTCAAATATGACCCGATTCCTGGTGCGCCATAAAATAAGAGTTGATAACAATTGTTATGTTATCCCAAAATATTAATGATATTTAATTCTGTAATTAAATTTTCAACTTATGATTCATGTTGAGTACTTACTTATTATTATGTTATGTACACTTGTATACACAATCATGTTCGGTAATTGTTATTTAATATTATAGGAGCATGGAATTGAAGCACCTTTTAGGTTATATGTGTACTGTATTAAAACCCTCGCAAGCGAAATATTTCAAATTTGACCCTCAAGCGTGGAAGAACGAAATAATTGTTTTAAATATACAATTTTCTATATAAAAACCATCGACCAATTAACGAAGAAGATTTTTAAATACCTACCTATACTTTGATTTACAAACAGCGAGACCCTTCCCGGGTTTGAAACCGGTATTCGCAAAAAACCCAATATTTAATAATTTTATGGTATTTATGAAGAACTCAGTAAGTATTGTTTTTAGGAAATGACTTCGTATTATAAGATTATTCGATTAAAAATGAAATAGTAAACGAAGGACCGAAAAAAAATACAAAAATATACCGGTATTTTAGTGAGGAGCAAATACCGGTTTTCAAGCACTGCCCTTAACAGGCCATCGGTAGAAGATTTGATAACTTTTTGTTAATATACCTACTTGAGTAGGTTCCCACCCACTAATTAGTTTTTTTAACCGACTTCCAAGTTTCAATGGAAGGAGGTTCTTGATTTGGTTTTGGGATTTCTTATTGTCTATTAATTCGTAATGTTTATAACTTTATAGAGTTCCGTACCTCAAAAGGAACAAACCCTTATATTTATGATCACTCTGTTGTCCGTCTGTCTGTTTTGCTGTCAATTGAGACCTTTTTTTCTCGGGAGCGCGTGGAGGTGTCAAGATTTAAATTAAAGTTTTTATTTTTATTTCTAAAAAGAGGAATCTTAATTGTACAAGTAGATAGATACATAAATTTGGACCAAGTTAATTTTGCACCGACTTCACAATCTAGGTAGTCATACTAGTCATGGTAAATGTCCTACGGCCGCGAGCCGCGTCATACTGTCATACTTTACGTATTAAAACTCGGCGGGCGACTAAGTAGCCGGAATTTTTGTCCATTTAGAAAATTCCACAAACAGTCGTTACAAAACCAAACAATTTTCAAGGATCATGCACTTGGCATACCTATAATAATAATATACCTGCTCAATTATAATGATAACGGGTCACTTCAAATAAAATTTTTACACATGGTGACCCGTTTTTATTGATCTTGCGTGTATTTGTGACTGCTTAGAGATTAGATTAGATACGGAGTGCTCAAACACAGAGCACCTTATTTAACTGAGAAAATATCAGGTGACATCTGTTATGTAACATTGCGTGTAGAGTATATGGCAGTGTTCCTTTTGATGCGTAGACTAGGGGCCTCGAAGACCCAGTCCAACATTAAAACATGTTTAAAACATTTTTTAAAACTTGAATGGTTTTGTTATTGTTTTGCTAATATATTATGATCTTGTTAATGGGGAGTGGAGACAGAAGCGCGGGGCGCCCGCTCAAGCGTTGGGCAGACGACATTCGTGCAATCGGCAGGAGATGGTTCTCTTTAGCTCAAGACCGAGATATATGGTAAAAACAGGAGGAGGCAAAGGCATAGGCATAGGCTGGGTAAAGACCCAGGAGGGTATCCCAAAAGAAAAATAAATATATATATAAAATAAAATAAATAAATAAATAAAATATCTTTATTTCAGAACATTGCGATTCCATAAACATTGTTAATATACTTAAGCTACATGTTAGTGCATACAAAATAATTTTGGTCATTAAATAAATAATTAGCGTATATATATATAAATATATATATATATATATATGTACAAAAAACTATAAAGGTTACTAATGGAATATTATCTAGTTTATAAGTGTTTATCATGCAACACAAGGTGTAGGGATCAGGAAATAAAGGCTTTTTAATTTAATTTTAATATGATCTTGAGACGACACGCAATTTATCCTCTGAAGGAAGATGTGAAGATATAATAGGCTTCGCGACAGATAGGTATAATTTTTATTTCTTTATGAGGCACGAGAAAGTGGCAGGAGCCGACCATGCAGACACTGTCAGTAATAATGACATTATTTATCTACTTATCCTTCTCATTCTTCATATACATAGAAAAGGACGGGTACAGAAATAATGACATTATTACTGACAGTGTCTGGTCAGCTAGGAGGTGACGTAGCCATTTTGTGACGGCGACGTCATGATTCCGGTCATGCATGACGATTCATGCACGATAGTTCGGTTGTGACAAAGCTTCCTAACAAAAATAGTTATATGTTAGCCTTACGGTTGCTATAACCGAAGGCATTTACATATTCTTATGGTTTATGAGAATGTGGAGCAAGCTTAAGGACCGGAAGCCCTGACCACAGACAACGAAGGTAAAAGTGATTGCAAACATTAGTTACAGCGTAGCGGAACGAAACGGCCGATGGCTGCCGAGGAACTACTTGGCCTAGCCTAATGTATCATTTCGATTTCCATGGGTTTAGAACTTGGCAATCAAACTGCCTACGTAAGCCAAGGTTTTAAAATTAAAACAGGTATGTAGTTAATAATGATAAGTATAACACTTAACCTACCTACCTGAATTCAAATCAATACAATTCATAAAGTCAATATAAGAAAGTGTTCTAAAAAGTAGAGATCAAATTTACTTGTAGAGCAGGTGTTTCAGGTGATTAATGATTCATTTTAGTCTGATTCAATGAAAATACTTGAATAATAAATATTATTAGTTAATTTATTAAACTCTTCGGTATATGTCAGCCAATTTTGTTGGCCTCAGAATTGTGGACCTGTCAATATTATCACATTAAATTAAATACCTTCTCATTTTGGTGACTATTTGATTTTACGTTTATCAGTATACTTACTAAATTATATTAAATAAGTATGTGAATAATTAATTTGTAAGCTGGTGTAGTTTAAAATATTATATTATATTCAAATATTCCGTTTTCCAAATCTTAAATGCAATTATATTCTAACAAGGCATAAATACAAGACGGCTTGTAAGGAAAGGATTCCACTGCGTCTGTGAAATTTAATCGATACAATGACCTTTTCAGGGTAATTTTAGACCACTCATCAATGTAAACTAAACACTAAAAATACTCCAAACATCGATTATCCTTCTAAATTGCGTAGTCGCCGTTTAATACGCTGCAATATAAAGATTGTGTTCTTCTGATTTTAATTGGATTGTAGTAAGTTTCGAGGCCGGTTGCCCAACATTTTCTATTGCCCAACCTCAGATTCATGCCGTGGTCAATATTAATTATGTAACGGTTCCGCTCGTTCATGAATTAACTGTAAGTGAGCATAATCTCAATCAAATTCCTGATGATGCTTAGAATACTCTGGCGAATGTGTTTTACTTAGGCGATTGATGATCGTAATACAAACGGTTATGATATCAATCAATATCACACGTAACTGTACGATGCGGACTCATTGACCTCTATTGATTTTTTATAGTGACATTAAATATTTACATTTCTGCATAAGACTCACGGCCGTTCATATACCACCATTCTTTTTTTGTTTTGGTTTCATTTCAAGGGTTGCGTTTTATGAAGGAATACAATTTCACTGTTTGCTTTGCATCTCATGCTAACAAATGTGGTTGAGTCTAAAACAGACAGCCATATAGTAAATTAAAGCTCTATAAAACACGCCCCAGGTTTGCGAAATAATCCAGAAGACAACGTCATAACAAACAAACGAAATCACCGTTTTTAAAATAGTATATAAAATAATTTCGGTAATTTACTCAGTATATAAATTTGGGGAGTGTGGAGGAAGTAGGTACGTGCAGGTACGCGGCGCTGAACTACTGGCCTGCTCCTCAAGCCCAGCATACACGTCCCCGTCCTCTCTGGTCTGCCGCCGCGGACCAGAAAGGAACCCACCCAGGGTTTAATTGTTGGGTGGGTCGTACTCCCCGGACAATGCTAGTGGTCTACAACGGGCGTCGCAGCATTTACCAATATACCCCGGACCACTAGTAGCCAAGTATGTGGGCCCCCACCTGGACGGGGCCACGCCATGATATACCATGTGATGTGAGCACTCCCGCCCGCCAGGTGTCTCCTTTACACTACCTAGTATTTCCTACCAACCTCCCGTGATTCAAAAAGTCATTTTCCTTCTAAGTCCTTTCTCGTCACCTCCCATCTAATTCCTTCATCCCGAGGGTCTTTAGTCCAGCGATACCAGCCGCCTCCACTGACGGATACATCCTAGACGGACCGACTGCTGACCTCGACGAGGCTCATCCAGCTATCCGGTAGAGGAACTCCTCTGCGGGATGAAGGAGAGCTTCGTCTCGAGCCCAGCTGTCGAACCAGCTAGGATCTGTCCGTTAGGGAGGCTCGGAGGTATTGCTGGAAAAACCGACCCATTTCCACTCCTAACCATCCCCATTTATCCCCTCCCCTAATCCAAGGTGGAACTACTCGTGCCGATGGATGCATGGCTGTGAGGGAGCACAGTCGCGAACGAAAGGCCTCGGGAACCGGGCGAAACCCGTTGTATAACTGCCTTATCTACGCAAGCGGGGCTCTGCGTGGATGGACCAATATTTCCCTAGCTACTCGTGGGAACACATATGGATACGACTAGCAAAAAAATTTCAATCAAAAAACAAACAAATCAACATACGCCCATCTTAGCTGAGACGGCACAAGCTGAAGCACTAAGACAGGTGAAAAATACAAAGAGTGGAACGGCTGTGGAGGAGCCATTGAAGCTGGATTGTCAGCCAGACACTGGGGTACCAACAGGAACCCCAGCCAAGGCGGATAAACCAGAGACGATGAAGCCTCCATTAGCTGGTCCTTCAAAACAGACCATGACGACAGCCAAGAGTGGGACGACACCCGTTGACCCCTTGAAGCAGGTCATCGATCCCGGCTGGGAGATTAGGTGCAAACCCAAGGGGAAACCTGCCTCGGAAAAAAGTTTCGCAGAGGCAGAGGCAGAGGCTCCAAAAGCGCAGAGCAGCAGAAAGCCGCGCCGCTGGAGGCAAACATGAGGTCGAAGCCCCTAAAGGAGAGGGAGAGGGAGCGACGACCCCATCAGAACAAAACCAGGCGAAGAATGAGACCAAAGCCAAGAGAGCCCGTCTGGATGAAACCATATCCCCTAGAGGCGACCATAAGAAGGTTAGGACGAACGCCCAGGAGCCACAACAACCATCCACCTACGCGGCGGCAGCGGCGGCAGACCTGACGGTGGCGATCACCAACACTCGCACGGGCAGGCTGTCGCAGCAGGCCGCTAAAGAGGTGGAGCGCAAGATCGGAGATGCCATCTTCCAGGCAGCTATCGAAACCGGTCTGGATACAGAGGTGCAGGCCCCAGCGTTCTCAGGTAGACCCAGTTTTGTGGATGGGTACCTAAAGCTGTGGTGCCAAGACGCCAACACAAAAGCATGGCTGGAGACGGCCACACTGGAAAACGGGGACCATCTTGTCGGAAAGAGGGAGGACGAGATGGTCAGAAACACAAGGTGCGGCATCCTAATACCAGCTCTGGAGGAGAACCTCACAAAAATAGTAGGGTGCTCAACTACCAAAACCGATGGGCCATGTTGAGGAAGTGGACTCTGCACCAAGCGATCCCACTGAAGAAAAGGTCCAGCACACTACTTCTGGTAGGAATTCCGGAAGAGGTTGTTCCTACTGTGTTGGAAAGGGGTAGACGGCTGAGCTACCTATGTGGAACGGTCTATATCCGTTTCCAACACGGTGGGGGGCACTTCCGGGATTCCCCGCCAGAAAAGAACAACCCATCAGAGGGGAAGACGGATGTAAAAACTTCAGAGAGCGAGCCCGCCGAGAAGTCCGCCCCATCTGAAATGGAGACAGACCATCCGACCGCATCCGACGTCGAGGAAAGCATCCTGCTGGAATCCGAGGATGAGGATGGCTTACCAAAGGGGATCAGTCTCCTGGACCTAAAGGGGCGAGGGGAAGAGGGGCACTCCTCCAATGTCTCCTTCCCTCTGTAAGGTCCTCCAGGTTAACCTTCAGCACAGCGAATCTGCAACGGCTCAACTTCGGAAATGGCTGGAGGTTAACCCAACTGCCATAGCCCTGATCCAAGAGCCGTGGATCAGGAACACACGCATAAACGGCCTCAACAACACCGGAGGTAATCTTTTCTATAATACACAAAGCAAACCTAGAACCTGTATATACATATCTCGTAACATAATGGCACAACCACTAACTGAATTCTGTTCCAGAGACGTGTGTGCCATAAAACTCCTCAGAACACAAAACTCAAGACTGCCGGAGATAGTTCTCGCATCTGTCTACATGGCGGCAGAAGACGAACCACCTCCCACGGAAATGAACAACCTCGTACGCTACTGCGGGAGCGGAGGGCTTGAGCTGGTCATATCAGCGGACTGCAATGGCCACCACAACCTATGGGGGATGGAAACCAACAACAACAGAGGTAACGATCTTGTTGAATACCTTATGACTACTAATCTAGACATACTTAACACAGGATCAAAACCAACTTTTGTCACTCGTAGGTGTAATACTATAATTGATATTACTTTAAGTACAGGACTGGCAGCTCAACACGTCTCCAACTGGCAGGTGTCGGATGAACTATCTTGCTCCGACCACAGGTGGATTCGGTATGACCTGACAGCAGACACCCACACACCTATACCTAGAAGAAATCCTAGACGCACTGACATAAAGGCGTATAAGGAACTTCTTGCAGGTAAAATAGACAGCAACACAAACACTTACAGACCAAACAACACAAAAGAGCTAGAGGAACAGGTAAAGATGCTCACTAAAAACATAATTGACTGCTACGAAGACACATGCCCACTGTCGACACCACCAACTAGTGGAAAATGTAATAACAGTAGCTGGTGGGGTCCAGAGTTGGAACGAATAAGAACAAAAATGAGGAAACAACTAAACAGAGCCATGAATACAAAATATGAAGAAGACTGGGACAAATATAAAACAACTAAATCAGAATACAAAAAGCGAATAAGATACAGAAGATCAGCCTCATGGAGGAACTTCTGCGACAATATATCTACGAATACCCAAGCAAATAGAACAAGGAAGATCATGGCTGATCAACCGAAACAATTACTAGGCACGCTGAGAAGGGTGGACAATAGCACTACCAGTAACCCAGCCGAGACCGAAAGCCTACTGGTAGAAACCCACTTCCCAGGCTGCAAAGTAGTTGACATACAAGACTGGGATGCACAAACAGAAAGCTATCATCCGACACAAGACGAGTGGAAGATAGCTGAGCGTATAACTGAACGGACCAAAACAGCCTGGGCAACCAACAGTTTCAGCAACTTTAAATCACCAGGAATAGATGGGATATACCCAGCCTTCCTAAAATGGGGAGGAGAGAAACTTATCGAACAACTATCTGGCATACTGTGTAGCTGCATCGCCTTCAGATACATCCCACAGAAATGGAGAGAAGTAAAGGTGATCTTTCTACCAAAGCCAGGAAAAACTGATTACACAGACCCGAAATCTTTCAGACCCATCAGCCTTACCTCCTTCATGCTAAAAATACTAGAAAGACTATGTGACAGAGAACTGAAGGACACGGCACTCAAAAACATAAGTATTCACCCAAACCAACATGCATACACACAAGGCAAATCGACAGATTCAGCACTGCATGCCGTTGTAAATAATATAGAAACTGCGCTAGCAAGGAAAAACTCCTGTCTAGGCACCTTCATTGATATAGAAGGAGCCTTCGACAAGACAAATTTCAGTAGCATTCAACAAGCCCTAAACAGACATAAAACCGAACCATTGATTACAGAATGGATAATGAACATGCTAAGAAAGAGAATCATCAGACTCTCGGAGAACCAAAATCACCAGGCGCTCGTCATGAGAGGATGCCCTCAAGGAGGTGTACTCTCGCCACTTTTATGGAACCTGGTAGTAAATGACCTGATAACAAAGCTAAACAACAATCTTTTCCTGACAATAGGGTACGCAGATGATCTAGTAATAATGATCAATGGACCAGTGACAAGCACACTGTGCGACCTTACACAGACAGCACTGAAAATAGTAGAGAAATGGTGCAAGGAGAATGACCTATCGGCAAACCCAAAAAAGACTGACACAATTCTCTTTACTCATAAACGGAAATTGGGTACATACGAAATGCCAACCTTGTTTGGATCTAGACTAACACTTTCTAAAGAAGTAAAGTACCTAGGAATCACTTTGGACGAAAAACTGAACTGGAATAAACACCTTGACAACAAACTAAACAAAGCGACAGTCGCCTTCTGGCAATGCCGGAGAATGGTGGGCAAGAAATGGGGTCTAGCCCCCCACATTATACTGTGGCTGTACAAAATGATAAAATGCCAATGATAAGCTACGGAGCTGTAGTATGGTGGCCCCGCACTCAACTTACTACCTCAATCAACAAATTACAGAAAACGCAAAGGCTAGCATGCATAGCAGCGACCAGCTGCATGAGAACAACTCCGACAGCGGCGCTGGAAATCATGCTAGGGCTTCTATCACTACACCTATATATACAAAAAGAAGCAGCCGCAACGGCTACTCGCCTAAAAAATCAAAACTTGTGGACCAAACATAAAACACCGCACACGAGGATATACGATAACATACTGTCGAAAATTCCAATGCTGGATGCGGTAATCGACAGAATACCCAAAAAGACGATCTTCTGGAAAGAGTATGCCATATCACTAACAGAAGACTCAAAAGAAGCACTAAATCAAACAGAACTAAGAATCTTCACAGATGGATCAAAAACCAACGAAGGAACAGGTTGTGGTGTCTTCTCGGAGGACCTGAATATTCACATCTCTAAACCACTCGGAGCACATAGCACAGTATTCCAAGCAGAATTTGTGGGAATAATTGAAGCTTGCAATGCAGTGAAACGACGACAGCTAAAACACGAAAACATATGTATACTATCAGACAGCAAGTCAGTACTACAAGCGCTAGGTTGCGACAGAATTACATCTGGACTCATACACGAATGCCATCAAAGCCTCTCAGAGGTATGCGAAGATGGCAACAAGGTGACACTGCAATGGATCAAGGGACACAGTAACTCGAGAGGGAACGATGCTGCGGATGAGCTAGCCCGTAAGGGCTCAGATACACCGGCATATGGACCCGAACCCATCGTACCCTTACCATATTCGCACATGAACAACCAACTTGACCACCACTACAAACAACTACATCAAACATACTGGAAAGAAATGAACACTTGTAGACAAACCAAAGAAATAGTAACTGAATACAATCATAAACTTACCAAAACACTTTTGAGGACAAGAAGACCCCAGCTACGCAAATTAGTGGGACTGATAACAGGACACAACACACTAAACAAACACCTCTTCACAATAGGTAGGACAGACAGCCCCATGTGCAGAGCGTGCATGGAGGCGGATGAAACAACAAAACACATTCTGCTAGATTGCAAACAGGTAGAAGTATACAGAAATAAACACCTAGGGACCCCAGGCACCTTGCGCGAGGCGGCAGGCAACCTGAAAGCTCTGCTGGGCTTCGTTGAGGAGCTGGGGTGGTTGGAATAATAGTGCTACCCCCGTTTCACGCAAAATAGGCACACTGGATGTCGATTTGCGGAAAAACGCCCAGGATAACTAACTAACTAAGTATATAAATTTATGCCACGCCCTAGCACGCTGTTAAAGTGCACTGAAAATAATACTTAAGTATAGAAAATAATTATCTCGAGGAAACACAGTTCAGTATAGGGTTAAGTACCATTGTACAGCTTTATGAACGGTTGCTCTTGAGTATCCATAGACCACGGTGACCGTACACACGGGCTGTATGCGTGTTTTCCACCAACGTGGTAGTATAAAAATGGTATTGTTTGTATATGGATGGATCATGAATGGATCGAAAGTATTTCTGATACGGCAGATTGCAAATCACTCGCGAATGAACTTTAAGAGCTCAAAGAGAAAGGAGAGGTGCACTGTGCATTAGAGCCTACTTGCACAAGTAAGAGGCCTGCATCGAACAATGCGACATTAATGTTTTATCGCCCTTGAGTATATCTTCTCGGAAATCTTCGTTTCGCTTTCAATAGTTTCAATAGAACATTATGAAGTACCATAGTTTTGACGTGCATATCACATTTTACATATTTAGACATTTAGAAGACGTTTTGCGATCAGTGATCAAATCCGGATAACGTTATCATCAACCACCATTTTTTTACATGAGGTTTTTAGCAGATTATTTTTTCTCTCCAACCTAATGCCGTTCTCGTCACATGATTTCTACCTTATTCTCTAGGCGATTAGCTAAAAATAAATCTATATCTGCAGTTACGTACAGTTACATTACCTGTTAATTATTATCCGAATTTCATTTGATTGGTTACATGACTTCTTCTTTTCTGTCATTTCGCTCCTAACAGAGCGGTCGTGGTCAAGTCGAGGTTTCCACGTCGATAGTGGAGGCGGACATAGCTCTGCGCACGCGCTCTTCCACCATCTCTCTTTGTAGACATGCATAGCTACACGATTTACGTATGTGTAAATTAAATTCAGCTTATCGGTCGTCTAACAGTCAGCGGCAAAGATAGGTAAGTGTGCGAGATGTACAAAAAGAGGTTGGCACGACTTTATTGCTAAGAGGCTGGTAACGATTTGAGAATAAAAATTGTTAATAATGAAATAACGCACATTGATTACAATCGATAAGATAGTCTGGCCTTTTCAATAAAATACTTTTGGTACAGTCACCGGCAATAGTATCTTCCTACTCGAAGGCCGCAAAAATATGTGACACGCTCTTATTTGTAGGGTCATAAGAGCGTGTCACATCTTTTTGCGACCTTCGTGTAGGAAGATACTATTGCCGCGGTGACTGTACATATATATTATTATTTAATACCCGAAAACTCAATTCTTACAGAGTTTGTTTAGTGAGGACGTGGATTCGTGCCATCTTGTCTTTGATTTTTTTTTATGCCCTCTAATATAATTTATATAATCTGATTAGAGCATGAAATCAAGTTCATTTTTAGGGTTCCGTAGTTAACTAGGAACCCTTATAGTTTCGCCATGTCTGTCCGTCCGTCCGTCCGTCCGCGGATAATCTCAGTGACCGTTAGCACTAGAAAGCTGAAATTTGGTACTAATATGTATATCAATCACGCCGACCAAGTGGTAAAATAAAAAGTGGAAAAAAATGTTTTATTAGGGTACCTCCCCTATACGTAAAGTGGGGAGTGATTTTTTTTTCATTTCAACCCTAACGTGTGATATATTGTTGGATAGGTATCTAAAAATGAATAGGGGTTTAGTAAAATAATTTTTTGATAATGTAAATATTTTCGGAAATAATCGCTTCGAAAGTCGGCAAAATAGCGTCCCCCCCCCTGTAACTTTTGAACCGTAAGTCCAAAAAATATGAAAAAAATTAACAAGATGCGCATTATGATAAACTTTTTAGGAATATTATTTTGAACATTATAGGTCTAGCCATTTTTGAGTTATTTCCAAAAAACTTCTTTCATAGGCATCAGATACGACCTTTTAGCATTAGTCTGGTTCTTATTCCATTGAAGCTACGGAATGTTGCCCATTATGCGTGGTCCGTCACGCACTTGGCCGGTTTTTTACATTTATAACTTAATGAAATACTTTAATACATCCCCAAAAATACGACCTACACTTTGGCAAGTTTTCCTAAAATTGCTTTCGATAAACATACTCTTGCTTAAAAAATACATATGAAAATGAAAAAAAAAAAAAGTTTCACTTATTCCTTATACATATGACAAGTTTTCCAACGTATTTATATATTTTACGTACTAGTTTGACATAATTTTAATTATTAAAAATCTTACTGCCTTCACCTCTCCGAGCAAAAATCACGAAACAGCTGTTAGATTGAGGTGAATTATTTATAAATGAAGCATAAATTCAAAAAACTGTTCTACTTATGCAATTTCAAAGACACCTTAAAAAAATATGTACACAATGTAATACAAGCCTTGTTAGGTACTGCAAGATGGTATCGAAAAGTTGAGCGAAATCGAAAAAAAAATTTTACTTACCGGACTCTTAAGAGAATAAAAGGGTGTCAAGATCATTTTGAACACATAGCCGCTGAACTACTTCCGCTGCGGACTCTACAACCGAATAACCTGATCAAACTTTCACTGTTCACAGATTCATCAAAGTGTTATACTTCTCATAGTGTTGCATAACATTCATTGTTGGCCAGTATCAATTGTCTGTAAAATAGTGTAGTCTGTTATCTCGCTAATTCTGCCCCGACTTTGTAAGCGCCCATATGGGAAATCTGCAAAAACGTCAAAATAAAGATAGCAAATTTCATTTTGATATGGCAAAGTCTATGCAGAGTTGGCAAGGTCGGACTCTCGGTAAAACCAGGTACTTTACTTTGATTTATTGGTAAATGGTTTTTTTTAATTGGTAATTAATTAAGCCAATCTTTATTTCATTACAGATATAGAATAAATAATGCGTTTTTCAAAAGACTAACCTACTTTACTAACTATAAGTATAAACTAACTAACCTAGTAGTACCTACCGGATCAGCGTCATGCCTGGTCAAAAGTCCCCATCACTCTCGCGGCGTTTCAACGTTGTATGGCGATGAAGTCCTGTTGCACCAGCCACTTGTAGACATTTGTGCCGCGACGAGACGAAATATAGTAAACGGACTTAGGTATTTACATATCTGTCAAACATAGGTTACAAAAGCTAGAAACAATACAACCGACCGTACATTTGACAGCGAAAACATTTGAATTTCTAGTTAGCTGTTATCTTGGGTTTGCTCCGAGTTTGCTCTAATTCATATATATGATAGACATACACAAAATACTTGTGATTCTGCCTTATGCCATAAGTCACGAACTCTTAAGGTCACAAAACACTTATAAATGTTTGCGTTTACGGAATAGAGTCAAGAACACCGATGATATTTGCCTTCCATTGAGTTCCATTTCGTGGCAATTGACACGTAAGCAGATGTCTCCGGCCGTGGTTATCAACCGATTACCTTGTTTATATATGTTTAATCGGCCAAGATCGGAAGTTCTTTTGCAACACGAACTTTGGAACGCGTTATACATATTTTTCCTTATTTGTAAAATTTCGTGGCAATTGACACGTAAGCAGATGTCTCCGGCCGTGGTTATCAACCGATTACCTTGTTTATATATGTTTAATCGGTCAAGATCGGAAGTTCTTTTGCAACACGAACTTTGGAACGCGTTATACATATTTTTCCTTATTTGTAAACAATGTTGCGTTAAGTTTTTAAAGTATTAAATAGATTACAATTATTACATGTGTGAGGGTGTACGGATTGAGTGCGGTTGTAGGTATCTCAGGGAAGTATAGTTTGTTTCATCAACATTTACAAAATGTAGGATATCAGTATAGTTAGTCGGAAGGAGGCTGCTCACCTTCATATTTAATAAGGTGGACAAGCTTAAGGATTTTGGCAACATTGCTAGAAGAAGCGGCCTAAATACTGGTAGGTATGTAGTTTAAAAATATGAAGGGTACACGGAAAGAACATGTCTAGTCACTTTTTTTGTAAAATGAGATTTCTATGTCAAAATGTAGAGCTTGCAATGAACTATTAGTAACAACTTCTGTTACAGATGTAAATTTTAACTTATATCCACTTCTTAACTCATAAAAACCATCTAGTTACGAAAATAGGTTAATTGAATCGTTCCAAATTTTAAAAGCGCTATAACTCAAAATGTTGTCAATGTGACTAGACATGTTCTTTCCGTGTACCCTTCAGATGCAAGAAACAGACAGGAGTCAGACACATTGTATTGAAAGAACTGCGCAAATTCAGACAACAAAAGCTATTAGGTGTCTACATATGAATGAACAAAATAGTCCTCGAAAAAATAAGGAAATCGAAGGAGAATGAAAATCCAATCCAACCTTGCTAAGAGACATTAAAAATATCAAAATGCCTTCGTGAACAAGTCTATCGATATTATTTACGTACCTACTATTTAGCTATTTATAGTGGCCAAAGTTCAAAAACAGGTTTAGCTTAAATATACATTATTCATTCTTACAATGACGGACATATGTCATATTCCCTTAGGTAAAGTCGTGTTCTTTGAAAGAGGCAAAATTACATACGTATACGAGGGCTGTTAAAAAAAATGTGGGAAGGGATATGATCCAGTCATCGCACGCGACTACGTCCGACGTCTGCTAGGCTACGGTTGACGCGCGTGAAACACTAATGCACCCTAATGAACATTGCAAAGCTACCTACGGATATTTATTTCTGAAAGTCTAATTACGTGGTCGTTAAGGAAACTTTACGATAACAACAAAGGGTAATTATAAATCTGCGTTTAAAAGAAAATGCGGTAAACCTATACGTGTTTTGCGGTTCTTAAAGCCTTTTGGTATTTTCCCAGTTAATGGTATTAATCGTATTCCAGCAAAGTGAACGACGGTGACGAAAGTTCAAACATTTGACCCCATGTGAAGTAAACAAATATTAATTATTCAATCATTAAAAAGTAGGTGATTACGGGTACAATGATAATTAGATTATGAATGGCTTTTCATTTAGTAACTGATCAAGGGTTTTAATTTAAACACTTATTTTAAAAAGATATAAACGTTACTGGTTTTCTAAATTTAATGTCTACTATTAAAAACTGGACAAGTGCGAGTTCGACTCGCGTGGGTAGGGTTAACGTTAATGTTAAGTAACTATCTAAATTCCGTAAGTTGTTTTAAATCTGACCCAAATTTGTTTATAGTACCAAAAAACCCGGCCAAGGGCATAGAGATGTTTTTTGGAGATAATAAAAAAATGGTTGAACCGATAATGTTCAAAACAATTTTCGTAGAAAGTATGTGATAAGGCACATATTTTCAAATCTACACGGTCACGCAACTAAGTAACGAAATGCGACTGTGGCGACTCGTCCCCACTATTAGTCGTCTCAACCGAACAATGTCGTAACGGCCACCAAAAAGTTAACAGAAGTGTCGACAAACGTACTGCAGTACCTAACTGCGACTTAAAAGGGGTTAGGTATGAAAGATTACTTGTATTTCGTCTCATCTAGTTTGTAAGCAAACGCTTTAACCACTTGGCCACCCGGGTCACAGCAGCACCGGTCGAATTATCCCGTATATATGCATTTTTAGAGTTCCGTAGCCAAATGGCAAAAAACGGAACCCTTATGGATTCGTCATGTCTGTCTGTCTGTCTGTCCGTCCGTATGTCACAGCCATTTTACTCGGAAACTATACGACGTATCTGAATAAAATGTACACATAAGGTGTATTTTGTATGCAGCTACTTAGTTATGTAGTTAAATTTGAAAAAAAAAAATATTTTTAGGGGAACGCTCCATACAGGTAACTAAAAAAAAAAAAAAATTTAACCAAATATCAACATGTGACACATCAATCGATAGGTCTTTCAAAATAACATTGAGGTTTCTTTGACTATTTTGTGATTAAGTGAATATTTTATGAAATAATCGCTTCGAAAGTCAGAAAAGTTGTGTAGCCCCCCCCGTAACTTTTGAACCGTAAGTTCAAAAAATATGAAAAAATTTGAAGAGATGCGCCTTATCATATACTTTCTACGAAAATTGTTTTGAACATTATCGGTTCAACCATTTTTGAGTTATTTCCAAAAAACTTCTTCCATAGGCATCAGATACGACCTTTTGGTATTAGTTTGGTTCTTATTATATTGAAGGTACGGAACCCTCCTATGCGTGGTCCGACACGCACTTGGCCGGTTTTTTGTAAATGCTAAGGCGCATGTAAGTTTATAATTTATATACCTATATAGTAGTGTCTACTTAAAAATGCACAAATCAAAATATTTATTAACATAATTTGATTTGCTCTTCAGTTGAAAAATGTTCACTCTGTAAAAGATAGTTTTCCGTAATCATGTCTAAATTTCGTTATGTAGTCCCAGTTCCTAAGGTAAAGTCATTTGACTAAGCATAAATGTATGCTATTTTTACCTGTAATTAAAACAATAGTCACAAATGAATGCAATCCGGAAATCCTTGTAAATGTCAAACAATTGGAATAGGCATGGATGGTACCACAATAGTATCTCCGGAACGTGACCGTATTGTGTCCGATCATACGATGTGCTGCCATAGAAGAACAATGTTGTATGCGATGACTGAGTAGTTGGCAGTTACGACTTTTTTCTTAAGATGGATGCAAAAAATCCGTTAAATTTAGCGTTGGTCGTTCAGCGCAAACTGTATCGAGGTCAGACCTTGCTACCAAATTCATAAAGCATTTTGCCACGGCTGTGCGTTTATATCAACCGTAAGCCGTCCCTGAATATTTGAACAACCCAGGTTTAAACTGGTACGTCTATATGGAACTAATAAATAATCTTTGTGAGTAATTGACCCGGTGAAGTAGAACCAGACTTCGCAAGGCATTTGATTGCCGGAAGGTAAGCAGGTAGTGTTTTTCATAATTAGCAGTATGCTTAACGGGATAGTGAAGGCGAATTCGATGGTTTACCTTTGCATGAACCTTGCGTGGATTTATAAATTACTTTTATCTACACTCATACTGTAAGTACTCTAAAATGCGTTCAAAAACCGTAGACAATGACAAGCATTACAACAAATGATTTAACTATGATAAGTTTCTTATCTGCGGCAGTAACGTAATTTTAACTATGCATGCTCAAATATTGTTAAGCAATGAGTTTCAAATTTGGAACATCGAATTTGATAACATAATGTTACCGCCATGGCCAACTCGATTGGTCCCGCGCGAGCACCGGCACAATCGAGTAGGCCATGACGGTACAATGGCGGTCATTCTATGGTTTCCGAACAATTAATTTAATATATATAATATGAGTGTAGATAAAGCAGTGTATGCAACTGTACGTAATTAGGCCTTAAAACACTCGTGTGATCTTATTATGAAATTCGCCTGCGGCTCATTTCATAAAACCACACTCATGTTTTAAGGACCCTTATTACGTAACAGTTACATAAACTACTAATTCGATATGCTAAAGTAGGTAATGTAATCTGAGAACTGATTGAATTGCACTCCAGTGCAGAAAGGAAAGCGCAGTAAACATATTAGAGAAAAATACTTGCATATATATCTCGACCAAGGTAGGTATTACCTACTAAACTGCAGTGAATTAAGGGTTCTAAATTAAATGAATAATGATCAAATGAAATCACACAAGTAAAAATAGTACTTAACATTGAAATAAGAATTAAATTAAAAAGCAGACGGTGTTTTTTATTTCCTTCTCCTCCTCATTTCAGCGCATTCATTTATAAAAATTAGTCAGAGAAACGACTACCTTTTAATCTTCCAACTGCTTCCAATCTAGAGAGAAAACTAGCGTCTCTTCACTTTCGGCACAATTTGAAAAGGTCAAATTTATTATCTCTAAATAAGTTCTTACGGTACAGAACCTGAGTGGTGTGATGTTTCTCCTAAGAAAATGATTAATTAAGTGCTGCGATTAACGTGTTGTGCACCTTTAACAAAACCAGTTAGCAAAAAAGTCCGTTGCGTGCTTAATATAGAGACGCCTAAACCAGTTTTAGCAATCTAAACTTTGCCAATACAGAGCAAACTTGGTCATCAAGGGTTCACTGTCTCTTGATGCAAGACTTGTCTTAAGAGTTGTCAAGAAAATGCCTGGTTGACTGAATTTTACACTTAAACTCGTTAAATTTAAGCCCATTTATAAAGAAGAAAGTATTTTACCACAACAGATGCTAATATGGTCGGATTTTTATCGTCTGTCACCATAGCTGTCACGTTCTAACAAGTATGTCAGTGCAAAAGTGATGCATGACGTGATAGACGATAAAATGACAACCATTATGATACGCGTTCTGGTAATATAGCGAATTATCAGTGGCTCAGGCTAGAAAAGAACACTCGACACTTCAGCTATGGTCTGCTAAATACTTTTTCGAGATTTTCTCGAATGTTACGAAGGCCGTAATTATGATTTTATTTGAGACGTATCTATGCCGGCCGTGCTTTTTGCGCTGTATTGGCGAGATCTCTCTCTAGATGCCTTAATAGCGCGTGAGCGGCGTCGACGTCAGATAATAACGTTTGGTGGGTGGGTCAATTTTCAAACTAACGTGTTTTACTCGCGGCTATACATATATATATATCTGCATTATCATCATAATAAATAAAAAAATACTGGTACCTAAATTCTATATGTTTCCGAAAAAAACAATTTTGAAATTATAAAAATAGCAATATCCACCGATTTATTGATTTAAATCTTTTCAAAAACGAATGCTTTACTTATTAAACCTAGGAAAGCCTTTTCGTAGCTGTCCCGCGTGCGACCATTTTTGTTATAATCACAGGAAACCACCATATTATGTAGTTTCCTTGTTATCCCACCATTTACGTTTACTTTTCGATACATAAGCAATAAGCAAGGGTGTTGGGTCTTCTTTTCCATCAAATGTGGACGCAAAATCGGTAACTTAGACGGAGGAAGAGTTAATTCTTATCAGAGATTTATTTTGGTACGGCTATCATGACATTTGTATGGGACTATGGGTGCTCATTTCTTGATACACGATTGAAATAATCGAAGTTGTGCTTCATAATGATGATTAGCAATATGGAGTATAAATCTTGTGTTTAATAAATGAGTGAATCTAGTTAATAGTGAACGTAAAATTTGCTAAGAAACATTTTTGTCGACATTGTATGAGAAGTATGGAAACATTTGTACGGCTGTTTAGCCCATACAATCGAATATGGCACACAAATGTTGATTTGATACAAAATCAGAATATTACTTGTAATTATTTTTCCATATCTAATTATTATGTTTAAATAATGTTCATATAATATCATTACCGTATTATGGTACTAAATCGACCTTTTTACAGTAACACTGTCCTTTTCGACACTTGTATTGCAGTTTAGACATTTTTATGGCAACATATCGACATTCTTATGGCAAAATATCGACATTTGTATGGCACTATTTTGTAAATGTCAATACTAGGTATCTAAGAGAAGCAGCGTAGTCCCTCCTACACCATATTTTTTATATTAAAAACCCCACCACATAATCAAGCAATAATAAAATAAAAATAAAAATAAAAATAAAAAAATAAAAAAGCCTTTTATTTCTTGCCCATTGGTTCAATGTCGACAAATAAAAATTGGTTTTAGTAACATAATAAATAGTGACTTACACTTGTGTCAAGTTTCTTAAACTGTGTCATTATCGTCATTGAATTCATGAATTAATTCTATAACTTGACTATAATTGATATTTACTATTAATTTTCCATAAATTATGTAATATTAGTATGTCCATAAGTTGTATTAGATTTATATTTAAGGAATATATGCATTAATAATTATATATATTAGAAATTAGTTAAAATTAGATATGGATTAGTATAACAAAGTTCATCAAATTATTAAAAGAAATAAATTAGCAAAATAATATTTGTCCATTTGTTTACACTAATAGGTATAAATTAACACTAGATTCCTTTCAAGCAAGAACCCCTTGACGGGTGAAGGCCTCCTCCAGAGTGAGCCAATTGGATCTGTCCTGTGCCTTTTTAGTCCATGTTCTGCCAGCAGTTTTTGTCGTCCGCCCATCGCATACGTGGTTTGCCTTTTTTACGTTTGCCTGATGGTCCAGGCCATTCGGTTATCAGTTTTGTCCATCGATTGTCTGACATTCTTGCGACATGGCCTGCCCATTTCCACTTTAGCTTTTTCGCATAGTCTACTGCGTCTATCACTTTTGTTTTTTTTCTGATGAGTGTATGTCTGATTTTCTGTATTTTCTTTATACCGGTTATACTTCGTTCCATGCTTCTTTGGCAAGTTTGTAGTTTGTTCCTTACTGCAAGTGAAAATTTCCAAGTTTGTGCACCGTACGTAAGTGATGGAAGCAGACACGAGTCCAGGATTTTCTTTTTTAACGTAATTGGTAGGTTGCTCTTAAGTACTTCCTTGTGACTCCAAAATTTGTTCCACGTTATCTTTATCCTTCTTAGTACTTCTCGTTCGTTACTAGTTCTGTCGAATGAAATTTGCTTGCCAAGGTATATGAAGTCCTGAACGTATTCCATTTCTGCCCCTTCGATATTCAGTGGAATTTTCTCGCTGTTGGTCATGATTTTAGTCTTATTGAAGTTTATTTCAAGTCCGGTTTCTCTGCTAGCTGCCTGTAGCGTATGTATCATATACTCTAGTTGCGAGAAGCTTTCGGAGATGAGCGCGATATCATCGGCAAACCTAAGGTGGTTGAGGTATTTGCCGTTTATCCGAATCAAGCAATACAAATGTCGAAAAAACAAACTTTAAACATTCACCCAGGTATCTATTCGGTGTAGGTTTCGGCGCAATACAAGCAATATTTATGCTTTTTGCCATCAATGTCGTACAAAAAATCTACGTCTCGAATATTATGTATAATATGAGCAACATGAAAGCTGTCTTAAAGCTTCGGACGGAATTATAAATGACAAAATGTCACCTTAAACTTAAACATACCTTTCCGATAACAAGTGAAGTCATAAAAGTTTGAAGATCAAGGGCACATGATAACATCTCGTAGGCTAATACGATATTAACCCGATCTACTGGTCCGGTAATAACTTGCCTTGACTTTCAAGATTTAATCAAGTCCATCCAGTTATGAAGAAAAAAATATTTTTCAATGGTTTTACCCGAGATACGATGCAACAATTTTTCGGTATTAATTACAAGTCCTTAAGAGGCCACAGACAATATAAAAACACATTAATGTTTGCAACTTGTTTACCATTTGGAGACCTGAAAAACATAGCTACTACTATTTACTACTACTACATACATTCCAATTTATAATTTACCGTTTCATACGTCTTTCGAGCGCAATTATTATTATAAGTAAGTACCAGTAAAACACTTTATACCTTTATTATCGCGATATTTTGCGTAACTTGTTGAGCTGCAATGCAACACGAATCGAATATTTGGCCCACATCGCCTGACGCTGCATCGCTGCTAAGCTATTTAGCTACCTTGTTATGGTATATTAAGTAAGTATGTGTTATGTAAAAACTTTTCTTGACCTTGATCCAAAAATATGCATATTTTTCATTATTCGAACCAAAGGTAATATAAGTTCTTGGCACTTGATTAAAACCTATTTTGATTTTGACATATTTTATAGTAAGTATAGTAACTACTGCATCTGTAACCTCCGGTTTCGATTGAAATTAGATTTTCGCCAATTTGTTGCTGTCGGATTCATATAAAATTTCGTACAGTAAAGTTATGATGAAAAATATACTTTCACTTTCTAGGCTAGTGTCCTGGGTTCTCACTTATTAAATAACTAGAAATTAGAAATATGAAAACATGTTGTCATCATTTCCATCAAATTCCTTAAGCGTAGGTAGTTTATTTATATTTTCGCATGTTAAACATGGGTTACGTAACTCAAACCTCACGGCCACAATCGAGGCGAATAGTTTGTTTGTATATCAAGCCTGTTTTATATTTTGGCGACACGTAATCCTTGTTACTTAATCAAGGTTTTTTTTTATACCACGACGGTGGCAAACAAGCATCAAGGTTAATGAGTTACGATTTTAAGGTAATTGCTAAGTACTTAACTTAACTCTAGAAGGTCATTAAATCGATGGATAGGCAGAAAACAATAAAAAAAACGAGCGATCAACTATACCTAAAAGTGTTGTTGCTTATTGCTAGGCGTAGGTTAGGAAAATGTAAAGTGGATACTATTGGGTAAACTTCCAACTAGACTAGGAGAACCGAAGAGTTGACCCACATATAACACAAGTGTAACTGGAAAATAAATCTTTTTTTTTTACGCTATTTTTAATGTAGCCTTTTCAGCCCAGGGAACCGGAGACATTGGTCACTTTTTCACATACTTAAATAAATAAATATTATCGGACAATCTTACACAAATCAAACTAGTCCCACAGTAAGCTCAATAAGGCTTTTGTTGTGGGTACTAGGCGACGATATATATAATAGATACATACTTAAATACATAGAATACATCCATAACTCAGGAACAAATATCCGTGATAAACACACAAATAAATGCCCTGACCAGGATTCGAACCCGGGACCTCCTGCTTCATAGGCAGGGTCACTAACCTACTGACAAGGCTAGGAGGCCGTTTAGCCAGCCGTTGAGATGTTTAGGAGGCCGTTATATATACTTTTTTTACTTATTTAACTGTTTTACTAGTGCAGGTAGTTGTAAAATTACTATAAGTGCAATATTTTTTAGCGTATATTTCAATTGAATTTTGAAATAACTACCGGGCAAGTTGCTCATAATTTTTTGAAGTAAATTCAGTATTTTTTATTTATGTCATAAATAGAATACGTAAGTAGTATTATTCTTATCTTGGAAATATTGTGTAGCCTTAGACAAAGACTTCAGAAATAAAGATCCCAGATGATTGTACCAATTAACAACACAATAACGTAGCGTAGTGAAGTGAGCCGTTGTTTGTTGCTAGACTTGATCTGAATGCAAATGACGCATAACTAAAGAATTACAATATTTTGGCAGTGGGTTGCTGGGGTTACGTCGCCGAGGCCGACAATTGAAACCTGTATGTTGTTTTGCACTAAGGATCAGGTGCACTTGCACCGACCACTTTTGACGCGCTCATCAGGCAGGGTACTATGAAAATGTTCATACAATAAAATTTAGCGAACGTTTTAACTGTGACAGACGGTATAGTGCAACCTACCCTAAATCGTCTATTTTGGTTACAAATAAGTATTAATATATTTATAACTAGCTGTGCCCGCGGCTCCGCCCGCGTGGAATTCGGTCTTTGTCAGTAAGCGGCTAATTCACCCCTAATTTCTCTCCCTCCCCCTGGAGGCGGAACTTTAAGGTCTTAAAGTAAAGTTGAGAGATGGATACGCTAGAGGACAGTAGTCCAGATAAAATATTTTACAATTACCACTAAATAAACAAACTGTCCTGCAGTTTGGCAGAAGAAAAGTTTGTAAACCTAGGGTTGTTTCGTGAATAAATGTACTATTTTTTTTTTATAAAACTACACCCCTAAATCAAGTTTTTTTCGTCCTTATAAAATTTTTAGACATGATTTAAACGACATAGTATAGTAGGTGTATATCGGACGATACAGTGCCACTTTTGTATTTATACGTCCTTGACTGTACCTATTCATATCATGTTCATGGCAAGTATCATCCAAATCGATCCTCCAGTGTCCAGTCAAATCAAAGAAATATGCATATAAAAATCCATACTTCATATCATAACCTAACAACTTATTAACGAATTTACTAACAACGAATTTAGATCTAATATTAGTTAGAAGACCTAGAAATAAGATGAAGAAAGAAAACCGGCCAAGAGCGTGTCGGGCCACGCTCAGTGTAGGGTTTCGTAGTTTTCCGTCCGTCACAGTAACTGTCCCCACTTAAGAGTTAAAATAATGGGCTATTTGTTACATTAAGTTGACATATTAAGTACAGAACCCTAAAAACGGGCCCACAAAGGACACTTTGTAATTTTTTTTCAAAAACTGTTCAACCTATCAAGTTCAAAATAATTTTCCTAGTAAGTTTTTATAAAGTTCTACTTTTGAGATTTGTTTCATATTTTTAAAACTTATGGCTCAAAAGTTAGAGGGGGGGGGGTTACATTTTTTTTTACTTCTGGAGCGATTATTTCCGAAAATATTTACATTATCAAAAAATTATTGTTCTAAACCCGTATTCATTTTTAAATACCTATCCAACAATATATCACACGTTAGGGTTGAAACGAAAAAAAAAATCACTCCCCACTTTACGTATAGGGGAGGTACCCTAATAAAATATTTTTCACTTCTCATGCCCAAAAAGTGTGTCATATTATGCTTACCAAGGCGGACTAAAGTAGTACATTTAGCCTCTAGGGCTAAAATGTATACATATTTATGATTTACAAAACATTTTAAATTGACCAATCGGAACACTTCACCATATTAAATCCACCAATCACAACACACATATCGAAGATAATAGGAACGCTAGATACTTTTTTGGTGCGTATACTGTGTAAATAATTAAAGTCCTTAAAAAAACATTATATTTAATATCAACCAATCAGAATACAGCAATGTTAAAATCGACCAATGAGGAAACGCAATTTATTTTTCAAAACGTGAGGTGTTTTTTAGTTCCTACTTCACAATCATTAAAAAAGATTGTAATTTTTGGAAGCGCTTGAAAGCGTGTTTAAACTGTTTAAACGGCTATTAGACATGGCAATTTGTAGGGCCCAATCGGTTGTGTCCAACTCCTGTCGGCCCCAACGCACTTTATTACACGTTCCCTACAAATCGCCCCTACCGACCCTACCTCACCAACAGAGATGCCTTCAAAACATCTAAAAAATGTATTTGGTGAAGCACGGTGATAGTACTCATAACAGTACACATTAAATAAAATCTGAAACTGTTTTTTTTATTATAGATATTTAAATGACCGCTCGAGCTGCCTGAATCTAAATTCATCTGCCCAACCCTTCTATTATTTAAATACAAAACTAGATAAATATATTAATGATCAGCGAATCTACACAATTTAACTTTTATTTTAAATAAAAAACCAGACGGAATGTGTAGGAAATGGCTAACATTATAAATAAAAAAGGTAAAAATAACTCTAACGACCTCCATAAACAGCTGCGGGTGTCGGGGCACTGCCTATCGCCTTAGATCGGGACTCCTACTCCCTAAGTAACATTACACCTACCAATCCGACAGGTTGGACCCTACAAATTGCAATCTCTAATAGCTACTTTAAAGAGCTAATTATACCGTCGTCTGTGGCATTTATTCGCGGTGTTCATATTTTGTATCTATGTCAAAGAAGTTAAAAAAATTAAAAGACCGTCAAGTTAAACCATAATTTAACCTTAGTTTAGTTATTGTGCGTAAATAATAAGTATTTTTATCTTATTTTCTCGCAATCGAAGTGAAAAATAGTATGCATTACTCTGGTCTAAAAGCCATACTACCACTCGAACAATTTTCCCTCACTTCGTTCGGGAAAATAACCACCTCGTGGTAATATGGCCTACTTTAGACCCTTGTCAAACAATCTACTATTTTCCACTTTTTATTTTACCACTTTGTCGGCGTGATTGATATACATATTAGTACCAATTTCAGCTTTCTAGTGCTAACGGTCACTGAGATTATCCGTGGACGGACGGACGGACGGACAGACATGGCGAAACTATAAGGGTTCCTAGTTGACTACGGAACCTAAAAAGGAGAATAAATAGGTACCAAAATCGTGAGGCTGAGTATTTACATTCACTGTGCAATGTGTGGCAATTAATTTATTGTCGTTTAATTTTGTTGTACTATTGATATCCGTACGTACCCCCACTTCTAAACTTAGAGTTAATTTGGCAAAATCGTTCCTAAGTGGATTATTCATGTCATGTCACAACGTATTAATTTCAGCGCCATCTGTTAGTTATGCAGGGTACTCGTTAGTCTTAGGACATATTTTGGAAAAAAGTTTACACCTCCTTCCTAAGTAGGCGCTACTTAGGAAGGAGGTGCAAACTATAAAAAAATATAATAAGATTCAAGTGCAAAATTAATTCAATCGAGTGTAGTGGCTACCCCTCTTTTAGAGGCTGAATTTTTATAGCCTACCTATTCCTGGCCGGGGATTTTCTTGACAATTGGAATTGAATTAGAATTTCCTTAAGGGGTGACCTCTGGGATAACAATGCAAAAAATACCGGCGAAGAGCATGTCGGGCCATGTTCAGTGTAGGGTTCCGTAATTGCCGCCCTGTTAAAAAGCAACCGTTCAAAAGGTCGGGATATTTGGCGACGCTTCCGTTATTTTACTATCCAGCACAATTACGTCCTTGCACTATGCATTTTTGACTGACAACTCAAAAACAGCTGAACCGATTTTATTCAATATAGTTCTTATTGAAAGTACCTTTCAGGCTTCACTTCCATTATTTTTTTTCAAATTTTTTGGACCCACGGTTCAAAAGTAAGATGGGGGGGCGCCCTTTTTTGAAGATGAAACTATCCTTTTTCCTTTCTCGAGACCCATACTATCTCTATACCAAATTTCATCTAAATCAGTTCAGCTGTAAAAAATTCCTCATACCAACTTCCGAACCCCTTTTTACCCCCACAAGGGTTTGAAAACTATCCTATGACGTTTCTCGGGACTCAAATTATCTCCATACTAATTTCTATCTAAATCGTTTGAGCGGTTAAAAATTCTCCATACAAACTTTCAACCCCCTTTTCACCCCCGCCAGGGTTGATTTTCGGGATTAAAACTATCTATTATCCTTTCCCGGGACTCAAACTATCTGTATACAAAATTTCATCAAAATCCGTTCAGCCGTTTTCACGTGATGCGCGGTCAAATAAACAGACAAACAGATAAACAGACAAAAATTCTAAAATTTGTTGGAACGTGTTCTGTTATCGATTCTAAGTATCCCCAGCCAACATTTTTCGATTATCTTCCATGTACCGACTTTCGACCCTCTTCAGCTTTATTATATATGTATAAGAAAGATTATCTTTCATGTACCGACTTTCGACCCTCTTCAGCTTTATTATATATGTATAAGAAAGATTATCTTCCATGTACCGACTTTCGACCCTCTTCAGCTTTATTATATGTATAAGAAGATGGACTTACCGTACAGTCAGCATCAAATAGTAGCAGTGAAATCGCCAAATATATCGTAACACATCCTTACTGCCATACAAATAAAGATCTGTACCGATATACAGGGTGTTTGCTCCATCGTTTGCCAAAAAAAAATGGCGGATTGCTGGGGTCATTTTCTATCACCTTACGCTCTCTAAAAATTTCTTGGGCTCACGTATAATTTTTTTTTCGTTTTTCTTGTAATTTATGAAAAATCTTCAGGGCCGATATGCTTAAACTTCATTTAAAAAAAAAGTAAGTGGTAGAGAGATGCAATTTTTACTGCATCGTGATCTGTAACGTTACACGGCTCGAATAAGTCAAACTTACTGACACGTAACGTCTAATTTTTTTTTATTATTGGCCCTCAAATGTTTTACAACGTGTAAAAATTTAGTCAAATGTCAACTTTGATTTGCAATGAAAAAAAAATTAAAGAGACAGCGGTCTTGAAACTGTTTAAAAAAAACTATGTTTTGTGTTCTTTTTAACGATGTACAATTATCTCAATAAAAGCTTTCATAAACTTCATTTTTTTCACGATTTAGTAACGAACGCAACGGTCAAGTTATTGAGATTCAAACATTGACACTGTTCCCTTTTGCTGCCGGCTTTGAAGTACCCATTTTCTTTCCACACACAGGTTGTAAAGATTTAAAACTTATCTTTCGTAAATTTGGACTTCAAGGTCAAGGTCAACTTTCACAAACTTGGGCGTACGTAAGCGATTAGGCATGATAAGGTAAGAAAAAATCTTGAAAACAACACGTGCGAAGCAGGTAAATACTGCTATCTCTCTCTTACACAGCACAATAAGTGCAGTTGTCTTTCTGTGTTGGACTGAAAGAAAGACAATTGCACATAGGCAGAAAGAACACAAGACACAGGTTTCTTTTAAAACAGACTGAAGACCGTGGTCTCCTCATTCTGACTTATTTCTAACGCGATGTACAATAATCTCAAACACTTTTCATGAACCTCTTCAGATTTTGGGAAATGGAATGGAATCAATCAATCAAATCAATCAATCATGGAATTGTCGACATGCAATAAAAAAAAACCATTTTTTTGTAAATTTTCAAATTTTGTTATTAAATCAAATCTTTTTCACTACAAATCTTGCTCGAACTGACGACTTTCGTTGCGAATGCATGCGTAGCACCTGTTTCTTATTTCGACCGTAGTTGTTCGCATTCGGATTTCTCCTTTGATCACATCAAACGCCGCCCCGCTGGGACAAATCTTCTCGTGATTCTACCTCCGTTGTGTAGACGAGTTCCTTTGCCCGTCCCCAGTTGTAAAAGTTCAAGGGAGTTGGGTCCGGGGACCGCGGGGGCCATGGAATGGGGCCGTCTCTTCCAATCCATGAATTAGGGAAAGCGTTGTCTAGGTGCTCCCTGACTGTTATCCTTCAGTGTGCGGGACAACCATCTTGCTTGTAATTCAGGTAGATCATTTTGTAAAAAAATAAGGTAGTTGTCTCCATTCAAATTATCGGGTAGGAAGTGTGGCCCAATCACTTGATCGCCAATAACTCTCGCCCATACATTGACGCTGTATCTTCTCTGGAAACCTCTAGCTCTTTTCACGTGTGGGTTTTCATTTATCGGCGCCCAGTGGTGAGGTTGTGTAAATTCAGTAGCAAATTCAGTCCCCTCTTGTGTAAATTTGGACTCGTCTGTCCAAAGAATGCTTCTTAAAAAGTCGCGGTCCTCTAAATCTAAGTGCAGCAATAAACGACAAAACCGGAGATGATTTCCAAAGTCGTTATCTTCAAGACCTGCAAAGAAAGAAAGAAAAATAAGAATCTGACAAGGTTTGTGAAATGGAATGTACCCTGATTAGGTACTATCGGGTTCATAATTGCATACCCAATTTATGAATGAATTCATTGATAAACTGGGCAATTATGAACCCGATGGTACATACACGATAACGTGAAGGACACAGTGACGTTACGTTTCGAAGTCAATAACAGCAAAACAAACGCGAAAAGCTGAGGTACGATTCAGTTCTCTAGTCAATTGGTATGGATTTAAAGTAATTCAAGCGTTTAATACCTTGGACTGGAGTGTAGTGAAATGCGTGCATGTTGTTTTGGCGAAGAACTTTCCACACCTTCCAGATTGAAATTTCCAGTTGTCCAGCTACATCTCTGATGCTCTTATTCGGGTCTTCTTCCATTATGGCTAAGATCCTTTCATCAACTGCAACATTGTGTCGAACCACAATTCCTCTCGGTTCATTGACGTTCAAATTGCCAGTTTCCCTTAAGCGTCGGTAAGTGTTTTGAAACGTATTGCGGGTTGGTAAGCGTCTATTAGGGAATTGTTCCTGGTAGATTCTTTGCGCTGTTCGTGCTACACCATCAGCTTTACCGTACGCCATCAAAATGTCCGCATACTCTTCATTCGTAAAGGCAGCCATTTTTGAACGATCAAAACTCAACAAAACAGAGATTAACAACAACAACAGAAAACTAAAAAAAAAAAACCGGCCAAGAGCGTGTCGGGCCACGCTCACTGTAGGGTTCCGTAGTTTTCCGTCCGTCACAGTAAGTGTCCCCACTTAAGAGTTAATAACACCGCTATGTAGGATATGATATGAGAGTTCCACGTACAGCGACATCTATCGGCAAATTAAGTAAACTATTGCGCGCGAGCATAAAGTATGGAAGATGATTTTTATGGGATAATTCTTTATTGCGTGAACCGATTTTCACCGTTTTTACTTTATTTGAAAGCACGTCATTTCATTGTAATTTTGTAGAAATTACAGGTACAATAAACACCTGCTTATACGGTTAAATTACAAACTTAGTTCAGAAATTATTTTGTATTTTTTTTTCAAAAACTATTCATCCTATCAAGTTCAAAATAATTTTCCTAGAAAGTTTTTATAAAGTTCTACTTTTGAGATTTTTTTCATATTTTTAAAACTTATGATTCAAAAGTTAGAGGGGGGGGGGACGCATATTTTTTTACTTCTGGAGCGATTATTTCCGAAAATATTTACATTATCGAAAAATGATTTTAGGAAACCCCTATTCATTTTTAAATACCTATCCAATAATATATCACACGTTAGGGTTGAAATGAAAAAAAAAATCACTCCCCACTTTACGTATAGGGGAGGTACCCTAATAAAAAAAAAAATCCACTTTTTATTTTACCACTTTGTCGGCGTGATTGATATACATATTAGTACCAAATTTCAGCTTTCTAGTGCTAACGGTCACTGAGATTATCCGCGGACGGACGGACGGACGGACGGGCAGACATGGCGAAACTATAAGGGTTCCTAGTTGACTACGGAACCCTAACAACAGTACAAAGATCGCAAATGCTTCAACCATAAGAGACAGTCAAATCACGACTAAAGTCTAATTGATACCACCACCACCCCCCAGGGTCGTCCTTGCTGGGTTCATGGGTTAAACGTCGAGTAAAAGTGAAAGACAACTGCACTTCTTCTATTGTGCTGTATAAGAGAGAGATAGCAGTCTTTACCTGCTTCGCACTTGTTGTTTTCAAGATTTTTTCTTATCTTATCATGCCTAATCGCTTACGCTCAAGTTTGTGAAAGTTGACCTTGACCTTGAAGTCCAAATTTACGAAAGATAAGTTTTAAATCTTTACAACCTGTAGACCAACCTGTGTGTGGAAAGAAAATGGGTACTTCAAAGCCGGCAGCAAAAGGGAACAGTGTCAATGTTTGAATCTCAATAACTTGACCGTTGCGTTCGTTACTAAATCGTGAAAAAAATGAAGTTTATGAAAGGTTTTATTGAGATAATTGTACATCGTTAAAAAGAACACAAAATACAGTTTTTTTTAAAACAGTTTCAAGACCGCTGTCTCTTTAATTTTTTTTTTCATTGCAAATCAAAGTTGACATTTGACTAAATTTTTACACGTTGTAAAACATTTGAGGGCCAATAAAAAAAATTTAGACGTTACGTGTCAGTAAGTTTGACTTATTCGAGCCGTGCAACGTTACAGATCACGATGCAGTAAAAATTGCATCACTCTACCACTTACTTTTTTTTAAATGAAGTTTAAGCATATCGGCCCTGAAGATTTTTCATAAATTACAAGAAAAATGAAAAAAAAATTATACGTGGGCCCAAGATTTTTTTAGAGAGCGTAAGGTGATAGAAAATGACCCCAGCAATCCGCCATTTTTTTTTAGCAAACGATGGAGCAAACACCCTGTATTTGGCGACTTCACTGCTACTAACTATTTGATACTGACTGTACATTGTTCTAATTAACTGTTAAGTACCTGCTAATATGTTTAACGAATTAAACAGTGTTGTTCTGAACTGTTTTTGTTTTATTGAGGTAGGTATGTATTTAATAAATAAATTATTTGTATTTTTATAACCCAAAAGTATTAAAGTATGGTCTAAAATTCTGATATCTTCGTTTAGGTGGTTTTATAGTATCTGCATATCTGTTGATAGGACTGCTGCGATGCTGCATTTCATCATAACACACAGACGACTTTTCCCTTGGCTTCGGACGCGTAATACCAACGTTAAACCAAAGCTTCGTCTCCTCCTCTTACAGAAGAACTTTGAAAAAGAGCTTTCATTTATTTTAATACTTCTTTTACTCGTAGGTAAACTATTGAGCTAAAAATCTGTGCCAATCTTTATTTAAACACATTATCACGCACGTAGATGACATTCAATGAAATATAATATAGATAGGCAATGAAACATAACAGTCACAAAGGTTTTTGTAATCTCTCTATTCAATTCAACAAAGAATGTCTCTAGTCACTGTGATAAAATAAACTGTTCGGGTTGGTGACTAATAAGAGAGACTCTTTGTTTTTAAATTGGGAACCTACCTAATTATAATTTTCCGTTTCCAGTTTTATTTTTGAAGATATACAAACCACAGTTATTTACTCTTTCGCTTGTCGTATAAAAAACATATTTATTATTATAATATATAATTTAATGTAATGTGGGTATGTATGTATATGTAGGCAAAGGTAAAACATAAGTAAAGCCTTCCTTGTAAGTACCTAATCCTCAGATCAACTATGTGCAAGGTGCAAGACATAAGAATACTTGTAACTAGTGCCTACGCCAATACATGGGATTAGGTTGTCAAGCGGACCCCAAACCGGGACAAATACTAGGAGGAAGAAGTAATTGCATAATTGTACATACTTCGAGTACTTACCTAAGTAGTAGAATTTCTACAAATTTATAATTTATATTTATCCCAGTTCAATTAACAGTCTAAATATTGCGAAAAACAATGTCGACACATTTGTGTGTATCGTTAAACACAATGAGAAATTAATGTTACGAGTATTAAAGGAAAATTTAATAGGAAGATCCCGATCTAGAGGAAGAACATTTGGGTCGACTAATTATCTTTGTAAATTAAATGAGAAATATTCCATTAATTATTCTCGTTGTTAATGATGACAGAGACGTTGACATGACCTGGCGGGTCGTGTTACAATGTCGACCCGCTTCAGCATTTACCTAATTTTGTGATTATTTGTATTGGTTATATTATATATGGAGTCCATCAGTCCAGCCAACAGTGTTGGACGATGGCAGTGTAGGATCGAGCGTTATGATGGGAGATATCCAGTACTTATATAAACGTTTAAAGGGTTTGGTACCTCAAAAAGAAAAAAGGGACTATCACTTTATCCTCCGAGTGTCTGTTTGTCTGTCAAGATCCGTTTTAGCTTATTTTCTCAGCCTCAAATGACGTGTTGCATTAGTCTCGTATTCACAAATTACATACCTACTTGCTATAAGCGCTAGCGATTTGTTAATGTGACAGAGTCCGTATTTCTCACTGAGGCGTCCACCGACATCACCGAACATGCGCCGGCGTCGTGCACGATTCCTGACCGCGCATTATCATAACTTGGACTGACGCAGCTCTTGGCTAGAACCGGTGTAACGTGGCCTCTAGTTCCATAACAATTCCTTGTTTTAAATATCGCCCTCGCGTAAAACCTGTTTACCTGTTAACCTGTGTACACAAATAATCTTTAAGTAGTCCTTAAGGGTGGGCCTGATACCAACAACAGGGCTCTCTCAACCAACACAGTGCGTCCTTAAGAGGTAATGCAATCAGGATAAACGCGTAAAATTAAGACTGTCAACTGAATTCCAAAAAAAAAGACAGTTGCAATGGTTGCAACGAATTATAATTCGTGGGTTTACAGACTCATTGAATAAGCGTTTGCGTTGAGTGGTTAACTCGGCAAGCAATTCCAATGTCATCTCTCGTTGGACCATTATCTGCATTCACACTATCGCACTATTACGAAATATTTACTACCGAGCTACTCAAGCGTGGCTAATAAATGTACATTGTATTTTATCTACTACTCAATTAAGTATTTAACCGTAATGAGCGGTTATGTGCGGTCAACGGCAATAGTAAAGAGTACAGGTCAACTGTCACGAATTGTTTGCGTGACCTACGATGGATGACTTTACCTGAACTGTAATTCTTACCTATTAGAAATACATGGCTACGTATTCGGATAGTGAGGTTTATTCAATATGTCCTTAGTTTAGGTAAGGTACTTACATACACTGAGACTGAAACCTATGGGATCTGATCTGAATCTCCTTGACCCGATAAGATATAACGAAAAAAGTTTTCATATTTAGATTTTCATACGTTTTTATAAAACGAATACACCTTGTAAAAACGTTCAAGAATGTACTTTGTACAGTCAGCAGCAGACGTAGCTAAGCAAGTGAGGCGTTCAAAAAGTCTCTCACGCGATTTTATTTCCAAGATCAATCCGAACAGCTGAATACCTCACCCGGGGTCCTATTCTAACTTTAAAACATGTTTAAACACGATCCAAATTTAATACACATCCAATGCATTAACTTCGCAAAACAGGGGCCGTATCCTAACTTTAAAACACGTTTAAACACTATCCAACTTCAATACAACTCGCATTAACAACGCAATACAGCTACGGCATAAACATCTGAATCAGAAATATCAGAATTTGCTTGAGAAATATTCCAACGCAACTCCAATACAACTTCAATATTGGTTGAATGTTTGTTGTGTGTTGGAGTTATGTTTGAGATAGGTTGTATTTTTATTGTATTCTTAATGTATTTTTAAATTAGAATCCGGCACCAGTTAGCGCCTAAACGTCTGAATCAGAAATATTAGAATTTGCTTGGAAATGATTGCGATGCAACTCCAATACAACTTATTGGTTGATTATTTGTTGTGTGTTGGAGTTATGTTTGAGATAGATTATGTTTGTAATGTGTTGTTTATGTGCCGGATTCTAATTTTAAAATACATTAACAATACAATAAGAAAACAACCTATCTCAAACATAACTCCAACACACAACAAACAGCCAACCAATATTGAAGTTGTATTGGAGTTGCGTTGGAAAAGCTGTATTGCGTTGTTAATGCATTGAAGTTGTATTGAAGTTGGATCGTGTCTAAACGTGTTTTAAAGTTAGAATACGGCCCTATGTATTTTAAAATTAGAATATGGCACCCGGTTAGACACTCCGCTGCAGCATATGGCTGCTAGTCATCATGTAGTTATACGCGTGACAAAATGCGATAGATAAACGTAATGTGGACAGTTTTATTGTTCTAGACAATCAGTGAAACACAACCTTCCCTGTCAGGTACCTAGTCATAATTCAAATGTACTGACGATGACACGTGTAGCCATGAACTTGGGGTTTACTCGTAGCATAGGAGTGCACGCAAGATGCATTTACATACCTGTGTGTAAACCGAGTTATAAACAGTAATTTAAGTATAGCAAGATTCTAGTTTATCGACTAAATGAATCATAACTTTGCAGACTAAGAGCCGGTTGCATCACGCACAATTAAAGAACTCATCAACGTTAAATATGGCGGAGCAGCTATTATCTCATAGAGAACTGTTTAATTATCTATAGGGAGATTGCCCTACAATACGATTGCATCAAATACATAGGTACCTTGATTATAAATGAGACAATAGTATTTTAGAAGACCATGTACACACCTATTTTTGTTTATATACCTAACATGATTGACATTTGAGACTGTTTGACAGACTTCACAGTCAAACTTTTAATGTAAACCAATAGTTTTGTGGAGCACAAATATGACACGTTAATATATAATAACCACTGAAGGTAATAAATGAATAAATACAGTTAGGTGCAAAACTGTCCCAATAGTAGCATCTTAGTAGAATGTGGAGAAGTGGATGTCGATCGAGGAGAGGGGCACATGATTAATACATACCAGTACTATTTAAAATTTCCTACAAATCAGCCTTACATATGATATACTTAGAATTTACGGTTATTTTGTAATTTAGAATCGAAAAGTAGAAAAAAACACATTTTTATTTTTTCGAATATTTCTAGTTCCTCTTATGGAAACTCCAAATAGGGAACCATACATAATTAAGAAATTCTGCCTCTATAAAATCATCATGCAATTGCTTTAATGGGGCATATTTTTCAAGTTACTTTTAGGTGGCTTATAGTTCGGTGCAAAAGTGTACCATTATAAATAGGGGTTTGCTAAAATCATTTTTTGATAATGTAAATATTTTCGGAAATAATCGCTCCAGAAGTAAAAAAAATGTGTCCCCCCCCCTCTAACTTTTGAACCATAAGTTTTAAAAATATGAAAAATATCTCAAAAATAGAACTTTATAAAAACTTTCTAGGAAAATTATTTTGAACTTGATAGGTTGAATAGTTTTTGAAAAAAAATTACAAAATAATTTCTGAACTAAGTTTGTTAACCGTATAAGCAGTATTTATTGTACCTATAATTTCTACAAAATCACAATGAAATGACGTGCTTTCAAATAAAGTAAAAACGGTGAAAATCGGTTCACGCAGTAAAGAATTATCCCATAAAAATCATCTTCCATACTTTAAGCTCGCGCGCAATAGTTTACTTAATTTGCCGATAGATGTCGCTGTACGTGGAACGCATATGAGCATATCCTACATGGCGGTGTTATTTTAACTCTTGTTATTTTATCTCCAAAGTTCAGCGCGCCTGGGATGACGTAGGTTGTAAGGCCACGCTGGACTGCCTTATTGGGAATGCTGTGGGAGCGGACCGTGCAAGACTCCTGGCTGTGTCGCAGTCAGAGTCGGGGGCATGGCTGCACGCGCTACCTTCTCCTCAATTGGGCACCCTACTCGACGGTGACTCATTGCGGGTGTCCGTTGCTCTCCGCCTGGGCTGCGATGTATGTCAACCTCATTTATGCATTTGCGGTACCATGGTGGGGGCTAACGGCCATCACGCTCTGAGTTGCCGGCGATGCACTGGTAGGCACCCGCGTCACCATGCCCTCAACGACATACTTCAGAGGGCCCTCAGGTCGGCAGGCGTGCCGTCTGTGCTTGAGCCTCCAGGCCTTAGTCGCACGGACGGCAAACGGCCTGATGGTTTGACCTTGGTGCCGTGGGAGAGAGGACGGTGTTTGGTGTGGGACGCTACGTGTGTCAGCACCTTCGCCGCCTCTCATGTCATTCGCACAACGCGCGTGGCTGGAACGGCGGCCTGTTCTGTGTTCTTTACTTACCCTGCACCTTTCTTGCGCTAGTTAATAAATCACATCATTTACAATTTGTGATTTTATTACACGTGATTCACTATTTAGATATCGTTTTTAACACAATATATTCGGAAAGGGGCTATTTATACCCTTCCAAGAGAAATCCACGTGGTATCGTGGTGGGGAAATGACATGAGGTGACAGAACATGACTAGACTGGACCCGACCTTACCGAACCGTACTGAAACCGCCCGGATAATAAAAGACCGAACTTGCTGTCCATATAATGTCCATACATTTTATTGTATGTGTATAATGAATGGTGACGCTTAATCGATTTGTGGCCTCTTATTGGCCACAAATCATTTATTCTCCTATAGTGGAACAAAAAACTGCAAATCGTTGTGCAGTTTAGCAGCAGAGGTCAAAACAAAATTTATGACCCGCAGTTCTTTATAAAATCCCAGTCACACATACAAAAAAAATCTCCGCACTCCCCGGAGATTTTTTTTGTATGTGTGACTGTGTGACTCAGCACTCCCCTCCTAAGGGAAATTTTGTCAAATGGCTGAACTGTACATAGATCTGTGATTATTCTTTGAAATTGGGGTTGTACACCGTCTACTACTAAGCCACTACTGTAAGAGGTGTGTAGCATTTAATTTTGGCGTTTACGCTGAAACCTGTCAGGATTCTATTGTAGAATAGTTTTTTGACATTAGCGTTAAATAGCGACAAGCCCAACTGTCTCATGTAAAAGTAATTTAGAAAAGTCACTGATCTTGCAATCTGTCCTTGTCATTTATCTGATAGTTGCATGTCCAATAACAAAAATGACTTGGCGTCAACACTAACGAGACCCTCGTTACCACGTAAAGTAGTTTGAAATGACTTTATAACATTGTCATGTAAATTCAACAATAAATGTGTTGATTTCATAAACCGACAATGAGGTACCTTAATATTTAGTTGGCTTGAATCAAAAATAATTATAAATGACGGTGAAACTGTTTATTTTTATCAAAGTTATGTTAATGTTAAATAATAAGACATTTGTATTAGAAGTTTTCGAACATGATATGTATATGTGTGCGTGTCTCGCGTAAACACTAGGAAATCGGCTTATTAGGTATGGAAATCACAGTTTTGTCTTCACGGCATTACGTCTTTTTATTTTATATGTATATGTGCATAAATTAACGTATGGTGCTTGTTGGATAATAAACTGTTGATTTTATTTAAGATTTTTACTGATTATGTTGATTTTATATACATGTCATTAAATAAAAAAAGTTTCAGTTTACATAAAGTTATTTTATTATTCTTAGAGATAATCTTAGATCCAAGAAGTACAAATACAATATCAGCTATCAATTTTGAGCAATTAAAAATATTTTATTTTTATTTTACTTCTACGTGGTTTGTTACATAATTTTTCAAAAAGATGTAAAATGTTAGATATTTCATGTGATGTATTCCACACTTTACTGTATATAGCACTTTTAAAACCGCTATTTCCATAACTAGCTATATAACTCTTAACTGGGTATTTTAGGTTTCCAAACTTAAAACTCAGAGACTTAATATCTCAAAACTGTGTGTAACATTTCTATGTTTAAAATTTAAAAATCATACAAAACAAATTATTTGGGGCTCCGGTCCTTTTTTCATATGAAGGAGCATGTTTTGGACTAAGTATATGCTGATATCAATAACTCAATACCGACAATACTGTAAGACCTTTTACTTGAAAACGCGCAAATAACCACTGATTCTGTTATTCGGACAATGCGGTACGATATTTTGAATCTATTGTGTCATTGCCAAAAGACAGAATCCCCTCATTTATTATTTACATTCTTTTAAGACCTACCTGTCTTACCTATATGGAATAGATAGACTATAATTTATGTAAACAATGTAAATTATATTAATCTTATAAATTAAAAAAGTTTTTTTATAGTATGTGCTAAAAAAGCTAAGGTCTGTCAAAAGCGATACGCCCCGGAAAACTCCTAATGTCAATCATTCAGACTCGCCCATTTTTTACAGGAAAACTCCTTATGCCAATCATTCAGACTCACCCATTTTTACAGGAAAACTCCTTATGCCAATCATTCAAAAAGTACCCATATTTTACTGCCTAGTACTTATGAAAAAACAAAAGTTTGTACATAATGTATCTTACTGAACATAGCAGTTTTGAAAATATAAAGACCAAATACTGACATCATACGGAAGGAATGTTTCCACAACCTACAAGAAGACTTTTCAGCCTTTGCCCACATTTTGGGATCCTGGCTCTACAACATCACTGTCTCACATGTACTACACCATACTATCAATTTGAGGGATAATTTTGCATATCATATTTATCTTTTTTTTTAACCCTGCAACTCCCCGCTACCTCAAAGAGCGTTTCTCTTATCTTAATTCTATTAGATCCTCTCAAAAATTGCTCCTAAAAGTGCCATCTTCATCTTCCAAATTTTATAATTGCTCATTTACGTTCCAGGCCGTTCGTTTGTGGAATTCTCTCCCTCTCAACATTAAACGCGCGCAATCTATTGGTAGCTTTAAATCGCAACTTAAGGAATACTATTTATCTCTTCCTTAGGTTTTTAAGTTGACACTGTTGTTTCTTATTGTGTGTATTATATATTTATATATGTACGTATATGTATGTTTATTTTGTATTTATTTAAGTATGTATATTCATATGAATGTGCTGTGTTATCTATTTCGTCTCTTTTGTTTCTATGCACCACCTACTGCTTATTGTTTTTCTCTAGTCTCCACTACCCAAAGGTTGTCTGGAAGAAATCGCTCATTAGCGAAAAGACCGCCTGTTGTTACCTCTACCTAAATTTATCTAATTGTAAAATTTGTGCTTGTAACTGTATGAGGTGTGCAATAAAGAGTATTTATTATTATTATTATTATTATTATCATCTCAACATTCCATAGCAATCAAAATCAACAATTATCATTAGTAATTCGTATATATTATTATGTAAACTCTACTCTACTTATACTCTACAGTAGGTACTTACCTAGGTACTACTTATAGCAATTATGCGCTGTAGAGTGTATGATGCTTTTATTTTATCATAACATAACTACTATAACATTATATATTTACAAGCAAAAAGTGATGTTTGGTAAGTTTCGATATTTAGCAAAAACAGTTGAATTAATTTATTATATTTATTAATTTTTTATTGTGTTTGCCAACCACGACGGAACCCTTTCGACTAATTAATGAATTGTACGCGGTACAGTACAGATATATACAGTTAGGTGCAAAACTGTCCCAACAGTAGCATCTTAGTAGAATGTGGAGAAGTGGATGTCGATCGAGGAGAGGGGCACATGATTAATACATACCAGTACTATTTAAAATTTCCTACAAATCAGCCTTACATATGATATACTTAGAATTTACGGTTATTTTGTAATTTAGAATCGAAAAGTAGAAAAAAACACATTTTTATTTTTTCGAATATTTCTAGTTCCTCTTATGGAAACTCCAAATAGGGAACCATACATAATTAAGAAATTCTTGGAAATTCTTTAGAAAAAAAAAATTTTCAAATTGATAGTATGGTGTAGTACATGTGAGACAGTGATGTTGTAGAGCCAGGATCCCAAAATGTGGGCAAAGCCAGGATCCCAAAATGTGGGCAAAGGCTGAAAAGTCTTCTTGCGTGCTGAGTCACACAGTCACACATACAAAAAAAATCTCCGCACTCCCCTCCAGGGATTTTATAAAGAACTGCGGGTCATAAATTTTGTTTTGACCTCTGCTGCTAAACTGCACAACGATTTGCAGTTTTTTGTTCCACTATAGGAGAATAAATGATTTGTGGCCAATAAGAGGCCACAAATCGATTAAGCGTCACCATTCATTATACACATACAATAAAATGTATGGACATTATATGGACAGCAAGTTCGGTCTTTTATTATCCGGGCGGTTTCAGTACGGTTCGGTAAGGTCGGGTCCAGTCTAGTCATGTTCTGTCACCTCATGTCATTTCCCCACCACGATACCACTTGGATTCCTCTTGGAAGGGTATAAATAGCCCCTTTCCGAATATATTGTGTTAAAAACGATATTTAAATAGTGAATCACGTGTAATAAAATCACAAATTGTAAATGATGTGATTTATTAACTAGCGCAAGAAAGGTGCAGGGTATGTAAAGAACACAGAACAGAACTAATAACTAAAAAACCGGCCAAGAGCCTGTCGGGCCACGCTCAGTGTAGGGTTCCGTAGTTTTCCGTCCGTCACAGTAAGTGTCCCCACTTAAGAGTTAAAACAAAGTTTATTTCAATAAATAAAGTCAAACACTTACTAAACCTAAAAGCTAGTCATTAATTACTACCGTCCCTTGTAGTTTCCGGTGCGAAAGTGCCCATAACGCTCGCGGCATTACCGCGCTGGATAGCTATGGACAGCCTTTGCACGAGAAACGATTCGGAGCGGGGGTCCTCTCCCTTTTGTCTAAGCCGATGGCCTATGTCTCGCACAAGCCTTTTCGCGTCTGCCCCCCAACATCCCGCTGTTTCCACTGCGAAAGGGACAAAAATGTAACCCGCGCCCAGGGGAGCATATTTCTGCCGCTTCACTGCTGCCTGAGCCTCGGCCGCCGTTCCAGCCACGCGCGTTGTGCGAATGACATGAGAGGCGGCGAAGGTGCTGACACACGTAGCGTCCCACACCAAACACCGTCCTCTCTCCCACGGCACCAAGGTCAAACCATCAGGCCGTTTGCCGTCCGTGCGACTAAGGCCTGGAGGCTCAAGCACAGACGGCACGCCTGCCGACCTGGGGGCCCTCTGAAGTATGTCGTTGAGGGCATGGTGACGCGGGTGCCTACCAGTGCATCGCCGGCAACTCAGAGCGTGATGGCCGTTAGCCCCCACCATGGTACCGCAAATGCATAAATGAGGTTGACATACATCGCAGCCCAGGCGGAGAGCAACGGACACCCGCAATGAGTCACCGTCGAGTAGGGTGCCCAATTGAGGAGAAGGTAGCGCGTGCAGCCATGCCCCCGACTCTGACTGCGACACAGCCAGGAGTCTTGCACGGTCCGCTCCCACAGCATTCCCAATAAGGCAGTCCAGCGTGGCCTTACAACCTACGTCATCCCAGGCGCGCTGAACTTTGGAGATAAAATAACAAGAGTTAAAATAACACCGCCATGTAGGATATGCTCATATGCGTTCCACGTACAGCGACATCTATCGGCAAATTAAGTAAACTATTGCGCGCGAGCTTAAAGTATGGAAGATGATTTTTATGGGATAATTCTTTACTGCGTGAACCGATTTTCACCGTTTTTACTTTATTTGAAAGCACGTCATTTCATTGTGATTTTGTATAAATTATAGGTACAATAAATACTGCTTATACGGTTAACAAACTTAGTTCAGAAATTAATTTATAATTTTTTTTCAAAAACTATTCAACCTATCAAGTTCAAAATAATTTTCCTAGAAAGTTTTTATAAAGTTCTATTTTTGAGATATTTTTCATATTTTTAAAACTTATGGTTCAAAAGTTAGAGGGGGGGGGACACATTTTTTTTACTTCTGGAGCGATTATTTCCGAAAATATTTACATTATCAAAAAATGATTTTAGCAAACCCCTATTCATTTTTAAATACCTATCCAACAATATATCACACGTTAGGGTTGAAACGAAAAAAATAATCACTCCCCACTTTACGTATAGGGGAGGTACCCTAATAAAACATTTTTTTCCACTTTTTATTTTACCACTTTGTCGGCGTGATTGATATACATATTAGTACCAAATTTCAGCTTTCTAGTGCTAACGGTCACTGAGATTATCCGCGGACGGACGGACGGACGGGCAGACATGGCGAAACTATAAGGGTTCCGTAGTCAACTAGGAACCTAGTTGACTACGGAACCCTAAAAAGCAAAAATGTTATCTAATATAAATAGATATCATAAGAAATAAAAATACAAAGATACTATAACATATACATAATAAATAAATAAGGATGTATAAATAAATATATAAATTACCTGCTACTGAATTTACAACTAAACATTATTAAAAAGATACTTGCGGAGCTTGCGCTCGAACGTGAATTTAGTTTGAGCTTGACGTATGCTGAGGGCTGAGGAGAAGGGAAGACCATTGCAAAGGCTGATGGCATGTATGGTAAACGAACATGACATGGAAGGACATGGAACGTGGAATGGTGATGGGGCACAGGAGTAGTTTACGAGAGATGCGAAGTTCGCAGCCAGAACGGGCAGTTACAAACCTAAATTTGGATCGCAAGAACTGTGGCGCAGCTGGGTCGTTTAAAATGAAGGACAGTGTACAAAAATTTGTAAGCCTTCTGCGCTCTTTAATGCAAAGCCAGTGGAGCTTTCGTCGGAAGACAGATACGTGGTCATATTTTCGAAGGCCAAATATAAACCGAATACAATTATTTAGGAGCTGATCTAGTCCATCCAGAAGTCCCTCCGTCGCATTGCTACAGCACACATACACACACAATAATCAATTACGGGCACCTAGAGCTTGAATGAGGAGAGTATAGATAGCTATAGGTATAGCTACAACCTACACGACACATACCTAATGATATGTTATTCCAAATTATACATACCTACGTACAAAATTTTATTACGGAGAATAAGTTTGATGCCTTGGGTACTTGATTGTGACTTATAAGGGCGACCGCCAATGAGGCAATGAGGCCTAATTAAACTTTGAACAGAATTGTATTCAAGTTTTCGTTACAATTTGTTACTGTTGTACAATTCCCGTATAATTTTAATATATCGGAAACCATAACCGACAATGTGGTACTCTTGACTTTAACCGACACTTTTTGTTAACATTAAGTATTTAAATAGGTATATAATAATTATCAGTGAAAGATTTAAGGAGAAAAATAAAAAGCAAAGCAACTCATTCAAAGTTCAATTAATTTTGCATGTTTGTGTATTTGAACACTTGTACACCTCATACTCTTTCAGCGAGTAATTTGAATAATTATTGATTGACGTCCAAGCTCATGCCCCGTGGTTTGTTTATTTGTTTATTCCGTACAATATACATTGTGTTGAATATTACAATAATCTTAACCTAACATAGAACTTAACCTAACAATCAATAAAAATCAGAAGAAATATATACAACTGAAAAATAACCATAATAACGTTTTACTCTATGTCTAGTATATGATACAATTATAAAATACAAAATCAATCATGTAAAAATATTCAATGTCAAAACAATTCATATATAAGTACAAAAACAGCAGCTAGATTTGTCATAAGTAAATAAATTTAAATTACATAATTAAAGAAAAATGTTAATAATAATATTGAAAAACTATTTATGGCAAACATTAACATAAATAAAAATAGTGATTAATTACATACAATTGCATTAGGTTCCGCGAATTCAGACACTGAATAATAGCGTTTTTTTTCAAAAGAAACCGCTTCAGTTCAGACTTGAAGGCATTGGCATTTAAAATAGACCTGAATTCTACAGGCAACTTGTTGAACAAATGAACTGCCTGATAGCAAGCCGCATCGTGTACAATTTTTTATCGTGGAACTATATTCATATGCACATTCTTCCTTCTTGTAGCTAATCTAAGTTGTCTTTCTTATTTTGTCTCATATTTAAAAAAGTTGTTTAACAAAGTCTGTAAGAAGAACAAGAATGTACAAACAAGGTACAGTGAGAATTTCATGTTCGATATAAAGTTCCCTGCAAGATTCCCATTGCGGCATCCGCAGTATGGTCCTTATTGCTCTCTTTTGCAGTATAAAGGCAGCTTCAGTATTATATTTATAACTATGTCCCCATAATGCAATACTGTACCTTAATTTGGACTCTATAAGGGCGTGATATACCATTTTGAGTTGCTTAATTTGTGTTTCGTCTCGCAAACTGCGTAGAGCATAACAAGCAGAACTTATTGAATTATTTATGGCCTCAACTTCCAGTCTCCATGTAAACAAGCTATCTATGTATATTCCTAGGAATTTAACCGATTCAGATTGAAATATCGTATTTCCATTTAAGCATATATTAAGAGTTTCGGAATTTTTCGAAGTAGTTTTAAATAGTAGAACGTTGGTCTTATTGGCGTTGAGTCTTAACTTATTTGCACAAAACCACTCATCAAATGCCGCCAGAGTTGAATTTACTTTGTTATTCAACTCGGTTATGTTATCGGCTGCAACGATTGCATTTGTGTCATCTGCAAATATAACAAGTTTAGCATTCGGTATTACGCTATTCATGTAACTTATTATGTCATTGACAAATATAATGAAGAATATAGGCCCCACACCTGTGCTTACACTTGTCATGCTTGATCTATAAACCGTCTCAACTCCATCTTTTACACTTAGTTCTATAAACTGTTTCCTGTTTCTTAAGTAGGATTGAAACAGTTTCAAGCAGTTGTTTCTTACTCCGTAGTGTTCTAGTTTATTTAGAAGAATTGAGTGATCTACTGTGTCAAATGCGGAGCTTAGGTCCAAAAATATATCCGCCACTTTCTTCTTGTCATTGATATTAATAAGAGCATCATGTACAAGTGTAGAGATAGCATCGCCGGTGCCAACACCTTTTTGATAGCCGAATTGTCGTCTGTTGAGTATGTCACACAAATGTAGATGTGTTTGTAATCGGCTTTTAAGTATTTTCTCAAACAGTTTCGACAATGTTGGTAGCAGCGATATAGGTCTGTAATTTTTTGGATCACTTCTTGTTACAAGCAACTATCGAGAAAAGGCAGAAAACAATTGGTAAACAAATCACTAGACTATTTATTTGCATATTTTGTTTCGCGAACATAGACTTTGCTCCGAAATGTAGGTAGTAGGTGGGTACCTACTCTCACGCGAAATAATAAATAAAAACATATACATAATATTCATGTTGTATAGGAACATGTTGACACTGTTGACCCGAAGACCGCTTACAGGTCTTGAACCAAAACAAACATTAAAGGCAATGCTACTTTAATTTCGTGTTATATGTAGGTATTTCTTGCGTACCTACGTTAAAATTAGCAATCGTAGAAAACTGATAATTCAATATCTGACGGAAAAGGGGTTTTGAGCAATGTAATTCAGATTCTAGCTTCACATATCGTAAGTACCCGGTCGTATGGACCCGGGTTACTCCTTAAACTACGTCCGGACACGGGTATGTCCTTAAACTACGTCCAAAAGAGAGGTATGGGTACTGCGAATGTCGTCTTGCTATGTGTGGTAGGGCACAGCACAGCGAATGTCATCTCGCTCAAATCTGGAGCAGAGTCCGACTGGGGAAGTACCTCCACCTTACAGAAAACCACAGCCAAATAGCACTAGACCCTTCTCATAGTGTTGTGTTCCTGCTGGTGAGTAAGGTTGCCAAAGAGCTTAAAGAGGACCCAGTGTATTGAAGATGAGGGACCCTCTTGTTCTTTTAGCCGTCAACACAGTGAATCCTCCTTTTTGTAAAGGGTCGGCAACGCGTATGTGACACCTCTGGAGTTGCTGGCGTCCATATGCTACGGTAGCTGCTTATCATCAGGTGGGCCGTATGCTTGTTTGCCACCATAGTGGTATAAAAAAAAGTAGGGTAACATACAATGTCGGCAACACAATAACACTATAAGTAGATGATCTAGGAATTAAGGAGCACTGTGAATTGTAATTGTATTTGGGTTCAGGTGTGTTTATAAGAAATAAGTACCTACCTACCTAAAGAATTAAACATTTAATTAAACTTTCGTGAAACATACTACATTATTTAAATTTTCGGTTTACTCACTCGCAGCGCGCGTAGCGTTTCGTAGCGCGTAGTGAATGAAAACAATTGAAGTGCAAATTCTCAATATAATATTTGTATTTTCAACCTACTCAAGGTTTCGAAGCAGGAGGTTCTCAATTGAAGTGAAAATTCTAAATATAATATTTGTATTTTCAACCGACTTCAAGGTTTCGAAGGAGGGTTCCATAGTCAACTAGGAACCCTTATAGTTTCGCCATGTCTGCCCGTCCGTCCGTCCGTCCGCGGATAATCTCAGTGACCGTTAGCACTAAAAAGCTGAAATTTGTTACTAATATGTATATCAATCACGCCAACAAAGTGGTAAAATAAAAAGTGGAAAAAAATGTTTTATTAGGGTACCTCCCCTATACGTAAAGTGGGGAGTGATTATTTTTTTCGTTTCAACCCTAACGTGTGATATATTGTTGGATAGGTATTTAAAAATGAATAGGGGTTTACTAAAATCATGTTTTGATAATGCAAATATTTTCGGAAATAATCGCTCCAGAAGTAAAAAAAATGTGTCCCCCCCCTCTAACTTTTGAACCATAAGTTTTAAAAATATGAAAAAAATCTCAAAAGTAGAACTTTATAAAAACTTTCTAGGAAAATTATTTTGAACTTGATAGGTTACTGTGACGGACAGAAAACTACGGAACCCTACACTGAGCGTGGCCCGACACGCTCTTGGCCGGTTTTTTTTGCTATTTTTTACCGATTATTGGAAGACAGCTGCACCGATTAGGAAAATTTTTTTTTTGTTTGAAAGAGTAAACTTCATAGTTGGTTCCATTGTCATTAGGTCAGGATCTAATGATGGGATCCTGGAGAAATCGCGGGAACTCTTCAACTATTATACTCACACCTCTATAGGTGTTACAAAATACTCAAATCACTATTGATTTGAGTATTTTTTACAGCAGCCCAAGCATTTGCTTTTGAAAAGGTGGAGGCTAAGTAAAGTCGGTTCTTTTTTGTTTAAAATTATTACATTTAGTACCTACTTAGCCACTCTTAATTACGTTCAGATTAACCCAAAATTATCAATAAGTGCACATGAATAATTGGAATTTGTCACCTCACGATACTCAATTCTATTAAAAAGATAACGATGATAGGTAGTAGTCAAGTTTTTTTAGGGAAATACTGACTTTTATCATAGTGACTGTAATCATTTCAAGGATCCTAATTCCGTAAACAAGCACTATCACGGCCGATGATAAAATTATATTGTGTACTAGCTGTGCCCGCGGCTCCGCCCGCGTGGAATTCGGTCTGTGTCAGTAAGTGGCCAATTCACCCCTAATTTCTCTCCCGCTACCCTGGAGGCGGAACTTGAAGTAAAGTTCACAGATGGATACGCTAGAGGACAGTAGTCCTGATAAAATATTTTACAATTACCACTAAATGAAACTACACTCAAAAATCAATACTTTTTTATGTCCTTATTGTTTTTTTGGCATGATTTAAACGACATATTTAGAGTAGTAGGTGTATATCGGACGATACAGTACCACTTTTGTATTTATACGTTCATTTCCACGGCAAATATCATCCAAATCGATCCTCCCGTCAAATCAGTCTAAGCATGAAAGGTAAGAACAGGCGCGGTTGCAGCGCGGTTGAAATATGGGGGGGGGGGGGTCACTAATGCAGAAATGATGTTTTGAGGGGATCAGTAATAATTACTTCTATTTGAGGTGTACTTGGGGAGGGGGGGGGGGGGGAGCCACTACACTCGATTGAGTTAAATTTGCATGGGTCATGGAACTCCCTCCTCCAAGTGCACCTCAAATAGAAAAAAATCATTTCCGCGCCTGTTCTTACCTTTCATGCTTTGACTGATTTGACGGGAGGATCGATTTGGATGATATTTGCAGTAGACATAAACGTATAAAAACATGATTCATTTATGAGTGTAGTTTCATTTAGTGGTAATTGTAAAATATTTTATTAGGACTACTGTCCGTATCCATCTGTCAACTTTACTTCAAGTTCCGCCTCCAGGGTAGCGGGAGAGAAATTAGGGGTGAATTAGCCGCTTACTGACACAGACCGAATTCCATGCGGGCGGAACCGCGGGAGGAGCCGCGGGCACAGCTAGTATTTAATAAACTTGTGGGTACGGTTACTAAGGTTATTGTTAAGGTTGAATATAGTACTTACTTGATACTGATAAAAGGTTGTATTAAAACTACACTTACCTTATAGTTTAACAAGTGCTACTTACTACATGATAATCCAAGTTCTCTCCCAGATACTTAGGTACATATTGGAATGTTCTTTCATCCGTAGGTACTCAGGAAGTTCTCACGCATCGTACATTTAACAAAAACGACACATGTTTTTACTTACAACCTCTTACTCGTACCTATTTTACTTCATTATAGCAATTACAATAATTTTTTTCTGCTTTTGTTCATAGGTACTCATTTGTATTTATAAGTAATAATGACACTTAATAAATAGTTGATGTTGTAACTGTCCTCACGTATAGGTAAACTGTCCTTATTAAGGATTAGAAATATCGTGCGATTCTCGTCGTGCGATTTCTGGAAAAACGATCTAAATATTCGCCATTTTACCTTTTATTATCTTAAGGTTTTATTAACTTAAGTGTATAAATTTTTCCTGGATATGGAGGAATAAAGTAAGATAGGTACATCGATGAAATCGATCGTTTTTTTTAATCCTAAAAATCAGGTAGGTAGTTCATTCTATCGTTTATTATGTTCATACGTTTTATAGCTTACCAGCAACTTGTAAATAAGTTAATTCCAAAATTATTACGATGATATGCATTTTTCTTGCTTTCGAATTCATTTTTGATAATTTTAATTGGTAAAGCGATATCGAGCCCCGGTAAGGCGTATCGATGTTGGTTCAAGTCCAACTGGGTTGATTATTTTTTCAATGTTTTCAATGTTTGTATTTGAGTGAATAACATACTAATGTATGAGTGGAATACCCACTTTAAAAACATGTAAAATAATTATGAGTTGATAGCAGGCGCCATCTGTTATTTCCGTTGTGACACTTGTAAAAGGGTCGGCGGGAAGGGTATCTAACTCTAGTGGTTGGCACCTAGATGTCGCTTACGGCTGCTATAAAGTCGATGTAAAAATAAATGCAAAAAGATGATTGAAGGCATTGAGAATTTCGTCAGCTCGGTAACTGAACCCATAGCTTAATTGGTAAAGCGATATCGAGCCCCGGTAAGGCGTATCGATGTTGGTTCAAGTCCAACTGGGTTGATTATTTTTTCAATGTTTTCAATGTTTGTATTTGATTGAATAACATACTAATGTATGAGTGGAATACCCACTTTAAAAACATGTAAAATAATTATGAGTTGATAGCAGGCGCCATCTGTTATTTCCGTTGTGACACTTGTAAAAGGGTCGGCGGGAAGGGTATCTAACTCTAGTGGTTGGCACCTAGATGTCGCTTACGGCTGCTATAAAGTCGATGTAAAAATAAATGCAAAAAGATGATTGAAGGCATTGTGAATTTCGTCAGCTCGGTAACTGAACCCATAGCTTAATTGGTAAAGCGATATCGAGCCCCGGTAAGGCGTATCGATGTTGGTTCAAGTCCAACTGGGTTGATTATTTTTTCAATGTTTTCAATGTTTGTATTTGATTGAATAACATACTAATGTATGAGTGGAATACCCACTTTAAAAACATGTAAAATAATTATGAGTTGATAGCAGGCGCCATCTGTTATTTCCGTTGTGACACTTGTAAAAGGGTCGGCGGGAAGGGTATCTAACTCTAGTGGTTGGCACCTAGATGTCGCTTACGGCTGCTATAAAGTCGATGTAAAAATAAATGCAAAAAGATGATTGAAGGCATTGAGAATTTCGTCAGCTCGGTAACTGAACCCATAGCTTAATTGGTAAAGCGATATCGAGCCCCGGTAAGGCGTATCGATGTTGGTTCAAGTCCAACTGGGTTGATTATTTTTTCAATGTTTTCAATGTTTGTATTTGATTGAATAACATACTAATGTATGAGTGGAATACCCACTTTAAAAACATGTAAAATAATTATGAGTTGATAGCAGGCGCCATCTGTTATTTCCGTTGTGACACTTGTAAAAGGGTCGGCGGGAAGGGTATCTAACTCTAGTGGTTGGCACCTAGATGTCGCTTACGGCTGCTATAAAGTCGATGTAAAAATAAATGCAGAAAGATGATTGAAGGCATTGAGAATTTCGTCAGCTCGGTAACTGAACCCATAGCTTAATTGGTAAAGCGATATCGAGCCCCGGTAAGGCGTATCGATGTTGGTTCAAGTCCAACTGGGTTGATTATTTTTTCAATGTTTTCAATGTTTGTATTTGATTGAATAACATACTAATGTATGAGTGGAATACCCACTTTAAAAACATGTAAAATAATTATGAGTTGATAGCAGGCGCCATCTGTTATTTCCGTTGTGACACTTGTAAAAGGGTCGGCGGGAAGGGTATCTAACTCTAGTGGTTGGCACCTAGATGTCGCTTACGGCTGCTATAAAGTCGATGTAAAAATAAATGCAAAAAGATGATTGAAGGCATTGTGAATTTCGTCAGCTCGGTAACTGAACCCATAGCTTAATTGGTAAAGCGATATCGAGCCCCGGTAAGGCGTATCGATGTTGGTTCAAGTCCAACTGGGTTGATTATTTTTTCAATGTTTTCAATGTTTGTATTTGATTGAATAACATACTAATGTATGAGTGGAATACCCACTTTAAAAACATGTAAAATAATTATGAGTTGATAGCAGGCGCCATCTGTTATTTCCGTTGTGACACTTGTAAAAGGGTCGGCGGGAAGGGTATCTAACTCTAGTGGTTGGCACCTAGATGTCGCTTACGGCTGCTATAAAGTCGATGTAAAAATAAATGCAAAAAGATGATTGAAGGCATTGAGAATTTCGTCAGCTCGGTAACTGAACCCATAGCTTAATTGGTAAAGCGATATCGAGCCCCGGTAAGGCGTATCGATGTTGGTTCAAGTCCAACTGGGTTGATTATTTTTTCAATGTTTTCAATGTTTGTATTTGATTGAATAACATACTAATGTATGAGTGGAATACCCACTTTAAAAACATGTAAAATAATTATGAATTTTAATTAAGTTTTAAAAATATATACTTACAGGAGAGTCAGGATTTCAGGAAACTTATTTGTAATGGAAACATTTGATATTTTGTACTGTATTGTATTGTATAGTTTGATTTATTTGGCCGTTTAAAACAGTAGTGAGTATACTAGGACTACCTATAAAATATGTTTCTTCGAAGCTAAGAAAATAAATCAACCTGAAGGTTTAATTACTAACAGGTAGGACGTCAGTCTGTATTTTTTGCTACCTATTCAAACTTTCAAGACGTTCAAAACTGGTTGAGCACACTCTGCATTTGCGTCAGAGTTTTTTAGTTGTTTATCTTCTATCTGTCTTCGCAACCGGTATATTTCTATAAAAACTACCATAAATTACCTATACAATCTCTTAGAAAATGTTAATTAATTAGAAGTTTGGATGTATTGTACACCAGTCCTATTTAGTGACGCGTTTGACATCTCCGATCTTAAGTGTAATCTATTAGTTTTATCATTCAAAAGTTTGACGTAAACAACGTTAACGTTACATCGATCAATAAACAGAAACTTAACGCTTACCTCTTTAATTCTAATCGATTTCATAATTAAATAATGCAGTTCTTAGAAAGATAAAAACGAATGTGGCTTAACTTAAAAAAAAACATTAAGTATGTTTTCAACCGACTTCAAGATTTCGAAGGAGGAGGTTATCAATTCGTCGGGATCTTTGTTTTAGTTAAGCCACATTTGTTTTTATAACCGTTTCAAAAAAATCAATGACAAAATATCTAATGTAAAGGAACGAGGCTTGACAATATGTAGATAATCCTACAATTGTTGAAAGTATGGGAACAACAAGGCTTCCTCATAGCAATCTGAAATCGTGAAGGTAGTAAAGTAGAAGGCACAGAATAACTAATAGTTAAGTAGGCACTCCAATGTCTACTCTCGCTATCGTATGATTGTACGAGCAAACGATCCGATTTTGTTTCATTTCATATTTTTATCGCTCAATGAAATGGCACGGTTTGAAAGAAAGAAAGAAAGAAAGAAAAACATTTATTGCAGAAACCATCCACATACAGCACCACATAAGTTACAAAAAGTAGAAAAAAAAAATCTTATTCACTATATACATAAAACTAAGTACCTATTGCTTAAAGTAACGTACATTAATGACGTAATTGAACATAATGATGCTGTACGTAATAGAGGCTACAAAAGGTCACCACTCAGCATATGCTCTAGCATAGATATGCCACAGCGCTGGTCTTCCGTGGAGCCCAGGGCCAGAAGATAGCTCAGAACAGTAAAGGCAGAGAGAGTGTCATTCAGCAAGTAATATCATACATCGCTCATACAGCGTTCGTTCGTTATTAAGGCGACGCTTACTAAGATCAAGTGATAAGCAAGTTTCAAATTTAAGTCAGCCTAGTCTCTATTTCAACAAGCACGTTAGAACACGTCTTTCAAAAACTTGCGCCGAAACGGAGAGATAGGGGCCTGGTCGTCGGAGATAGGAGATTAACCAATCTACGATTTGCTGATGACATCAGTTTGTTCTCTTCAACGGCTTCTGAAATGCAGAACATGCTTGAAGACCTAAGCAACGCAAGCCTCGAAGTTGTACTGAATACACTGAGTGGCAACCCGACAGCTCAAATCGAGGATCCGGCAGACGCCACCGGCGGTGGCGAGACGAGCTTGACTCCTTTTTGAAGAAATAGCCAGAGACTGCACAAGACCGGGATGAATGGAAAAAGTGGGGGGAGGCATTAGGCTCACAATAATAATAATATACTCTTATTTAAGTAAATTATTTCAATGTAAAGTACAATTTTTGGCAACAATTCAATTACGAGAACTAAAAAGTTGTGATGATTCAACGCAGTCCAGCAGCGGCGGTTCACATGGTTCGATCCGTTCGATTACCAAATTAGCAAGTAAGAAAATACTCCTATTACAGCGTTACATAACAAAATGAGCCTAAGATGAAAATATGATAAAATATTCCAAAGCAGAAAACAAAGTTGACGCAGAAGACGTAATTAAATGTATATGAATGATAAACTGAATTATTCAGTTTATTCTGGTCCTTTCCATCACAAACATACGAATTGATTAAAAGTATGATGTGTGGGTATCATATCAATTTAGTAAGATAGGCATACGTGGAAATGAACAAATAAAAAAAGGTTTAGTATTTAAAGCACAGCCGAGGACGCTTTTTATTAGGAAATTCTGTATAATTTATTTCAAGCGATTAACGGTTTTTTTGCAGACCGATCCTCGTGATTGAATAACACGGAAAATATATTGGAGGCCGAGGAGCATTTCCATCGCATTTTTCTGTATTTGTTCCGATTTTTATTAGCAAATATAACAAAAAAAAACAAAGGTTTTCGGTCTAATTTTATTAAGATGTAACCTGATCTATATTGAGCGCATTCATACCCATTATTTAATCGTTAACAAAGGCGACATAAAGAGCCCATAAGCAAACTTCACCCATAAATTGGATTATTCCGACTTCCCGCAGATTTTTAGGGTTCCGTAGCCAAATGGCAAAAAACGAAACCCTTATGGATTCGTCATGTCTGTCTGTCTGTCCGTCCGTATGTCACAGCCATTTTACTCGGAAACTATAAGACGTATCTGAATAAAATTTACACATAATTGTATGCCGTGTATTTTGTATGCCGCTACTTTGTTATGGGGTTAAATTTGAAAAAAAAAAAAATTTTAGGGCGGCGCTCCATAGATGTAACTAAATTTCAAAAAAAATTTTTAACCTAATATCAACATGTGACACATCAATCGATAGGTATTTACAAATAACATTGAGGTTTCTTTGACCATTTTGTGATTAAGTGAATATTTTTTGAAATAATCGCTTCGAAAGTCAGAAAAATTGTGTCTCCCCCCTGTAACTTTTGAACCGTAAGTCCAAAAAATATGAAAAAATTTGAGACGATGTGCCTTGTCATATACTTTCTACGAAAATTATTTTGAATATTATCGGTTCAGCCATTTTTGAGTTATCTTCAAAAAACTTCTTCCATTAGCATCAGATACGACCTTTTGGTATTAGTTTGGTTCTTATTACATTGAAGGTAAGGAACCCTCCTATGCGTGGTCCGACACGCACTTGGCCGGTTTTTTTTTATTGCTGAATTTCGAGCTAGGTTCCGCTTTAGTGTGTTTTGCGCATAGCCGATACATTGTACGTTTCAAATTTTAGATTTCGGATTAATCACTAAAGCAATTGGCAAACAATATCGACCCGCATTAAGGCATATCAAATTGGTATTACATAGGCTGCTATTTATATATCCGGAAACCGGGATTACAATCTTCTTAAATAGCATATTTGACCTCCATGGTAAAATTTGAACTTTTTTAAGTACTGGCCGGTATATTTTTTCTTTCTTATTAACGCTCGTGTTTTGTTTTTGACGGGTTTTAAATGTCATCTCGCAGCAAGAATGGAACTCACTCGTGAAAATATTCGTGCTATGATTTATTATGATTTTCGACGTGGTTTAACGCAACAACAGTGCATAGATCAACTAACTTCAACTTTTGGTGATGAAGCCCCATCTAAAACTACTGTGTATCACTGGTTTAGTGAGTTCAATCGTGGACGTAGTATGCTTACGGACGAAGTTAAGGCAGGTCGCCCGAAATCGGTCGTTGTACAACAAAATATCGAGGCTGTGCGAAAACTTATAATGGACGACCGACATGTTACGTACTGCGAGATAGAGGCGACTCTGGGTATTTCTATGACCAGCATTAATAGCATATTACATAATTATTTGGCTGTAAAAAAAATTTGTTCGCGTTGGATACCCCACAACTTAACAAAAGAGCAAAAAGATGCTCGCGTCGAATGGTGCAATAAAATGTTAAAAAAATATAACCGTGGTGACTCAAAAGCCGTTTATAACATCTATACAGGTGACGAATCCTGGATCTATGCATACGATCCGGAAACGAAGCAACAATCAACGGTATGGGTGTTTCAAAATGAGCCGAACCCTACGAAAGTTACTCGTGCAAAAAGTACATTGAAACAAATGGTGGCCTGCTTCTTCGGTATTAATGGCCATGTAGCTACAGTGCCACTAGAAAACAGTAGAACGGTTAATTCAGAGTGGTACACGACCATTTGCTTACCGGAAGTATTTGAACAAATTCGTAAAACTAACCAGCGACGAAGAATCATTCTTCATCATGACAATGCCAGCTGTCATACGTCACGCGAAACAACTCTATTTTTGGAGGGTCAAAATGTGGAATTAACGGGTCATCCGCCGTACAGCCCTGACTTGGCACCCAACGATTTTTATTTATTTCCAAATATAAAGAATAAATTACGCGGTCAACGATTTTCGACCGCTGAAGATGCTGTCGACGCATTCAAACAACACGTTATGGAGGTACCTCAGGCGGAGTGGCAGAAGTGCTTTAAAAATTGGTTCAGGCGAATGCAAAAGTGCATAGATCATCAAGGGGAATACTTTGAAAAACAATAAAACCATTTTCAGCCGTGTACGTTTGTTTGTTTTTTTGTTTCCGGATATATAAGTAGCAACCCTCGTATACAGTTTACTTTTACGTTTCCAAGTCTCCCAGGTGTTCATTTTATTAACTTTAAATATACTTGAACCGGATTAATCGATAACGGACATGGTATCCTTGAGACGGCAGATTCCTAACTAATTCAGCAGATTAGTATTCAACCCGTTTCCGAAAAGATTCATGGAAACCGGACCAATAACCGGTTATCTGCTGCGAACCTAAATAGATAGCAATGATACGTAAACCCCCATGACGCAAGCGTTTTACCGGATGGCGAAAAGTGCGTCAAAGGACATCTACCCTTACAACAGTTAACTGTTGTAAAATGGGAAACCAAATTTTTAGTAGCAGTAGAAGAAAAACCGGCCAGTGCGAGTCGGACTCGCGCACCGAGGGTTCCGTACAAACCTATAACAAGCAAAAAGTTGTAGTATGTTTATTACTAATTTCAATTTAATACCTCTACGCGTTTACGAGGAAAAAGGTAGTAAGTTTAAAATTAAAAAAAATATTTTTTGAATGATTTTACTAAAAATGTCTACTTTTCGTAATTTTTCCTTTGTCTGTGCTATATGAAGTTTCTTCGTGCCAAGTTTCAAGTTTCTGAGTTTACGGGAAGTACCTTTTAGGTTTTGAGTTTCTTGCGAGTACTCAGTTTCAAAATATGCGACTTAAATTGCTATTTCTTTTGATTGCGCTGACATAAAAGTTTGGTTTTGCTACATCTGAAAGGTCTTATAGCGCTAAGTATTTGACATGAATTTCAATTTAATACCTTCACGCGTTTACGAGAAAAAAGGTAGTAAGTTTAAAATTTTAAAAATATTTTTTTGTATGATTTTCCTAAAAATGTTTACTTTTTGTAATTTTTCCATTGTCTATGCTATATGACGTTGCTTCGTGCCAAATTTCAAGTTTCTAAGTTCACGGGAAGTACCCCATAGGTTTTTCGAGTGCCGAAAAACTCTAAAATTTGCAGCATAAACGACTGTATCTTTTGTTTTTAAGTTTTATTTTTTCACAGCTCCAAGGGACAATAGACCTCAGTATTTGATATAAATTTCAGCTTGATACCTCCACGCGTTCCTGAGAAAAATGGTCTGTATAAATAATATTTATACTTTACTACTTCCATGTCTTAAGAGAACCAGGTCAGTTCAATTTTTGACAGCTCGTCTGAAAAGACCTAACCTACTTTTAAACTTATCGCACCGTTTCATAATGATGCCATTCGTTGATATCTTCAATCCTGTCAGGGAGTTTTATGAATACACAATTCATGTAATAAATCTTCCATCTGTAAGTAATAAGGTAAACCAATGACCTGGTGGGCATATTAAACTGGAGCCGAAGTTTTGGGCTTATTGTTAATCCGGCAAAAACCCAGGCAATTATTATTGGCAGTTCAATACTTATCTCAAGGATTGACTTTGAAAATCTGGCCCCTATCTACTTTCATGGTGTCCATATTCCATATTCTCATCAAGTAAGGAACCTGGGCATTATTATGGTCCGGACATTATCTTGGGTTCCTCAAGTGGGCGAAGTCAGTAGGAGGATGTTTGCTGCTGTTGGTTCTTTACGAAGACTCCGGAATTTTCTTCCCATACCCACCAAGATTACGCTAACTCAGACTTTTATTTTAGACGCCGATATTTCGTACATCACATCGATCTCACTGAAGATCAGCTGAATAAACTTGAGCGCATTCAAAATCTATGCATCCGTTTCATATTTGGGTTAAGCAAGTATGACCGCGTTTCCATTTTCCGCTCTCAGCTCAACTGGCTTCCTATACATCTTCGTCGTGACTCCCACACTCTATCTCTTTTATACACCATTCTTTTTCACCCCGCAACTCCCTGTTACCTCAAATAACGTTTTAGTTACTTGCTTTCGGCTAGATCTGCTCAAAAATTGCTATTTAATGACCTGTCTTCTTATTTTAAATTTTATAACAGTTCGTTCACTTTTCAGGCTATAAGGCTCTGGAACAATTTAGCGTTAGACTTAAGGCGTGCTAAATGCTAAATCTCTTGCTGTGTTTAAGAAACAACTTAAAGAACATTATTTGTATCTCCCATAATCCGTATATCCTGCAACTCCAATAACCGTTTTTAACAACCTGTGGCATGTAGTGTGTTTGGTCCTAATTTCTATTTTATTATATTTATTAAATATATACGTATGTATGTATGTATGTATGAGCTTTGTAAGTTTATTTATATATTTTTATTTCTTTTATGTGTAAGTTTATTAATGTTTGGTTTATTTGCTTTTCAACACCTACTTTTCTGTTAATTTACAAAGGTTTCCGCTTCCCAAAGGTTGTCTGGAAGAGATCGCTCTTTAGCGATAAGACCGCCAATTGTTTTGCCTCTGCTTTTTTGTTTGTGACTTGTGTATACTTTGTGTCTATTATTTGAGGTGTGCAATAAAGAGTATTTATGTTATGTTATGTAAAAAATGTTAGCGTTACTAATTATATTAAGTGTTTTTTTAATTATTTATACCTAAAACAAACTTCATATTAATTTAATATAAGACTTTTAGTTAGCAATGAATTTACGACATGTAATTTAAGGAGGACTTTTTTTTACATTGTAGCAATACAACGATTGGGCGAGTATTACACTGACAGACGGCCATATTGTATTATCTCTGTTTCTTTTAAACTTATCGCGTCGTTAATTTTTGTCTGAGATTCACAAATTATTAATTAGGCCATTGGTATTTCCACTTGCATATGTCTAACCTTGATGCTCAAGATTCTGTTATAAATTTAGAATGGCAATTCGACTCTCAACAAACCAAAGCCACTTCAGTAAAGGCGAACGGGGCAACATAACCCGTTGCTTAAATCTAGCACGTTGTTTTTTGCATACGTTAAGTTTTGATACCTGCTTGAACTATGAATAAGCAGCGAATCTGCTCTTGCATGAGGTTATCGTAGTAAACCTACACTATGATTATTTCTAGCATGTTTGTATTGTACGATAATAAAAGGAAAATATCCTAAGGGTTTCTAGTTTACCAACTTATTATTTTAGTTTTGATAGTTAGTATTTTATTGTGATTATTATTTAAAATGTCTTAATAGGTGGCCCTTTTCAGAGATGCAGGCCTAATTGAAAGTTTTAAAATTTTTGCCACTTGGTACTTGGTATTCTGTTAGTTTAGTACCGACGATTTTGCCATATTGCACGTGGGTTTTGCGTTCCCTAGTTAAATACAATGTATAATCGAATGAGGTTATTGCTCTCGTTTTTGTCCGTTGATGTAAATAGATACTTACACAATACACATCCAAAGAGACGTTTTCCCTTTAAACGATCAAAGCACCATCTGAAAGTAGCTTTGCGCGTCCTCATTCAATGATTTCACTTAAATTAATAAAATCAGAAGTTCAGTAGGTTGAACGTATTCGTGCACTGGGCAGTTTCCGCGTATCTACTCCAGTAAAGATACGGCCGCGCAAAACATTAATTTATAATAGCTTAATTTTTTTTTCTTATGCTTTTGGTGACATTCTAAGATACTATATTTTTGAATCCTACTAACTTTCCTCCCGGAAGAAGGTACAAAAATTAAGTGTCAAAAAAACGCTTTATTTTTTCACTCTAAATAGTAATAACATTTTTATTTTGTCAACTTGTCAATATATTTGTAATTAATGAAAAACAAGTAAAATCATACTAAATATTTCCACGTAAAGCAACTTAATCAAGAAGATACAATGGCTTCGATTGGGTATATCGTAAGTCGATAGTAATAATGACTAATAGGCAGGACTTTGATTAAAGTATCATGAAACTACTTCATCAAGCTATTTACCTCAAAAACCTACAAACAATATGTTTGTATTACGGCTATAGTCATTTACGTATGTATAACATTAATTAAATTGATTATAGACTTAATTTATTTTAGACTTTGTTGTAATCACGTATAAATTAAGACTAATTAACAAATCACGCAAAAAAAAATGCAATGGGGTAAAGAAAAAGTATAATTTAAAAAAAATTGCTAATTCCACTTATAAATAAACTTTAACTCCCAGCGTTTAGGATCAATTTCCTATGCTACACGCCACGGGTGTTTTGACGCGGGCGACGGGAGTTCGCAGTCAAGGTCACGCTCGTAAACAGCTTTAGTAAGTAAACCATTCCGACTAGCTAGGTGGTAAAACGAAACGAAACCTTACGTCAATGTCATAACTGTCATAAGGAATTTGAAACGTAGACGCTTTGATTGAACAATATTTATAATTATAATATGATACAGAATAATTTGTGTTATTTAAGTTACCTACATACCTACCTACTGTAATTATACCCTATAGGGGACAGTAGGTATCGGCGATACATAATAATAATGAACGTAGTATATATATTAGTATATAAACTATGGAAGTAAACCAAACGCCAATATAACATTTTCTATTTACGTACTGAGATCGCCGTCTGCAAATGTTTGTACCTATGTAATTTATTATTTGAGTAGAACTAAGAGGGCGCTTGTATTGCATTTTTTATTATCATTTTAATTTAAGTTTTAATTATTTAATATATCTATGTATATACCGGTTGTTTTTTCAAAAATTATCCAAATTGTGTAAGGTGCAACTAGCAAAATATGTGACGTTTTCAATAAGTCAAAGGTACATACATCATTGTTGGTTATCGATAAGGCATTACTGCCATAAAAAAATATCTAAAATTGAACTCTATTAACAACCGACTATGATGTAGGTACCTTTTAATCCAGTAATCGGAGATTCATCGCCATACATTACCTTACAAAATGTGGAGTACAAAATGTTTTCATGGGTATTGGTAGGCTACAGGTTGGTTATTAAAAAACTAGATTTTAGACCTTGAAGGCTCTCCGTGTTGGCCGCCATCTTGGTTTAAAGGTGCCGAAATTCGGTTTTTTAACCTTGATGCCTAAACAGTTGTCAGTATGACTAAAGTATTTATGGAATGTTCAAAGAAGATAAAATTGTCGATTTTTTTTTTACATAATAGCTCTATACACCTTACAGATAAAAAGATAATATTTTAATATAAAATCATGGTTATCTGTAAATAAATGCATATTTAAAAAGTTTGTATTAAAGCGACTCCAAAACTACTGAAGCTAGAAAGTTGTAATTTGCAGAACAGATTACATTTATAATGTGTACAAGTAATAAGAAGCGATTTTGAAAACTTAGACCCCTAAGGGGGTAATAAGGGGGTTCAAAATGTTGTATGGGTAGGGATTAAAATTTTAAGTTGAGGGTTGGAAGTGTTGGAACTTCGTACATTTACTGCTAATTAAAAAATAATAAAAGTGATTTCAGTATTTTTTTTAATTCAACCCCTAACGGGGTTAAAAGAGGCTGAAAGTTTGTAAAGAGATTTACTTTTTTTGTGACAGACTTTCACAGACCCGGGGATGAACAAAAGATAGTACTAATACTTAACATCATATTATAAGAAGATTATACGCGGAGGAAGTCACGGGTGGATAGCTTGTATTACCTAGGCATGTATATACATGCGTATAATAACATTATAAATGCGAAATTGTCCGAATTGATTGCGATGAAACTTAGTAATAGAAATAGTTTGAGTCCCGGGAAAATCAACCCTTGAGGCAGTGAAAAGGGGTTTGCAAGACTTGCAATGTATGTTCGTATGTGAAATTATTAATCGATGAATTGATATACAGGTTAAATTTTCTTTTTGGGTCAGTGAGGGCAGCTACCAGATCCCGTGCTGCTACGCAAAAATGGTTTTAATAAACCGCCCCTCAATTTTTTATTAATGAAGGTTGGCGTTTACCAATTTTGAATAAACCAAACATGTTGCGAGAAAAAAGTCATTTGTGACAATCTTTTTTTTATGCCAATTGATTGATTTACAATCCAGAATCGAAAAGCCTGAATGGAACCAAAAAAAATTCCGACTAGAAAGCTACCAATTGAGGAAAACTTTCCCACACAATCAGTATGAAAATGAAAACTTTAATTTTTCACATGCTATTTTGTTTTGCCAATCGATTCCATTCCTATCCAGAATCAATAGTTTCCTCAACTCACGGTCAATTAACTTACGGTTATGTACAGTCGACGTCAAAGATATAATCTTTTACGTCGGCTGTACAAAAGCTCATATATTCAAGATTTTTTTCCATACCTTTACTATGGAGAAAGTGAAATTTTATTCATATTTTTCTATCTCGCCAATCAGTCCTGTTAATTTTAAGGACCATAATACAGTATGAAGACATTATAGTTCAAAATATGAAAAAATTGGGATTTTAAGGCACTAAATGTATGAAAATAGTTTTCTTCAAATTGTAGTTTTTTAGTACCTGACCGTAAGTTGACCCGTACGAAACTATTAATACTAGATAGGAACGGAATCGATTATCATAAAAAACAGCAAGTGAAAAATAAAAGTATGGGAAAAAATTTCCTCAATTTGTGGCTTTTTTAGCCGGTAGTGTTTTGTTGCTGGCATGGGATCGATAAGCATAAAAAAAATACCTCGTATGTTTTTTTTTCAAAATCTGTAAACGCCAATCTTCATTGATTTGAAATCGAGGGAAGGTAATGTAAGTCCATTTTCGCGTATACACATAGATCTGACAGACTTACACAAATAAGATACAGGGATGAAAAAAGTATTTCTTTTTTAAATTATGAGAATTTGATAAATGTTAGCTTAAAAATTCTATGCTTCGAGATTAAGAAATTTATTAAATCTGAACCACAGTCGTGTCATCTTAAAAAGATTCTTTTAAAAGATATTTAAAAGTTGGATTCACTCCCATAGCGCTTATAGTTGGGAGGTGATTGTGGAAAGGCTTCTTTTCTTACTCATCATGGAATATTATTAAGCGCTGTCGGGTAAAGTTATCGATCAATTTGGGTATAAGGAATTTGGATTTGATAGAAAGCTTGTAGCTTTTGATAAAAAAAAAATTAAATAAAAAGTTTGAAGATATTTTAATTTTTTAAGCCTTCATATAATTGATAACTTATTATTAAAATATTGTATAAGAAATAAACTAACTAAAAACTATTATTTATGGCGCGCTCTTCTCTTGTGCGCTCAACTTGGTTGGAATTAATAAGTTTGAGTTGGAATTATTATCTTTGTTGGAAATAGAAACGATTGGCATCAATTGTCTTCAAAATAAGTTTTGGTAAAAATGACAAAATGAGTAGTTTTTATACCCGACAACGCCTAGTAATATTTCATGATGAGTAACAGAACATTAAATTTTTGTGTGAGCCTTTCCATATTCGCCCCTCTCACTAAGCGCTCTGGGAGTAAATCCAAATTTTGAATATCTTTCAAAAGAATCATTATATTAATGACAATGACATAACCGTGGTAGAGATGTAATTTCTTTATCTCGAGGCACAGAATTGTGAAGCAAAAAAATCATATTCTCATGATTTTTTAAAATTATACTTTTTCCACCCCACGTATCTTTTTATCTGTAAGACTTACAGAGCTATTAAACATGAAATTTTTTAGACAATTTTATCTTCTTTATACGTTCTATAGACACATTCATTAGTCATACGTTCAACAGTTTAAGCATCAAAGGTAAGAAACCGAATTTTGGCACCTTTAAACCAAGATGGCGGACAACGCGGGTAGCCTTCAAGATCTAAAATCTAGATTTTTAATAACCAGCCTGCAGCCTACCAATCCCCTTTGAAATATTTTGTACTCTAACTTTCGTAAGGTAATTATGGAGAGGACTCCCCGATGACTGGATTAAAAGGCACATGATTGTCGGTTGTTATTAGAGTTTATTTCTTAATGTTTTTATGGCAGTAATGCCTTATTGATAATGATAACCAACAATGATGTACCTTTGACTTTAAAACGTCCCATATTTTTTTCGTCGAATAAAATAATAACCGTTTGAAATTATAGTAAATTTTCTGTGTTTTTTATTTTAAATTAAATATATTCGCATTTAATTGTGCAAATAAGAACGTGAATGCGAATATCAAAAAAGGTGCAGATATTCGCGAATGCGAATACGAATATTTTTTACATCCCTAGCATATAGTATGGTTGCTTTGCGCAACCGTATATTTATTTAGTCGTGGCAAAAATCGCCGCATGCGCCATTACTGTTGTGACCTATGTTGCCATGATATCGAACCAAAAAAGCGTACGCGTAAAGTTTAAAAATCTGTAGTATATGAGAATAACAACAAATAAACAATTCTTACTACATTTTAATTTTGGCTTATCGCATTGACTAACTTCGAAATTGAACCGTACTATTTAAGTTGGCTTACCGCATAAAAATATTTATCTTTTGAACTACGACTCCGACATACTATCAATTTGCATTTTTCGTATGCAGTAAATATGTAATGTAGGTACACGACACAAAATTTGTACGTTCCTAATGATAAATTATTACCTCTCAATTAGCAATATTATACCTACTTTGGTCAATTTTACCCGCAGTTGTACTCGAAAGAAGTTTTTATTTATCCTAGTCGCACCGTTGTCAGGTTTTTGGTACTTACGTCTATTTTACTCAATAAATTGTGACATTTTTGTGACATTATTACGGGTAGGTGAATAAAACGGACCACATCACTGTTCACATATTTTATTAGAAAAAATAGAATTAAAAGTAATTTGGATAATTTGAAACAATAAAATTGATGGTTAGATAATATAGTTTACCTACCAGTAGTATTCAAGCATTTCTCCAGGAAGTTACATTGATTTTGCACTTTCACCTACTTCAACTGTCAACATCAACACACTATGTCGGACATCAACTCAATCCAAGGATCAATTGCGGAGCTCACTAAAACCTTCAATGCCAGGATGGCTGAGATGCAGAGTAATTTGGACAAAGCGGGCTCAAGCAACCCTGGGAGCGGTATTGAGGCAGTAGCGGCGGACTTCACTAGCTTCAAAGCATTTGTTTTGAACTCTCTCAATATACTCCAGAAGCAGGTGGAGCTCATCGCTCAACAGGTCGATCAAATAGAAATGCGATCTCGACGCAAGATGCTGGTCATCCATGGTGTTCCGGAGGCTGACAAAGAGGACACAACGGCCCTTGTAGTTGAACAGCTCAAAGCTGTTAAGGCTGACGTGACTGCAAATGACATAAGGCGCAGCCACCGACTTGGCCGTCGCAGAGGCAGCAAACCCAGGGCTATTGTGGTAAAGTTCTGTGAGACTGCCGTCCGTGATAAAGTGTGGTTTGGTAAGGTGGCATTGAAAGGCTCCGGCGTAACGATAGCCGAGTTCTTGACCAAATCACGTCAGCAGACCTTCATGGCAGCTCGGGAGCGGTTTGGCGTCAGAAGATGTTGGACCTGGGACGGCGTTGTTCATGTCTTGGATGCGAGCGACGTGCGCAGGCGTGTGGTGAGCCTTGCAGAGCTTAAGGCGATCTCGGATGCGCCAGAGCAGCCTGTGACTCCGACCCCAAGCGTAGATGCTCCTCCCAAGGCAGATAATTGCAGCAAAGCCGAGAAACCGGAGAAACAGATAAAGCCCAGACGTGCGGCTGCCAAATTGAAGCCTTAGTATGTACATAGTGTAGCTTTCTTCTGTATTTGTTCGGGTTATACTGCTTGACGCTTTTCTATTTCGACGTGTAATCACTGTTATTTGTTGTATACCCTCTTTAATAGTCTCCCGTAAATATTATAAATTAATTCTAATAACTTCATTGCTAACTTTAAATGTCACTTTGCCAAGTTCCAACTGACATTGACAGTTGACATGTGTGCTGACGGATGGCAGGTATAGTGTTGCCAACTGTTAAATTGCGGTCCGCTTTACCAAGTTAAATATTTCCTTATTAAATTACGTTCCGTTTTTCTTAGTTAATTATTTCCTTAGTTTTGTGATATAACTTAATGCCTGTCGAATCTGAAGCCAACATGTATTTTTAAATTGAACTTCCGTTTCTTTATAAGTGTATTTCTTTCTTTATTTGCTGCTGGCGGGTAGATTGTGGAGTTTTTGTTTAGTTTTTACTGTATATATTTTTATATTTATTGAATCTTAGTATACACTTATTATATACTTATTATATTTTTAACTTTATATAAATTTTTCAGATGCCTTTCAGTGATAACAGTGATCAGTATTTATCTTTTTCCTCCTTAGATAGTGTAAGTGAAGACAGTTTCCATAGTTTGCCTCCTTCGCTTCACGACTTTCTGGAATCTCAGTTTAATGATGTACCTAAAAATTTTAACGTTGTGCATTTAAATGCGCAAAGTATTCCTGCACATTACAGCGATATGTTACTCTCTTTTGACATTAAGAACATTCATGCTATTTTAATTTCCGAATCGTGGCTCAGACCAGCTTTGCCTTCAACGTCTTACTCTTTACCTGGTTTCAATTTAATTCGGCACGACCGCCTTGGAAGAGGTGGCGGTGGAGTTGCGATTTACCTTCGTTCTTACATCCCCTATTCAATTGTTAATGTATCTGCCAGTTCTTCTACTTCTGATGCCGCAGAGTATATGTTTCTCGACGTTTCCCTCTCTCATTCCAAACTTTTACTTGGCGTTTTTTATTTTGATTATATATTTTAAATATATATTACTTTGATTCTCTTGAGAAACTTCTCGAGGACCTTATGCCTTCTTATAATCATCACATTCTTATGGGAGATCTAAATACGTGTCTTCTGAAGGATGACAGTCGATCCCGGCGCCTTAAATCCCTGGTAGATGCATGCAATCTAACTATTCTCCCTTCAGACGCCACAGACTATTTTCCAAATTGCTCGCCTTCTCTTCTTGATTTAACTTTAGTTTCTTCGACTTCTCATGTGTCTAAATTTGGACAATACTCCGCGGATGCCTTCTCATATCATGATCTGCTCTCTCTCTCTTACAAAATTCGTCCTCCCAAATCTAAACCAAAAATTCTTTTGCAGCGCAATTTTAGTGGATTAAATGTGGAAAAGCTTCGAGATGACGCTTTAACAATCGATTGGAGCAGTATCGCTCGAGCGGGTTCGGTAGACGATCAAGTTTCTCTCTTTAATTCGCTCCTCATACAACTTTATGACGCTCATGCTCCTGTTCGTGTAATAAAAGTCAAGCATCTCCCTGCTCCTTGGCTCACTGAGGATATTAAAGCCCTTATAGAGAGGGAGAATCAATCTAAATCTAAGTATAAGGCTAACAACTCTGAGAAAAATAAACTTAAATATCATACCCTGCGCAATCGCTGTAGCACTATATGTCGAGATGCTCAGAGGCGTCATTATTCACAGTTCTGTTGAAGATGGAAATCCAGCCAAAGTGTGGAAATTTTTGAAAGGTCTCGGAGTTGGCAAATCTCAACAGGCAACCAATTTAAACAATATTAGCGTTGACCAGCTTAACCAGCATTTTTCATCGTCCACCTGTTTCAGTGGTCCTAAGAAATCTAACTCACTTCATCATATTTCATCACTTCCTGCCTTAGATTTCTCTTCTTTCTATTTTAGCCATTTCTGTGAGAGTGATGTTAGGAAGGGTATATTGAATATCACTTCTAACGCCGTTGGTGTTGACTGTGTTAGCCGAAATATGATACTCCCTCTCCTTGATTTGTTTGTTCCTATTATCACCGGTATTCTGATTTTTTCCATTTCATCAAGTACTTTTCCCAGTCTGTGGAAGGATGCCAATATTATTCCTTTACCCAAAAAATCCAACCCCAGTTCCTTCTCTGACTATCGCCCCATCTCCATTCTTCCTTTCCTATCCAAAGTCCTCGAACGGCTAGTGCATCAGCAACTAACTTCCTTCCTGAATAGAAATGACCTCCTAAACCCATTTCAATCTGGTTTTCGTCCGGGCCATAGTACTACCTCGGCTCTTGTCAAGGTTACCGATGACATCCGTTTGGGTATGAATGACCAGAAGCTTACAGTTCTTGCACTTCTAGATTTCAGTAATGCCTTTAACACGGTCGATTTTGACATTTTGCTCGCGTTCTTACAGTCTCTTAACATATCGGCTGCAGCGATTGACTGGTTCCGCAGCTATTTGGTTGGTCGTCGGCAAAGAATAAAACTAGATTCTTCGTGTTCTTCCTGGTGCAGCACATCAGCTGGTGTTCCACAGGGTGGTGTGCTGTCTCCTCTTTTATTTTCTATCTTAATTAATTCCATAACTCTTGATCTCTCCTCTTCGTATCACCTCTATGCCGACGACCTTCAAATATATTCGCAGGGTATGCATAGCGATCTCAATTCAGTTATAGAAGCCACTAATCTTGATCTGCTCCGCATATCAAATTGGAGTCAAAATTACGGTTTAAAAGTAAACCCCCTAAAGTCACAGGTAATTGTGATGGGCAGCGCTAAACAAATCTCCAAAATTGACTTTCTCAGGCTCCCTCCGATAGTCTTCGATGGTATCCAAATTCCTTTTTCCAACCAAGTGAAAAATCTTGGCGTAATCATGGATCGTTGTCTATCATGGGTGCCTCAGGTGAGTGAAGTGAGCAGGAAGATGTTTGCTGCCATAGGGTCTCTCAGACGGCTCCGGAATTTCCTGCCAAATGCTACTAAAATTGCGTTTGCTCAGTCGTTACTTCTCCCCATTCTTGATTATGCAGATATCTCCTATTTAGACCTAACCGAGGAGCAACTTAATAAGCTTGAGCGTATTCAAAATGCCTGCATTCGGTTCATTTTCGGATTACGCAAATTCGACCATGTTTCTAGTTTTCGTTCTCAACTCAAATGGCTCCCTATCCGTCACCGCCGTAACTCTCACATACTTTCTTTACTCTTTTCTATACTTTTTAACCCTGCAACTCCCCGCTACCTCAAAGAGCGTTTCTCTTATCTTAATTCTATTAGATCCTCTCAAAAATTGCTCCTAAAAGTGCCATCTTCATCTTCCAAATTTTATAATTGCTCATTTACGTTCCAGGCCGTTCGTTTGTGGAATTCTCTCCCTCTCAACATTAAACGCGCGCAATCTATTGGTAGCTTTAAATCGCAACTTAAGGAATACTATTTATCTCTTCCTTAGGTTTTTAAGTTGACACTGTTGTTTCTTATTGTGTGTATTATATATGTATATATATGTACGTATATGTATGTTTATTTTGTATTTATTTAAGTATGTATATTCATATGAATGTGCTGTGTTATCTATTTCGTCTCTTTTGTTTCTATGCACCACCTACTGCTTATTGTTTTTCTCTAGTCTCCACTACCCAAAAGTTGTCTGGAAGAAATCGCTCATTAGCGATAAGACCGCCTGTTGTAACCTCTACCTAAATTTATCTAATTGTAAAATTTGTGCTTGTAACTGTATGAGGTGTGCAATAAAGAGTATTTATTATTATTATTATTATTTTTATCATTATGATAAAATATTTAAAATACAGATACATCTGCGCTGGTAACACAGCGCAGGCGAGGCACGACCCTTGCGCGTGGTCGGGATCACTTCTCTTCTCCGCTCCCGTAACCGACCAATCGTGATCGTTCTCTGGCTCATGCGCGCCAAATTTAAAACAACGGTGATGAGTGTTTGGAATAAATTAAGTAACAACTTATTTTAAAAGGCGATTTATGCAAAGTTGAGCTAAAAAGTGCGCATTATGAAAATCCCAAAACATACTTACTTATTTACAAATTTTTATTGGTAAATAATTTACACTCTCATAAAACCCACCCTCCGGTATAAATTATAATGTGATTTATTATCAGTATATATAATTACTGTATTTAATTATTAATCATAAAAATTTTAGCCAATTACAATTTAAATGCATTGAAATATGCTCAATAATAAAAAAACTCTAGGTCAATTGACTATAAATAAGGAACCCATTTTTATTTTTTGTGCCATTCGTGGTCAATATTATAAAGCAAATATTAATGTATATTTACAATAAAACAAACGTTAATTAATATTTTTAAGTAATAATCTACGAATTTTTATATTTTTAAATATTTTTTTATATATTTATATAAGTAAAATTTATTGAGATTATGTGTCGACGTAATCACTAGATTTATGATACGTCTGCTACATCAAAAAAAACTGCTATTATTAATTATTTCCAATTCGCCATACTAGCCGACCGTATAATGACTGTACTAATCGGCCTTCGCGGTTTGCGCAAGCGAGTACCTATTGCCTGCGCCGGCGCTCCTGCCTTGCATTTGACGAACTTCAAGAATCGACACTTCAACATTGTGCTGTATGGCAGTAGCAGAACGTTAATTTAACTTGATTCCTATCGGTTTGCCTTGTTTTCAGAAAGTTGAGCACTTTACTTACAGGTATACATATGTATTTTTAATGCGCCGCCATTGCCTAATTGAAATTAAGATTTTACTACGTTATGTTTATTAAACTTGGCCACAATATATATTTTAACTAAATGTAACCTGCCTAACCTAATGCAAAAAATTTCGTTTTGTCCACTTACTGTCCGGTTTGACACACTTTCAATCAATCAATCAATATATTTATTCGTCATCATAGGTATAAAAAAAAGTTGTCAATTTTATATTTTATGTGCAATGCTATGATGAGCCCTTTTGGCATACGAAAGTAACAAATATTTCTTTAATCTAACACTTTTTAATTATACAAGGTACTCTTCGACACTACAGGGTGTTTGGTCCATCGTTGGCCAAATTAAAATGGCGGATAGGTGGGGTCGTTCCCTATCTCACCACGCTTTCCAAAAATTTTTTTGACCGACGTGCATTTTTTTTTAAATTTTTTTGTTATTTTGAAAAGAAAATCAGGACCAACTCGTTTAAAATTAAATTTTGATAAAAAAATAAGTGCTAGAGACATGCAATTGTTATTGCATCGTGATGTGCAACGTTGCACTGCTTTATTAAAGTGAAAATTTCGGACACCTAACGCTTAGTTTATTTTTTATTGGCCCTCAAAGGTTTTACAGCATGTAAAATTTTTTGATTTGCAATGAAAAAATAAATAAAAAAGATTACGTTCTTAAAATTCTTTTACTAAATTGTGTGTTTTATCCTTTTTCTAATGATGTAAAATAATCCCGGAAAACCTTTCATAAACTTGATTTTTCCGCGGTTATTGTAACGGACGCGACAGGCAAATCATCATTGCCCAAACATTGACGCCTCTTTTTTGAAATCCCGTAAGTAACAAGCGGGTTTGTTTTCTCGATGACCGATGAGGTTTGCAGGTTATTAAGATTTAAAACTTATCTTACGTTAATTTGGCCTTGGAGTTGAAGGTCAACTTTCACATTTCAGCGTGATAAGATAAGGAAGTGTTTTTGAAAACAACACGTGCAAAGCCGGTAAAGACTGCTATCTCCCTCTTACACAGCACAATACGTGCAGTTGTCTCCCTCTTTCATGGGTTAGACGTCAAACTGCTCTACCAAAGGCCAGCAGTAGGGCTAGATAAGACTGTGGGATCAGATTAGACTTTAGTCGTTATTTGACTGTCTCTGGTGGCTAACCCATTTCCAATCCTGATGTTGTTTTTTGTTGAGTTTTATTAGTGTTATTGTTAATCTCTGTTCTGTTTACTTCGTTTATTCGAGAATGGCACCATTTACGAATGAAGAATACGCGGATATTTTGATGGCGTATGGTAAAGCTGATGGTGTTGCACGAGCAGCGCAAAGAATCTACCAGGAACGATTCCCTAACAGACGCTTACCACACCGGAACGTGTTTCAAAACACTTACCGACGCTTACGGGAAACTGGAAATTTGAACGTGAATGAACCAAGAGGGATTGTGGTGCGACACAATGTTGAAGTTGATAACCGGATTTTGGCAATGATTGAGGAAGACCCGACTAGAAGCATAAGAGATGTAGCTGCATTACTCGAACTTTCTATCTGGAAGGTGTGGAAAGTTCTTCGCCAAAATAACCAGCACGCATTTCACTACACTCCCGTACAAGGTATTGAACGTTTGAACTGAATTTCATACATTTTAACATGATGTTTGATAACCGTAATTAAAAACTGAAATCCGCGTTTTTTCACGCTTTTTATGCAGGTAGAGGCCGTAAACCGTGAAGAAACAGGCTTGCTCATGTCATTTGTACCTAACAATCATTAAACATGTAGGAACAGGTTCTTATTCGATTTTTGTTTCTTTTCAGGTCTTGAAGATAACGACTTTGGGAATCGTGTTCAGTTTTGCCGTTTATTGCTGCACACAGATTTAGAAGACCGTGACTTTTTAAATGCATTCTGTGGACAGACGAGTCAAAATTTACAAGAGAAGGAATTTTCAATGTGCACAACCTCCACCACTGGTCACCTAAAAATGAAAACCCACGCCAAAAAAGACATAGGGGGTTTCAGAGAAGATACTGTGTCAATGTCTGGGCAGGAGTTATTGGCGATCAAGTCATCGGGCCACATTTCCTGCCAGACAATTTGAATGGAGACAACTATCTTCATTTTCTACAAAATGATTTACCTAATTTGCTGGAGAATGTGCCGCACTTTAACGAGGATAGGCATATCATCTTCCAACAAGACGGATGTCCGGCCCATTGGAGGATAACAGTCAGGGAGCACCTTGACAACGCTTTCCCTAATTTATGGATTGGGAGAGATGGCCCTATTCCATGGCCTCCACGTTCTCCTGACCTAACTCCGTTGGACTTTTACATCTGGGGACGGGCGAAGGAAATTGTTTACAAAACGGTGGTGGAATCGCGGGAAGATTTGTCTCAACGAATATTGGCGGCCTTCGAGGTGCTCAAGAAGCCCAAAGCTCAAAGCAGAAGTTCGATTGCGAATAACAACAGTGGAAATAAGAAAAAGGTGCTATGCATGCATTCGCAACGAAGGTCGCCAGTTTGAACAAAATTTGTAAAAATAACGTGTAATAAAAATTTAAAAAGAAAATGTTTTTTTTTTAACCTGCATGTCGATACTTTTCTGATGCTTCCATACAAGAACCGGGGAAAAATTTATTTCAGGAAAGGTTCAGGATTAATGTACCATAAGATGGTTAAATCACGTCTCAAGTCTAATCTGATGTCACTACCTAAGTAAAGTGTAGTCTTCTTATCTAGCCCTAATGCTGGCCTTTGATAGATCAGTTTGACGTCTAACCCATGAAAGAGAGAGACAACTGCACGTATTGTGCTGTGTAAGAGGACTAAGAGGGAGATCGCAGTCTTTACCGGCTTTGCACGTGTTGTTTTCAAAAACACTTCCTTATCTTATCACGCTGAAATGTGAAAGTTGACCTTCAACTCCAAGGCCAAATTAACGTAAGATAAGTTTTAAATCTTAATAACCTGCAAACCTCCTCGGTCATCGAGAAAACAAACCCGCTTGTTACTTACGGGATTTCAAAAAAGAGGCGTCAATGTTTGGGCAATGATGATTTGCCTGTCGCGTCCGTTACAATAACCGCGGAAAAATCAAGTTTATGAAAGGTTTTCCGGGATTATTTTACATCATTAGAAAGAGGATAAAACACACAATTTAGTAAAATAATTTTAAGAACGTAATCTTTTTTATTTATTTTTTCATTGCAAATCAAAGTTGACCTTTGGCAAAATTTTTACATGCTGTAAAACCTTCGAGGGCCAATAAAAAATAAACTAAGCGTTAGGTGTCCGAAATTTTCACTTTAATAAAGCAGTGCAACGTTGCACATCGCGATGCAATAACAATTGCATGTCTCTAGCACTTATTTTTTATCAAAATTTAATTTTCAACGAGTTGGTCCTGATTTTCTTATCAAAACAACAAAAAAATTTAAAAAAAAATGCACGTCGGTCAAAAAAATTTTTGGAAAGCGTGGTGAGATAGGGAACGACCCCACCTATCCGCCATTTTAATTTGGCCAACGATGGACCAAACACCCTGTATAATAACACTTTTCAGAGAGAAATTTAAATAGTATCCCTTTGAGTCGGTTTTCATTTAAACTTTGCCACGCTTGTGGGAGTTTATTATATAGCTTTGGTGCCATAACTCGAACGTTTTTCTTCCTCAATGCTGTTGAGCTGTATATATAAGGACTCTCGGTTTCCTATGCCGTAAGATTAGTCGCTGTACAGACTTCATTTCAAATAAGTTTGGATTACACTTAACAAATAAGCAACATTCAAATATATATAATAATATAAACAAGGATAGGTTAATGTTTAAGAAAGAGGTCTCTCGTCGAATCCAACTTGGATGGGCAGCGTTTGGGAAGCTACGTAGCATCTTCTCGTCCAAAATACCGCAGTGTCTTAGACGAAGGTTTTCAACCAGTGTGTGTTGCCAGTGATGACATACGGAACCGAAACGTGGTTGCTCACAATGAGCAATGGAGCGAGCTATGCTCGGTGTTTCCCTGCGTGATCGCATCAGAAACGAAGAGATCCGCAGGAGAACTAAGGTTGTCGACATAGCTCAGAGAGTTGCCAGGCTTAAGTGGCAGTGGGCGGGCAACATTGCTCGCAGAACCGATGGCCGATGGGGCAGAAAGGTTCTTGAGTGGCGACCGCGTACCGGAAGACGCAGTGTGGGAAGGCCCCAGACTAGGTGGACCGACGATCTGGTTAGAGTCGCGGGAAAAAGCTGGTTAAGGGCGGCGAGTGACCGATCGTTGTGGAGATCCTTGGGGGAGGCTTTTATCCAGCAGTGGACGTCTTTCGGCTGAAATTATGAGGTTAATAACTTAAGAGCTTTAAAATGTGGTTGGCAGTCTGCTAAATAATGTAATCCTAGAATCGATCTTATGCATCGCCTTTGTGCTTTAAATACTGTTTTACGACATACGGAGTTGCCCCAGAACACGATACCATATCGCAAAGTACTGTCTACGTAACCATGATATGCCGTTAACACCGTGGTAAGGTCACAGATTTTTGGCAATTTATGCAGTGCATGTGAAAAGCTATACAAATTTTTTGAAACTTCCAAGGCACTTCGAAGCCTTTCTTTCTTTATGAATCGAAGCCAAACACTGTGTCATATGGTGTATTTTTTTATTCCTGTTGAGATTTCACGTTATGTTTATAACACGTATTTTACATAAATATAACAAAACAAAAATTGAGTTTCTACTTGCTGTTTGACACACTTCAATAGACACGTCAAAACCGTGGCGTACGGTGTAATTTTTAATCGAAAAGTATTTGTTCCCTTTAGGGAACATACTGTATTGCAAAAATAAATGGTCGACTGTGTCGAGAGTGGGTACAAAATCGAGTTCATACCAAGTAGTCATTTCATAAGACACCAATCTCTTATGAAATTACAAGTTTGAATTAAGCGCAAAAGTCGCTCCTTGAGTTATTTTTAAATTTCTTAATCCACTGGCGATGGGTACATTCAGTTGTATGTACTTACATACAACTGTATAAAATAATAATAAACCGCCGGTTCCATTGTGTAAATTGTGTTACGCAATTAATATGACATAAAAGTTGCTAATAATTTATAAAAAGTACGAAATTATTCGAAAACTGTGACATAATAAAGAGCTTTTTAATACAATCGCTCAAAAAGTTTAGTTTATGTAGCTGCAGCAAATCGTGCGTAAAGTTTGATTTTATGCACTAGTGCTAAAAAGTAATCTGATCTGCAAATCGTGCGTAAAGTTTGATTTTACGCACGATTTGCAGATCAGAATTTTAAATAAATGAGTATTATGCGAGACCCGCTTATAAATGACCCACCTGAACCTACGCGCGATTGGGCATAAAGGAGTATTATGCGAGACCCAATAGTATTACTTGAACAACGCGCGATTGAATAAAGCTGTCTTTCGTACACTAAATGTAATTTTATTTTATTTTATTGTAGTTTTTTCGCAATTGTATTAAAAAACGTTGTTCGACACACGTGCGGAAGTGTCATTTTCACTCGTCCCGAGTCGTGCAAGATGCACTTGACCTCGCACTTGTATCGAAAACTACTATTCCAGTCGAGTACCGTGTTTAGGCCACGAAGCTTGCTGAGTTGCCTAAGTAAGGTACGAGATTGAAAAGCTTAATTATGTATTCTCCCGCTGGATCTTACCGACGGTCTTGAAGGAGGACGCGGTCCTCCTCTCCGACCATTGTATAATATGTATGAAGATCCATTTCAGCATCCGCGACGATGCTGCAATTTGCGACCATAAAAGCTCCATCGAAAAGTATGCGCTAGAAGTTCGGTCTGCAAAGTTTCAATTCAAGCATTATATAATAGTCGACGAGTAGAAGAACACGTATATTTCATAAATCAACAACAAAACAACTTTTATGTCATAAATTGGTAACACAAATGAACCGGCGGTTGAAACGCTTGTGAAATTTACCCAAATAAGAGTAAATGAATGCAACATGTATCTATCTACCTTTGACCGATCGATTTATCAAAGCTCACTGAATAAATTAAACTGAACGGAAGCCACGAAAGGACATACATCTATTGTGTCAGTTTTGTCATTATTAACATGTGCATAAGAATAATATATATGTACTTTATTCCTGGCATGATTGGAGATATTTAATCACTGCCTATATTATATGCCACGTCGTAAATTACAATTTGTGAATTCATTTAAAAATTAAATTAAGTTATAAGACGAAATCACGGGATGATTCAAAAACATACCTCACCCATGAATTGGCAATTTCCGGCGTTTACAATAATGTAGCTACTATTCCCTGGAAGTTCTAAGTAATTGATTTTATTTTGTTTTCCGAGTTTACTTGACCGATGATATCATCGATCATTAAGCTTCAAAAGTTCAATGGCCGAGCCCGGAGCTTAACCCCTTTCAAACGCTTTGCGTTAATCCAATAAAAACTGCCTTTGTATTTTTTATAACTTATCGAGATAGGAGTATATATTTATGCCATCAAGCGCGAAACGAGAAAATTCGTTATATCTCATGTAGTTTCAAGTTCGTATAAAATCTCCATAGATTTAAATACCTACCGCATTTTAGAAGTTTGAAATCGTGCCGAAAATGACTAAGTAGGTATTAAGTGTCTTTAAATAAGTTTGCTATAAAACATATAAATATCCTGCTACTGATTTGCCTTGGAGTTTTAACATGTTGCGGACTAAAAATGTTGGTAATTAAAGACACGTATTATACTCTGTGTTGAAAATAATTGACGTCTTGACATACATACATTTTCCTATTTTTGTGATTGTTATTGGTTATTTTTACACTTTGAAAGCAAAAAAAAAACAATTTAAATTTTAGGTGGAATCTTGATACCCGTTACGGTATTCGTTACCTGCAAAGTAGGCTGTGACGTGAAATGACGTCTTCAGTAGGCTTCACGAACCTTCTAACCACGCCAACATATCTCCGGTAATAATCATACAATATTGGGCTCTACATCTTTGAGATAGGAGCTTTTGCGTTACACAGGATAAGGTGGCAACATGTCGATGACGATGCCGGTTGAAACGCACGCGTAGTAGGATTAGCTTCAACTGCGCAACTCGTGCTAACTGGCTTCAGATTCTAGGAGCTTCAACTACTGTTTGCTTGTTTTAGGATCGGTCATTACAGCAACGCCACGGTGCCGTATTCTACTTATAAAATACATAAACGATATGTACCTACATTAAAAACACAATCTATCTCAAACGTATCACAACAAATAATCATAGACATAAAATATTGAAGTTGTATTGGAGTTGGATCGGAATAATTTTCAAGGGAATTCTGATATTTCTGATTCAGACGTTTGAGCACCAACTGTATTGCATTGCATTGGAGTTGTATTGAAGTTAGATTGTGTCTAAACGTGTTTTAAAGTAAGAATACGGCTCACGGGCGAAGGTAGGAATGATCTTTGTCTTAAGGGCTCCGAAGTAGGGAATGCAAACCGGTAAATAACTGCATAGAAATTACCGGTTAACCGGTAAATTACCGGTAATTCTCATACAAAATATTAACCGGTTGTATTCCCTACCCCGAAGTACGCGGATTTTTCCGTTGTTGACTGGTTGACGCCATTTCATCTGGATTGAAACTTTTTTATTATTTTCGATATTTGCGGCAAAGATATCAACCGCAAGATTAGTCACCTACGCATTACGTACCTACTCTATAGAGTGACGTTATTACACTGAAAAAAATACATGTTTGCTCCAACGAAGATCTTAGTTAATGTAACACGCATCTTGACTGCATATGAGCCTAATAAGATCTTGGCTGTTGAAGCTAAGAGCACATAGTAAAAGTTATCATATAGTTAGATATAGTAAATAAATATTTATTATTCCAAACATTTTATTAGCAACTAAGATAAAATGCATCTTGGTTGGAGTTAATTTTTTTCCGTGTAGCATAGTTAATTAATCACCGACTCTTTACGATATTTGGGGTTTCCTAAACGATAGCTGACAAATGTAGAGGTTCTACGCCGAATGGGAAAAAACCTAGAACTTGTCCGTACCATAAAGCAAAGAAAGGTAGCCTATCTCGGACACGTAGTACGTCATGACGGGTATTCTCTCTTGCAGACCATAATGATGGGGAAAGTACCCGGAAAGCGCAAACCTGGAGGACGCAAGATGCCTTGGCTCCGTAATATCAGGGAATGGACAGGGATAAAGAACGTTGAGGAACTGTTCAGATTGGCACTCAACAAAGACAGTTTTAAGAAGCTGACTGCCAACCTTCAGTAATGGAGAGGCACCTGAAGAAGAAGAAACGATAGGTACACTACGGTATAACTATATGTCGTTTACTATATCACAATTTTTATGACTAAGGTCCGACATGTACGTATATTCTTTATTCGTAAATCGTATAATGCGTTATTGATGTTATAAATAACACCTTAGGTTCAGAACCGATGCGCTGTCAAGTTACTCCGACACCCACCATTTGGGAATAATGACCCAACCCGTGAGGTTTTAGAACAGATTAGGTTCTTATTTGGTAGTTTTGTTTCATTCAAAATGCAGCCGAGGTACCAACTGCTGACCAGGGCCCCAGTTCGACATGGCATAACTGACAGTAGCTAGCGAGACAACTTCATAGTTGTCGCTAGTGTGATCTCATGATCACACTTTTGTGACAGTTGAAATTTGGGGTGGAATCACTCAAGAGTGACATCTAAAATGGTGGCCATAGCCATAGACAAAACGCTCTAGCGATACCTACTGACAGATTGACAGTTAGGTGTGGACACGTGTGGACAGATGGATTTCACTCTATCACCTAGCGAGACAAGTGTGAGAGCCACGTCTCGCAGTTTGGCATGTCGAATCGGGTCCTTGCAATTTTACGCTATTTATAACGGAAATGCTAGTTGACGCTTCACACTCTTCACTTAGACTTAAAGAAGTTAAGGATAGCTGCACATACGCAACGCTATTTTTCCGTCCCACACTCCAAGATTTTTTGAGTTATCCAATTTACGGACGAAGAGACAACCGGAATTCAAGATGGGGGGGCGTGGTTGGCATATTATGCCAATGGTGATAGATTCTGGAAAGGTGAAAGCTTTCAAGTCAAATCTATGTTTTGATATAGGTAAATTCGGGAGGTAGGTCTTTTACTAAACATTTGAAGTGTGTTACCACCTACATATTGCGTAATTGACTCAAATGGGGAGAAACAGCGGTGACAAACCGGTCTAGCCTCGCCTATTGCTGGCCAGTCTCACCTTGAACCTGAATTATGCTATTCTTGAGTAACTAGGGAGCCCAGTTACTCAAGAACGGATCGCTTCCCACAACGCCGTAATGAACTAGAGCCGTGTAATATGCGAGTCATAAAATCATATAGGTTTACCGTTTTATTAAAACCAGAATGGTTCAAAATACTGAAATCACTCAAAACACCCTAACTGCGAATATAAAAAAAATTCTACTCGTCGACTATAATGCTTGAATAAAGAGTTGGTATACCGAACTACTAGCGAATAATTTGCGATGGAGCTTTTATGGTCGCAAGTTTTAGCATCGGCGCGGATGCTGAAATGGATTTTCATACAATATTAAACAATGGTCGGGGAGGAGTATCTACCGTCCTCCTCTTTTTTACTGTTTTTCCTCTCCGCAGAACTTTTTTTAAATACGGATTTTTACTTTTTTAATATCAAAAATGAATTCTGCATCTCTGTTTCATAAGGAAACGATACCACACAACCCCTAGCAGCCTTAACCAGAGAGTAAAAACATATATTACACGGGACCACTGATGATTTTGACGTGAAGGTCCAAAAATTTTACGGCCCTCCAATACTAAAAAATATTCATCGTCGTGGGGCACTCTATCCATGGTCAAAAATTCACAATTTTTTCTCGTTGCGCACAATTCTTTTTACTTTTGTACTGAGAGGAAACCCTACTAGATATATGCGTGAATCCCTCGACAGACAGATATTTTTTTGTTAAAAAAACATTTGCCTTGATTTGTTAGTAAATAGTTTGGTTAGACATAATTTAATGTGACAATATTCTCCATAGAGAACTGTAGTCACTAATTCCTTTTTGGGCTTAAGTAGGTGGCTTAATAAGTGGCTATGGTCCTGTCGTGTGAAAAATGAAAATGAAAATTTTATTGGTATTACAGGTCGTTTTGTAACCAACATTGGTTGTTTATACCATAAAATACATCATACATCATTATGTCATATTTCGATATTATTTATTTCTATTCTATAAGGTAAGTGGCAGGTCAAAAATTCGCTATAACTAATTGTAATGTATATTTTTAAATAACCACTTAAAAAAAAAGAAACGTGTGACTTTTAGCCGTAAGTTTAATATTATCTTAGTTGAAGTACACAAGTTGAAAGTGGTTTAACAATGTTTTACCGTCGATTTGCGGTGACGTTCTCGTATTTACGTTAAAGACTTTGGTCAGGGTAGGCAGCAAACCCATTAAAATGTGACCTCTGCCATGTAATTTCAACTTGTTTCCTTCTAGCAAGGCACATGACTGGGGTGTTGTAACAATCGCTAACCAAGTATGGATGAGTCAAACGTTAGGGCTTACCAGCGGCAGAGCGTCCATATAACTCTATTCCCACCGGGTTGCGTAATTTTCAGCTAGTTGAGTACTTTTATTACGGCTCTTGAAGAGTACTTATTAAGCCGAAATAGGTCCAGGGGCCCGTTTCTCAAAAGCTTGTAACTTGTAATACAAGCGGATGTCACTTTTCGACATCTTTTGCTAGAAAGGGACTTCCGCTTGCATTACAAGTTACAAGCTTTTGAGAAACGGGCCCAGCTGCCCTACGAATATTTTTGGCGCTCCGCCACTGGGGCTTACCGAGAACTTTGAAAATTGTAATTGATGTTGTAGTGTTTGGAGTTTAGAAAAATATTAAAATTCATGTTAGCGATTAAACACACGGCAGCGAGACACGCCAAATTCGAGAAAAAGGTAACTGACGATACAGGAGCCATGTATTACTCGTATCATTTGGAGCCACTTTTAACCCCTTCTTATCTCTAAATGTAATCAAATGTAATTTTGCTCATTAATTAGGACTCCTTACTTTTACTCATATTATATAAACATATTTTAATGGTTTGTGATATGTATTAACTTTTATTAAATCGTTATTTTTAACTTTAAACTATTTAGTTCTAGATCACCAATAAAGAAGACACAAATAACACTTTTTGAAAATGATAACACATTAAAAAAAAAGGTTATTTGGTTAACTCTAAGATTCGATTCTTAGTATACATATAATAAGTATAATAACAAGGTATAAATAAAAATAACAGCAGAGGTGTTAGAAGGCAAGTCACTGATGCGCACTGACACCTATTTCGTAAATGAACGTCATTAGAATAAACAATGCAATTAGTAGCATAACATTATATCAAGGAAAATCCTAGCGTCGTAGAAGTGGCTCTACATAAATTAGTACAATCAAATCATAGAACGCAAACAATTATGAATCTTATTTCATTGACGTAAAATACAAAAAATAAACATACTTAATAATATATTTTTGAAACGGTTTAAGGTGATATATATGTATATTTTGTGAGTAAAGTGGCTTATTATCCAAATTTAACATTCAGCCAATCTCATCCTACCTATTGAACAATTTAACCAGTGTTAAAATAACTCGTATAATTAATTATCTGTAACAGCATGATGGGACAATAACGCATTAGGAATTAAAACATTTGGAAAGATTTGTAATGATTAATGAAACGATTAGCGCTTTTCGGATTTTACGCCTTAAAGCAACAAATTGGTGATTACATGGCTACCAAAATGTTTCGTTCATTTATTTAATGACACGTAAACATTTGCAATTCCGCCTTCCATGACAGTGCACCGAAACAGCGACAGATCGCGTCTAAAATTAACTATTAGGTACACCAACGATTAGCTTTTCTATTATGTCACTGTTGCATTATTTAGCTAACGTTACCAACACAAATTTAGTAATGGGGTACATTTTGTAAGTGTAATTAATTAATTATATTATACCTAATATGCATATTTTGGGTCTAAAGAAGAGCTCTTTAGTAACATTCAAATTATATTTGGTAGTCTTTCTCAATACCTCAACGATTACAAGTCTATTGTGCTTCTTTATCCTAAGTTATCCGACCTTACTCACTTTACGAGCGTACATACATTACATAAGTGGTGTAGCATTTAAGCCAGCTCACTATCCATACCACGGAATATTTAAATACTTATATATCTGATTAATCTGTTCTGTGATCCATACGAGCCATGCGTAAAGGTGGGTCCACACTTGTGACAATTTACCGAACATTATCCCGTGACCGTATCAGAAACACGTGTCAGTACCATTAATGTGGACGTCTTTTTGTTACGCGAATATGTCACAAGCTGCTGTACGATTCAATCACAGATTGAACACAGAATAAACGGCAGGACAATGTATGGAGTTACGATCTACTAACCGGGGCCAGTGTGGACGCTGGTCTGTGTACTGTCACGCATCTAAGTCACGTGTTACGAGCCGATCCATCGAAAGTCGGTTTTTTCAAAGCATGTCTGCTATTGTCCGCGTGACTAGGAGACGTCCACACTTGCATTTAAGGCACGTGCCGAAGTACGCCAGATGACACAGGTACTAAAACGGGGTAGGAGTGGATCACGTCGTGACGTGTGCCGGTCGGTACATTCCCTGCCCGCACCTCGCCGCCTCGCTGTTCAATCATTCACGCTGTACATGCATAATTATAAACATCGTTGTTGTTTACATTAGTTTAGTTTTGCGTTGATTAATTATATTTACGCATGGAGTGGAGTCAAGAAAAAGTTGTTCAGTTCATTGATGCGTATAGAATCAGAGAAATATTGTGGGATCCGGGTAAAAAGCAATATTACAATAAACATAAAAAAATGACGCCTGGAACGAGATTTATCAAGAAATAGATATTTCTGTTGAAGTCTTGAAAAAAAAATGGATAATTTATTAGGCCAATTCAGACGCGAAAAGGCCAAAAAAACCACTGGTCAAGGTAAGTAATCTATACTAATATTATAAAGAGGAAAGATTTGATTGTTGGTTTGTTTGCATTGAATAGGCTCCGAAACTACTGGACCGATTTGAAAACTTCTTTCACCGTTGGAAAGCTACACTATCCCCGAGTGACCATTATCAATGTTATCATCAAAAATATTAGCCAAGTACTTAAATAAATAAATTGCTGTAGGTAGATGTCCCAAACCGCTGGGCGAGCGCGGCAAATATTTTTAATGAACACAATTGCCTACCAGCACTACCACAAGTAATAAGGGTAGCGACATTTTGACTCCGACCGACTCTTGTAGCGATGCCATGCCACGCAGTCTAGTTCGACACCACGCGTCTACACTTGTAACATTTCATCGTACAACGTTTGTGACCGTGTCAGCACAACCTAGACCTCGTCCACATTTAGCGTAACATGTCCTGTAGCGATGCCACGTGGTCCGGTCTGTCGTCATGTCACAAGTGGGGACCCACCTTAAGGAGCTAACGAACCGGACGCCAGGGGCATCTTTCATTTCTGTAGGTATGTGACAGACTGACAGTCTTCGGAGTCTTCATCAAACGGTGGTTCTGTTCGCATATTCGCATCGTCTCACTCGTTTGACTCAGCCGGCTCATTCGAATCATGAGTGGCAAAGTCTAGATATAGCAAGTAATACCGACTGTTAACACTGAGGTAGATGAGTTACTGAACTTACTGAGCGAGTTAAATCTTCAGTGAGCAAGGCAGTCTTAAATCTTAATACGTGACGGGGCCCTAGGGCACCCTCAGGCGCTCAATTAGGGACAATGTTGACTGTAAAAAAAACTTGCGGGGTCCCCCGGAGGATGGGGGCCCTGGGCACGTGCCCCGTGTGCCCTTAAGAAAAGACGGCCCTGTCAGTGAGTCGAAGAGTGAGTGAGTTGAATCAAAAGATATAGTTAATTTAAATCACTCACTCGTGAACCCATGTCTACTTTTATTGCTCTAATACAATATTGGTACCTCTTTATGTAGACCTTCACATAAATTCTGTGCACACGCACAGTGTAGTTTTGGTACCTACCTACAAAAGATGCCAAAATTTACAGGACAGACCTAAATTTAAGGACAAGTTGTAAATGATCGTGTCATCTGGGTCATAAGCATATTGTGTAAGGTCGGCTAGTCGACACAGAAGGTAATTTCCGCTATGCCATTTTAGCCTTAGGATTCTAACGATTCTGACGTATATGGTGAACAAGAAATCGGTAGGTACCTAAATATATTTTTCGAATTTAAATCATAACCAAAGGTTTTCAACAAGAGTTCGACCAGAACGTTCGATCAGGACGGGACTAAAGTCCGCACAAAATGTGGGACTGCCATCGTCATATGCATACTAATCCATTCCAATATTATAAATGCGAAAGTGTGTCTCTCTGCCTGTCTGTTACCTCTACACGATATAACCGCTGAACCGATTTAAGTAGATGTGGTAAGTATATGTATCGTTAGCTTGGGAACATTTTTATCCCAGCAATCATCCTTCAAGGGGTGAAAAGGGAGCTGAAAGTTTGTATGGGACAACACTAATTCCACGCAGACTAAGTCGCGGGCAAAGGCTAGTTTTCATCTAAATCCTCCTCGACGCTAAGAAGATTAGTGCAGAATCCGCGTAGTCGGCCTCCAATATACTGGCTGCCCATATAGACGTTAAACTGTGGACTGTTGTCCATAGTGAGGTCATTTTATTGACGCAAATCAAATGTCTAAAATTCGGAAAAACGCCACTGATAATAGAATCGTGTTCAGATATTTATCGTACCTACTAGTTTACTCGTAACTCGACACTTCCTTTACAGAAATTAACACGCAGGTTTCACAAGTCCGGTAAGTACTATTCAGAGTTTATTAGCGCATTACACAAAACCTAGAGTAAAGGAAGAACCAGAGAACGGTAATAAGCATGGAAGTTTTACTGGCTCTGAAAAATTACCCCACATTTTTGTGGTTGTTCTTATAGCATTGACGCCGGGGTATACAGGCAAGCAAGCCAGTTATTTACGTTTGACGAATAAAATTTTATTTTAGGCAATAAAAACTTTGATTGGCCAATGACAACTTTTTTTTATAGTGGGAAATTACGTAATTCAATCCAAATTCCGAGAAGGTGAAGGGATAACTGTCAGGGAAATATCGGGGCCGTTTTTGAGAGCCATGTTTGTATTGAGGACGTCGTCCATGTCTCTTTAATCATAGACAAGTAAGTATACTTATTTAAAAAATATGTCAAGCATCATGGGCATGACATATATTTCATTGTTCATTGTTTTACACAGTAATTTGGATTCACTCATGTGATTATTTCAAAATATAAGTATGAAGTGAAATGATTTCCATTTAGCTTTTAATACCTGATCAGGAAATGAGCACCTATCTACTAAATTAGCAGATATAAATAGTTACTACGAGGGTTGCTACTTATATATCCGGAAACAAAAAAACAAACAAACGTACACGGCTGAAAATGGTTTTATTGTTTTTCAAAGTATTCCCCTTGATGATCTATGCACTTTTGCATTCGCGTGAACCAATTTTTAAAGCACTTCTGCCACTCCGCCTGAGGTACCTCCATAACGTGTTGTTTGAATGCGTCGACAGCATCTTCAGCGGTCGAAAATCGTTGACCGCGTAATTTATTCTTTATATTTGGAAATAAATAAAAATCGTTGGGTGCCAAGTCAGGGCTGTACGGCGGATGACCCGTTAATTCCACATTTTGACCCTCCAAAAATAGAGTTGTTTCGCGTGACGTATGACAGCTGGCATTGTCATGATGAAGAATGATTCTTCGTCGCTGGTTAGTTTTACGAATTTGTTCAAATACTTCCGGTAAGCAAATGGTCGTGTACCACTCTGAATTAACCGTTCTACGGTTTTCTAGTGGCGCTGTAGCTACATGGCCATTAATACCGAAGAAGCAGGCCACCATTTGTTTCAATGTACTTTTTGCACGAGTAACTTTCGTAGGGTTCGGCTCATTTTGAAACACCCATACCGTTGATTGTTGCTTCGTTTCGGGATCGTATGCATAGATCCAGGATTCGTCACCTGTATAGATGTTATAAACGGCTTTTGAGTCACCACGGTTATATTTTTTTTACATTTTATTGCACCATTCGACGCGAGCATCTTTTTGCTCTTTTGTTAAGTTGTGGGGTATCCAACGCGAACAAATTTTTTTTACAGCCAAATAATTATGTAATATGCTATTAATGCTGGTCATAGAAATACCCAGAGTCGCCTCTATCTCGCGGTACGTAACATGTCGGTCGTCCATTATAAGTTTTCGCACAGCCTCGATATTTTGTTGTACAACGACCGATTTCGGGCGACCTGCCTTAACTTCGTCCGTAAGCATACTACGTCCACGATTGAACTCACTAAACCATTGATACACAGTAGTTTTAGATGGGGCTTCATCACCAAAAGTTGAAGTTAGTTGATCTATGCACTGTTGTTGCGTTAAACCACGCCGAAAATCATAATAAATCATAGCACGAATATTTTCACGAGTGAGTTCCATTCTTGCTGCGAGATGACATTTAAAACCCGTCAAAAACAAAACACGAGCGTTAATAAGAAAGAAAAAATATACCGGCCAGTACTTAAAAAAGTTCAAATTTTACCATGGAGGTCAAATATGCTATTTAAGAAGATTGTAATCCCGGTTTCCGGATATATAAATAGCAGCCCTTGTATACAACGTGTTACACCCAAGACTAAAAACCTGAAAAGTTTTTGTTCAGAATCAGAGTGGAATCTATTGCAGTATATCTTTACATGGGTATACTTTTTGTTTAATTTTTCAATTTTTTACGTGTCGAGTCTAAAAGTTTCGAATACTACAGTTTACCTTTATCTGGAGAGGTTAGGAGATAGAGGTGTAATATTTAATAATGGCTGGCAGCTTTGACAAATTTGTTTTTTCACTGTAAATAGTGTCATGTAGGTTGTCATTGTCAAAGTATATCATCTTATCATGGATGTACTATATAGGGGATCCGACATATGTAAATCAAAACACATAAAAATATATTCGCCTCGTTTTAACTCAGCGCCATATTCATAAGCAAAAAGAGATGACGAGTATATACGTAAAAACCCAATGCGACCGAAAAATCCGCCATTCGAGCTCAGGACGTCAAAACCTACACACTTTAACCGCCATGTTGATAGCACCGATACCTCAAAATCGACACTCTTCTTTCGTTGATGTGGCGCGCCTGTGCATCTTATGTCATGTCATACAAATTAACAAAGTAGGTTGATAGGTTGACATGGCATGCCACATGTAGAGATGTGATGACAACGAGTGTAGAGTTAACATTGAATATAATTGCAAGGAAAACTAAACATACGAATATCTTTCGAAATAATTAACTGATTGAAAAATAAATACTCTAGATTAATTAGCAATAATAAAAATCGTTTGGGGTGTCTGAGGTTTTTAGTGGCTCAAGTAACACGTTGTATGTATATTTATGTACTAAGCACGAACCATACTATTCCCTTATTCGATTATAGTAAACTAAACTACCTATTTGTGATCCTATTCTCGTTTATTCGAATGTCCAGAAGGGGACGGTCCACAGACAATGAAAAGTACAGTTAATAGTCATAAATACCATTTTGTTTTATGTAGAGGGAGTTCAGGGAGTGTCCAAAGTAGTTATTCCATGTTTATGTATTTCGTGTTGTAAACAACAACAATGTATGTATAATTCTTTTCACAAACAATGGGGGGTCAATAAACTTGTACCTGTTTTAGGTACAATATTTAGGTATATGTTTGAATATGTTTGAAGTCAGTAGGTTATAATTAATTTCTCTCCTCATATGTTAGCAGGTTTATATTTTACTTTTTTGAAATAAATATGCAAGCATTTAAAAGTAATGGAAGAGTTAAAGTCAGATCGTTAAAGGTGAAGTCCAAAGATCAAGTGGAACGTGCTTAAAGCAGTGACAATCTTGTGTAAATGTTTACATTTTTCTTTAACCAGTTTGACGCAAACGGCTATTCGCATCAGAATTTGCATCATATCGGTCAACATGATGATGTGAGAGCAAACAGATTCAGTTTTTGCGAGTTGTGCTGTGACGATAGTATGACAGGCATGTTTTAGAGGAGTATTTTACCTGATCAAATAAAATTAACTGTTTGTATTTTTTCTAACGTCATCCTCAATGACGGTGAGGAAAATTGTTCTTATATGTATGCTTGACTGGTTATAAGCGAATCATAGGGTCATTCCACTGTTGTGTGTACACTAAGTGGGTGTAGCTTGTTTGTGTGTGGATTCCTAATCAAAATTAAATGTCTACGTAACAAATTCAGATTGGTTTTTCAAGAAATAATTAATTCAAGAATCCCTACATGTAAGGATGAAATGAACCGCCCCCGGCCCGACATGCTTCACTACACTATACCTACATAATTGTATAGGTGGTATTCAGTCTGTTTTTCTAGTATCAAGACAAACCTGTTGCTTAATCCATGATATCAATTAACTTGTAGGAGTAGGATCGGCATTATGTTATGTATGACTATTATTAGCAAGATGTATCCTATTATTAAAGTATTAACGTAAAATTATTATTTATTACATATAACATAGCAGCGATGAGCGACCTGTTTACAGGTGTTGCCACTGTTCGATCTAGGCTCAGCCTAGATTCAGATAGGTTCTAGACAGGGGTCGGCGCCCTCTTTTCGTGACCTCATTAGAGTGAGGTGATATGGTAAGTATCAATAATTGCTTCCATGTACTTAACTAATGGGTCGCCCCGAACACCTACACTTTCACCTTTAATATACCAAATAGAATTTACAAGATTAACCCCCGAAATGGTTGAACCCATTTTGACAATACATGTCTAAATCTTTCGCTAGACATAAATAAGGCTTTCAAATAAATAAAAATAACGCATTTAAACCGTTTCAGCGCTACGGTGCCACAGACAGGCAAGACAGCACTACATATTATAAAACCACACTCAACTCGGTTCATCATTTTGATAACTATGATGCTACTAAAATGCACTAAACCCGTGCCTCTTTTATGCGTCGGGGTCCGGGATTACACATTAGTGGTTATTACCTGGTTATTGTTATTTATTATCATGCACTGCTACGGTTTCCGTATGCGCGGACGGCGCCAGTTTGAAACCCGCCTTAGCTTAAATAATAAGTTACATGTGAAGTACTTACTTACTCATTTTTTTGTCATAATAAATGACTGCGCTATACAATAACGAATAGCATAAAAATAGTAGTTTTCGATACAAGTGCGAGAAGTATGTCATTTTGCACGCGTACCGAGGTTACTTGAACCGAGCCGAGAGGCGATGGTCAAGACTCGGGACGAGTGAAAATGTCACTTCCGCACGTGTGTCGAACAACGTTTTTTAATACAATTGCGAAAAAACTACAATGAAATAAAATTACATTTATATTCTGTCAGTGTACGAAAGACAGCTTCATTCATTCGAGCGTTGTTCAAGTAATACTATTGGGTCTCGCATAATACTCCTTTATACCCAATCGCGCGTAGTTCAGGTGGGTCATTTGTAAGCGAGTCTCGCATAATACTCATTTATTTAAAAAGTATCAATCAGATTACTTTTTAGCACTAGTGCATAAAATCAAACTTTACGCACGATTTGCAGATCAGATTACTTTTTAGCACTAGTGCATAAAATCAAACTTTACGCACGATTTGCAGCTACATAAACTAAACTTTTTGAGCAATTGTATTAAAAAAAATACAGATCTTCTTTACATTTGATAAACTAGGTTTTAATATTGACAGACTGCCTATACCTACAAATTACATACTTAACTTTATTTAATATGTTCGAAAAACATTTCTACTGCCTATATCAGGAGTCGAATGAAGCGATATACAGTATATCATAATTTGTTAGAGCCTGTTCAGTATACGTAGTTACTAGAAATAGTTTCTACTAGCGATAGTTATAAATGTATCAGTAATCACGAGATAGTTGATTAAGCGCGCACGAAGGACTTCTTATCGCTGTTATCTCACCAAGATAGCACCAGTTTCATTGCAGCACCCCGTTAAACTACGACTACACGATAACCTAATAAAGCAATATACTCTTCAGAACGAATACCATGGTTGCCTATCGCGTCATGCGTCACTTTCACACCTACATACGAGTTAGAATGTGACAGCTATGGTAACAGGAACAGGCGATAAGAACCCGACCATAGGATAGCTGTTTTCAAAAAATAAGTCCCGCCGAGTTTTTCGCCAGTCAGTTTCTCGGGTCAGATGTGTAGGGTTAGAACCGGTGCACAGTGGCCAGGCCTTAGGTCATAATTTAAAAAAATGCATGTGTCATTTTTAAATATCCAATGATCGTTTATTATTCACCTATAAATGTACTCCAATCGGGTATAAATAGATCTTGGATTATTAACTATTTTCATTCTCTTACGAACCTCGAAAGTGACCATATCACCCGTTTCTGCGCGCTCCCTTATCAGCGACTCGTTAAGCGATCGGTCATTAGTAGTGAATTCCTGTGAAAGTTGGTATTTTAGTAATTATTAGTATTATAGATCTTCAAGAATCAGGTACGTTATTTTGTTTTACATATAGATTTTGTTCTATACATGTAATATATAGCAATAATAACGGGTCTACGCCATGACTAACTTATATGCGAAACATTATAAGAATATTTTTTTTAATGAAAGTTTTAGTTATGTTATTAAACTCACTGAAGGATAAAATTACCTTCATTTGAAACCTTGATCTTTGTAGATTAATAGACATATAAATTTGTTTGCCTGATTTTGCCACTTTAGTATTTCGAACCCTGCTACGCCTAAGTGGGCCTACGCGTAGCGGTACTACGAAAATATTACGTTACAATATTAACCTTTTTTTTTTCAGATGATATGTAGGTACGTCGGATCATTTACAAGGGGATTTGTATTTGAACTGTGGCTGTCTAAGAGTGGTTCTGATGTAGAAAGACGTCGCCAAGTGATACAACATTTGATTGAAATGGTCCCATATGCAGATAACGTGAATACTAGCAACTTAGAAAAAGTCATAAAGTACATTTGCGAACGAATTGTGTTTTTTTTCGAAATTGTGTTCGAGAACCAAATCTAAAGTTCTAATGAAACATTCCGAATGGTTCAACGAGTTGCAAAGTGTTAATCTCCTTAAAACATGTACGTTAACCAAAAATACCTTGAACGTGAAATCCGATCAACAATCCGCTATCCGCTGAAATCACCGGTATACAACAGAACCTAATAGAAAGGTGTGAAACTATTTTGGAGTGCATATGATCTGGATATAAAATAAATGTAAATAAATAAGTTTGACGAGTATGCTACAGAAACGGCGAAAGAACTGATGAAGGTATACGATTGGTATCCTTTACCATCTTCTGTACATAAAGTGCTCGTACATGGTGCTATAGTTATAAAAAACGCTTTAGTTCCTATAAGTGAATTGTCCGAAGAGGCTGGAGAGTCAACGAACAAAAATATAAAGATCTTTCGACGCAACCACACACGGAAAATGTCTCGGGATCTCACTAACAAAGATATTATTCACAGGCTTCTGCTGAATTCAGATCCATTTGTTACCTGCAGTAGAAAGTTGCCCCGAAAAAAAAAATCTACTCTCTCTATTGAACTGAAAATAGATGTCATATACTTCAGAAAAAGTGACCAAACCCTCCGGTGTCCGAGGCCAGATTTGAACTGGCGTCTTCAGCTTTCGCGGCTGACGTCCTGACCACTAGACCACCCGGTAACGGCGGAACTTGACAAATTTTCTCATGTATATGCAATCTCTGAATTTGAAACGGCTAGGCGCCGTTGACCATACTCTAAGGGCATGCGCAGTACGTGCTTGCACCTCCTATATACAGTAGTGTAACTACTTAAAAATTGCAAATCAAAAAATATTGAACAAAATAATTTGATTTGCTTCAAGATTCATAGGTGCAGCACCATCTCTCTCGCTATACCAGAATCACGTAAGTGATTCGGATAGGAGGTGCAAGCACGTACTGCGCATGCCCTTAGAGTATGGTCAACAGCGCCTAGCCGTTTCAAATTCAGAGATTGCATATACATGAGAAAATTTGTCAAGTTCCGCCGTTACCGGGTGGTCTAGTGGTCAGGACGTCAGCCGCGAAAGCTGAAGACGCCAGTTCAAATCTGGCCTCGGACACCGGACGGTTTGGTCACTTTTTCTCAAGTATATGACATCTATTTTCAGTTTATATGTAGTAGTGTAACTACTTAAAAATTGCAAATCAAAAAATATTGAACAAAATAATTTGATTTGCTTCAAGATTCAGGGTCTCTCTATTGAAGTTTTAAGTTTATTAGATGTTACTGAATAACGTAGAATTTAATGTTCGAATTTATGTATTATTTAATTTTTATATGCACTTATTGTTTCTATTGATATTTGTTTTACATGAATTATTTTAAAATGTATATTTATTATTTATATTGTAAGACCTGTTATGTTTAAGAAATAGTAAATGTCTAGTTTAAGGAATAGTAACAATCATATACTTTTAAGGTATTTGTAAGTTTTTTTTTACATAAACACAATGTTTTTTCATGTACAGTCACCAGCATAAATATATGACTGTGGGCAGCCCTGCAAAAATATCTGATTCTCCATTGAGGGCAAAAGTATATGACAACACTTCCACGGTAAAAATATGTGATGCTTTGCGGCCGGCATAAACATCGTTTTGCATCGATCAGCATAAATATCGGATCCGGCCGCTTAAAAATATCTGATTACCCATCAAAATCAGAATTATGGGACTACTGCCACCGGCATAAATATCTAACCACTGTGAAAGCTTTAACATCGGATGACAGGTCGACCGCATAAATCATAGAGAAATATATATGCAAAAATATCTGACATAATAACAAAATCAAAAGTATGTCATCAATATACAAAACCAAACCTTATCTAGCTGGTATAAAGCAGTAAATGGTATAGTTGATATTCATCATGACGTTTAATAGATGTGATAGATAAACCTTCTTATTACTATCCTAAACTATCATTAAAAAGTAACATTTTTACGTCAATATGGCATGTCACATTAGAAATAAACAAGTCAAATTATTATATTGCATGATACTCGTAATAATTAGATTAATTCAATGCCATGTATAGCGTCTTATGAAATCTACGAGCAATTGAAGCATAGGATTATTTAAATGTACGAATAAATAGACCGATCCATTAAATAATTAGTCCATTGACAGTTTATGTAAGTTGTTTCTTGTTTACTTACATGATACCTCCGTAATCAATAGGTTCTGCCGACTTAATAATGCATTTGTGATTTAATATTGTTTTTAGATAAATGCCGTGAAATCATGGAATATATGCAAGTGGAAGTTGCAAAATCGACCATCCTAAAAATTTAGGCCGTCTTTGTGAAAATACAGCTTGATACTTATTCAGTATACAGGGTGGAAAGATAAGTCGGGCCCTGGAGGAAAACTACCTTAAAACGTTGAGATAGCTCAATTCACTGAAAGGAAACATTCTTTAATTTATTTAAAGGGACATAACTGCATTTACAAATTTTTGAAAAAGAGTACAGTTTTCAAAAAAAGTATTTTGTAATTTTTGCCATAAATATTTTTTATGACAATTGATGCCAATCGATCCTGTTTCCAACGAGGAGAAAAACTTCTAAATACTCGTACCAACCAAGTTTAGGGCACAAGAGAACCCATAAATAATAATAATAATATTTTTCATACAATTAGTATGGAAAAAAGTGAATATTAAGAAAAAAACTGTGAATGCAGTTTTAGGTTTTAGGAAAAATAAAAGAATGTTTATTTTGAGCGAATTGAGCTATCTCAAGGTTTTAAGGTAGTTTCCCTCCAGGGCCCGACTTATCTTTCCACCCTGTATAACCTGGAGGGCCCAGAATGGTCTTGTTCATAATACTGAAGATAAATAGTGCAAAATAAAATTATTGAATATTGACCTTGTTTTATTGCATGTTGTAAGGCACCTGTCCGACAAGCGACAAGGAGGCAACAGGAGAGCAATGAGCCAATCAGGGTTGGGCAAAAATTTGTGTGATATAAACTAAAGTTAAAAATGAGAACGTTAACCTTAATCATATAAACATGATTACGATTTCAATCAGATTGAGCACCGACATGAGTAAACTATGACGATTTTCAGTTTCTATCATGATTACTTAGCTGAAGTAACATATAGTAAGACAGATGACATTAGTAAGACAGATGCTTAGTTAAACTAGCGATTTAGTTGTTTTAATCATGTTTTGTTTATGTGTATAAATTGACAAAAAAAACCATGATTGTTCTTTAAAAAAGTGTAATTGTGAAGCAATGAAGGTAAATGTGTTTGGTTACATTATTTTACTTTTCTATTAATACCGACCTTATATACATCTATATATATATATATAACTCAAAGGTGACTGACTGACATAGTGATCTATCAACGCACAGTCCAAACCGCTGGTTCTAGAGATTCCAATTTGGCACGTAGGTTCCTTATAAGGTCTAGGGGTGCGCTAAGAAAGGATTTTTCAAAATTCATCCCCTAAGGGGGTGAAATGGGGGTCCAAAGTTTGTATGGGGAAACAAGATTAGTTAGTCTATTTTATTCGAAACTTCACAGAAGTATTCCTAACAATTAATGAGTAAATACGTGTTGCAGGTTTTTTGAGAATTCAACCCCTAAAAGGGGGAAATGTGGCCAAAAAGTCTGAAAATCAACATGGGTATTGTTTCTATGGTTTATCGGGTCGTTGATTACGAAAACAACAACGATTTTAAAATCCGACGTGGCGGACGTGAAATACCATCTCCCCTGTTAGGGTACAATGGGGTTGAAATGTCTAAATATCCATATGGGTGTCGTTTTTGTGATTTTTTGGGACGTTAATTAAGAAAATGGCTGAAAATAGATGTCATATACTTCAGAAAAAGTGACCAAACCCTCCGGTGTCCGAGGCCAGATTTGAACTGGCGTCTTCAGCTTTCGCGGCTGACGTCCTGACCACTAGACCACCCGGTCACCCGAACAATATAAGTAATTTATACATGACCGAACAATATAAGTAATTTATACATGACCGAACAATATAAGTAATTTATACATGACCGAACAATATAAGTAATTTATACATGATCGAACAATATAAGTAATTTATACATGAAGATATATAAGAAAATGGCATCGATTTTGAAATTTAATATTGTGGACATGAAAAATCTTGAAAGTATTTGTGCCAAATTGCAATCTTCTAAATACATAAAAGAAGAAACTGACTGACATATCAACGCACAGCCCAAACCGCTGGTACTAGACATTCCAAATGTGGTACGTAGGCTCCTTATAAGGCATAAGGATGCACTTAGAAATAATTTTTAAAAATTTACCTCCTAAGGGGGGAAATGGGGTTCAAAGTTTGTATGGGAAACGAGATTAGTTCAACTATTTTATTCGAAACTTTACAGGAGTATTCCTAACGATAAATGAGAAAACAAGTGTTTCAGCTTTTTTGAGAATTCAACCCATAAAGGGGAAATGTGGTGACAAAATTTAAATGTCAACATGGGTTTCTATGGTTTATCGGGTCGCTGATTACGAAATCAACATTTAAGGGGGTGAAATGGGGGTTGATAGTTTGTATGGGGAATTTTTAAACGTTGAACCAATTGAGATGAAACTTGGTATAGAGATAGTTTGTGTACCGGGAAACGACATGGGACAGTTTTTATCTCAAAAATCAATCTTTAAGGGGGTGAAATGGGAGTTGGAGGTTTGTATGGAGATTTTTTTACCGCGAACCGATTTAGATAATTTTGTTGTGGATATAGTTTGAGTCCCAGGAAACAATATAGAATATTTTTTAAGCCGAAAATCAATCTTAGAGGGGTAGAAAACATGTTGGTAGTTTGTATGGCGAATTATTAACCGCTGAACAGACGATTGAAATGAAACTTGGTACATATTATATAGATTGAGTCGCGGTAAACAATATAGGATAGTTTTTATCTCGAAAATCAACCCTCTAGGGGGTGAAACGGGGGTTGAAAGTTTGTATGGGAAATTAATAACCGTTGAACCTATTTAGATGATTTGGTATGGAGATATTTTGCGTTCTGGGGAAGGATATATAATAGTTGTTATCCCAGAAGTCATTCCTTAAGCGGGTTAAAAGGAGGGTGGATTACTAATTCCACAAAAATGAAGTCGCGGGGAAAAGCTTCTATTCAAGAGTAGAAATCTGTATTAATCATAATCTCTCAGTAGTAAGTCGTTGATGGCGTAACAATTAAACAATTATTGCAATAATTTATTTAAAATAATAAATAATAAATATAATTATCTATTACCGTTTCTATACTAAACTAGCAAAAAAAAAAAAAATTACTTAAATAACTACACAGTTTATCTCAGGTATACAATTAATAAAAAATAAAAATAAAAATAAAAACTAATCAAATTAAAACTATACTAGGTGCCTACTTCACAAAACAACACAGCTACGCTACGCCACTTCCAGACCGAGTATCTCTGCGACAGCGCTATCTTGTTTACAATGTAAGCGCACCGCATGCAGCGTACTTGTACTTGTGTATCGGCACGGTAACGAGTTGCCCGAGTATTGTATACAACTACCTACCCTCATGTTTATTCTTAACGCTCATTGTGTATTATATTTTTAAGTTCTCATAATAAGTGAATTGTTAATTCTTAATGAGAATAAATCATCTTTAAACCAAAAAAAAATAAAAAATGAGGGAACCGCCGTCTTCAAAACGTGGTATACCGAAACCTCCAGAATGTAACGAATACTTATCCGAAAACCGCTTCTAAATCAGTTCAGCGAAACGCAAGATGATCGCGGACAAACATACATTCCTACATACAAACATACGAGTCTAACTGAGAACCTCCTTTTTTAGTACTTTTAGTACGCGGGCGAAGCCGCGGGAAAAAGCTAGTTTAGGATAAATGGCTATTTGTGATAATAAAAAAATAAAATAAAAATATTTTGGTAAAGGTATCACTTGGTGGTTGGCGCTTACGTCATAAAATGTATTTATACAGATTCAATATTGTATTCGAGCAAAAAAAAACGTATGTGCCAGCTGCCAAATGTTACCTTTACCAAAATACCGACACATTTGTTTGTTAATTTTTTGGTATGTGTACAAATGAATGCTCCCATTAAACTTTCAAACGGCCTGTTCGATTTCATTGCAATTTTCGGTTACGGTTAAGTTAACTATCACACTGCTGCGGTTTCCGCATGCGGCGACGACGTTCGAGCGAGATAGCGTTTTGCATATGTATAGTGCTGTTTCCTTGACGGGTGGCTGATATATGTATGTGTCAAAACGTCTAGTTTAAAAACTAATACCGAGTAATATGACTGTGATATGCAGATTAATGGACAGATGGGCGGGCGGGTCGCATACGGCGTATATTCAAGAAATCTCAATCAAAGGTCTAATTTATGTGCCGCTACTTAGTTTTGTAGTAAAAAATATGTTTAAGGAGGGCACTCCATACATACAAAATTTTAGTAACTATCAACGTGTGCCATATCATTAGATAGGTCTTATACAAAAACTTTAAACAATTTTTTAGCTTAAGTACAAAGTTTCAAAAATAATCGCTCCGAGAATCTTTAAACGTGTCAGTGTTGTAACCGTTTGTTCTTGTAAACAGTTGAACGCATAAAAAAATCTTTAGAATAAAACTTGTTACTTATGCTCTACTATTTACTAATAGATGTCAACTTAAATGGAGTTATAAAAACCAATATACTTAATCACGAAAAACCCATTTTTTGGAGTTTGACCTTGCATAACTTCAGGCCCAGACACGAGATTTTCCGAGATTTTTGAGATAACGTTAAAACATCATAATGAAAGTATATAAGAGTTTCCAGCGTATTATCTCTGATTCCAACGGTTACCCTAATATGCTTAGGCTAATTTGAAGTCTATTTTTATTCCCGATATAAAAAAGGAGTTCGGTTCTACAATATCTACCCATTCTATTTGGTTTTGGACTAAAATAATAATTTGCTTAATTTGGTAGATTAGGTGGTAAATTCTCAATCTATCAAGTATTGTATTAAAATTGAATCCAAATTGGATGATAAAGTCAGAATAGGGCAGATTGAGCGATCGTTTTAGTAACTGCAATAAAAAACGAGAATTTATCGAGAATACTGATGTTTACCTTAATATCTGATCACATCTGTATTGTAGAGTAGTCGCCTAAAATTATTTATTTACAAAAAAAACGACGAAGCCTCATATGTAGTCCACAATTGAGCATTCACTATTAAACTGTTCCATGATATCAATTTGGAAGAAGTAGGTAAATAAAAAATAAAGCAGTGAGATAGACTAACAAAATCCTCCCACACTTTTCGTTACCTATATTAGAATTTAGTTGCTATCGGATAGGTATATTTTGTGGAAACCTTTTTAGCTTGACAGGATTTTTACAAACCACATTTTTTTATGAAATTACCCTCTAAGTAAATTGTATAATAACGAAAATTTCTACAATTCAGAATAAAGGCCTTATATCCTTGTAACTTGTAATAATATAAATAAACTCAAAAATATTCTAATCATATATTCGTCAATCATATTAAACGAATCATGATTGACTTTAGTCGATTGGCGTTACTTTAGTTTAAATCAGCACCCGTCGTTAATGATATATTCTTGGCGAAATTACTTTATTGTTTTGTGTTATGGTTTAATCAGCGACGATTTAATAATGAGAATTTTTAATCAAATCACCGATTTCAATCATGAGTCCCCAACTCTGGAGCTAATGAACCTTGGTATTACTCACGAATCGTAGAAATAAACCATTTTTAGCTACCATAGACAAATTTAACCATTTAGCTCTGATTTTGTCTACGAAATCATGAATTCAGAACTAAATTCAGATCAAGTGCGTGGAGTGCCGAATACGGTCAACGGCGATCCAGACGTCAAGTTGGCGCCATGTCGCAGTGAATATAGACCGCGTTACCTCAGTCACTCGCCGGATTTCAAATGGGCGAATCTGCCCCTGCCGGACATTTACGAATGGATGTGCGAAACTGCGAATATTTTATGACATTCCTGCTTTTTCGATTAGAAATCTATTATACTCTCGTTTGCAATATTTCACTTACCTCCCGTTGGTGTGTTCCCAAGGGAGTTATGGACTTCATACTAATTTATTAATTAATTTATGATTTATTTAGATATTATTTGACACAATTTTTTTTTTCACAAGAGTGATGAAAAAAATTGTGTGTAATTCGTAAGAATATTGCAAACTTGAATAACAAGGACCGTTGACAAAACAACAATTAACCTGGTATTGTAGTGACTAGTTAGGTATTATTATGTGTCGCCGGGAAGTTATATTATAAAAATACTACCCGTAAATGTTCCAAGTAATGTATTAAATAAACAGTACTGCTTCTTTATATTAACAATTTATTTACTCTATATACGTAAATCAACCGTTTACAGTGTTGGCGCGATTTTTTTCTTTAATTTAATAAAGTAAAATATCGCTTCTCGCAGATTGACGGCAGTCGCACCGAGTCCTAACTGTATGAATAAATCGTAAATATTGTAATGAAGCTTTTAATGCAATGAAACATTATCAATTTGAATGTGTCAAATGCAATGACACTTCAATGACAAGTCTGCACTCTTTTCGTGAATTGTCAAATAGCTTTTTACAATTAAGACCTCTATGCCAGCCAGATAAGGTTTGGTTTTATATATTGATGACTTAATTTTGATTTTGTTATTATGTCAGATATTTATGCGGTCGACCTGTCATCCGATGTTAAAGCTTTCACAGTGGTTAGATATTTATGCCGGTGGCAGTAGTCACATAATTCTGATTTTGATGGGTAATCAGATATTTTTAAGCGGCCGGATCCGATATTTATGCTGATCACAGACCTGAAATTGCGCTTTGCTAAAAGACAGACGAAGTGCGCAAAAGAGAAACCAACGTATATGAACATTCCGCGAGTGCGAAAGAGATACATGATCAGTCTCCTCGCAGGACGACTTTTGACATCACTCGTTACACTTAAACACCTGCGTCGGGAGTGCTCATATTTAATCTTGAAAAATATAATATTATCCGCTGTTCATTTACCTGGAATGAAACAAAAGAAGAATGGTGTCGTGTTGCGTCCCGGATTGCACAACTACACAAATAAAAAACCCAGGCAATCACTCGTTTCACAGGTAAATATGATATTCCGATCGTTGTTTTTGAAACCATATTTTATCAAATTAGCCAAATAAATCATGTAAATAACCGTTTGATACCATTAAATATAAATGTCTCTTTTACTGCATGTGAATATTTTATCATAATAGTTAATATTAAAGATTATTTTGTGTAAAAATCAAAATTGTCATTTTACGCTAGGGTTTGACAAAATATCGTAGGGACATAATATCGATAACTGTTCGATATGAAAATTATAATTATTACGATAGGTCCAGGGGGCTTAGCCAAGATGACAATCGTTTGCAGAAAACGAATCGAAACGCTATCCATCTCTCTATCGCGCTAATATGGAAGAGTGAGAGAGAGCGTGTAGCGTTTCGTTTCGTTTTCTGCAAACAATTGTCATCTTGGCTACAGAGTCTGTCCTCCATATGAATTTTGAACGACTTTTAAACGTGTTTTTATACAAAACAGATATCCCTATTTGTTTTACCGAGTCAATACAAAATAATCTGTAAATTTCACTGGCTAGAGTACATATATTGTTTACATAGACACACAAAAAAATTAATAAACATTACATAGTAATAACTCATAAATCTCATAATGTTGCCATTGCTGAAAAGGGCCACTCTCTCATAAATATGATATAAAAAGCACTACTGCAAAACACGTACATGATACGTTACCGGCAAAAAAAGAAACATGAATTATTCCTCTTTTAACCCTTTGACCGCCGAGCATCGGACAGAAAAATCGTGCCCTCAGCGCAAGCGAGCGAAGGCAAACCGGTTATGTTTTGGACGTGATATCACGTGCTGACGCTTAGGGCACGACTTTCCGTGTGCGTGATTTGACGTCTTTGGCGGTCAAAGGGTTAATATGACGAAAATGTCATTAGATTATCGATGAATAGTAAAAGAAGAACGACCCAGCTAGATCAGTACGAGTTATCTATCTACTGAAGCCAGGCAATGTTCGATATTAGCGCAAGGCCAGCCCACTCAACGTCAACGCGCTCTGGTGATTGAAAAATGGTTTCCAATGACTTTCGTTCTAGAAAACTCGCAGCTATTCACGTTCTGATTTAAGGATGGGTTCTGCGAAATCATAGTCGTGAATAGAAGTCCTCTATAGCCTCGTATCGTAAGGCCCAGCCCAGTCTATTTTAGGACTAATAAAATTACGACCCATTGTCCTAGAAATAGAAAATTATGTTGTAGATTTTCGGCTTCTGTATTATTACAGAAGCCGAAAATCAAAATGAGACCTTGTCATAGTCATTATGACTAAATTATGCCGCCCTAAAAATATGCCGTTGGGCCTTACGAGGCTGGGACGGGATAGATGTTGTTGTTGATGTCTGTTTAGCTAGCTGAGGTACCTACCTATTGAAAAGTCAAAACTTTAACTTTATTTCACGAATAGATACGCAATATTCGCGAATGGCAATATGAATAACAATAAAATATATCGCCGGGTAAAGTCGAAGGCAAAACCAACTATCTGCTATTAAAATTAAATCCAAACAGTCGGTTCTGCCTGTAGGCTCAACGGCAAAACTGACTATCTGCTAATGGTGGTACCACACTAGATGTTATAAATGTTATGTTACATAGTGTAACAAGGATAAGGCTAAGTAGCACTATGTTGTTAAAGAAAGATAGTTGCTGTAATATAACATTTATAACAGCTATAGTTTGCTTTTTTCGAGATTAGAAAAACGTTGACAGAAAGATGTACAGTCAGCATCATATATACCGTGGCTGTTAAGATACCCAAATATATTGACACATCCAGAGTAGTAATTAATAATAACTCAAACAAAGTAATCTAATTCTTCAGGCCATTTACCGTTTACAAATATACAGGAGCATTCACAAATCCTAATACTTGACAACAGTCAAGCCGGCAATAATACCGGTACAACCACACCGCCACTGGTTGCGTAGCAGCCAAAGTATTCATAAATATGTATACAACATGAAATCAAACTTTATTCCGGATGCAATAAGGCTTATAACGGTTACGTAGCCTAAACTTCTTAGAACTTTAAATTTTGATCGTTCATTTTGTCACTTACATTTGATACGTTGTACTGACATCAATATGTTTTTGAGCTCTATGTCATTAAAAATAAAGTTAATTTTTCTAGCGTGTCCCGTAATTTTGGATACTTTGAATGCTACGATACCGATGGTGTTGTGGGTGTTCCAGTGCTAACAGCGGATTGGAAGTAACCAAGTATTAGGCGTTGTGCGTGCTCCGGTATATTTGTACTCGTCGGATGGCCCGAAGAATTTGATCACTCTGGACGAACCGGTATTAATGGTTATTGTAGATGTTGCGGTAAATTTGGAAGTATTCCCTGTCACTATCTATTTGATGCTGACTGTACTTACAGGGTTCTTTATTAGGCACGATAAATGTCACGACTGTCAAAGTGCCTACGCCGTCATTAAACATACATAAATATATTTGTATTTATAGTAAAGCCATGCTTACGTATTTGTAAATGTTATATTCAGTATTTAACAATATTTTGGTAGTTGTTACATGCACGAAATATTTTATTTTTTGTCATTGTTAATGTTCTTGTGAATGTTGCACAATAAAATACCTAGAGAAGAAGAGGTTCGTAACGGATGGTTCGATTTTTAAATATTTTCTCGCGTCATCTGTCATTAGTATATCTCAGCCATACCTGGATAGTTTTAATGTATAAAGCTTATTGATGTTTTGAAATGTTTATACAGAAGATATTTAATCATACTGTACATTCCTATTTAAGTAAAGGTATTTGCTTGCTCTATTATTGTGCGTTTGGTTGGAGGGTTATGGAGCAATCAGAGGCAGGCCCGAGTGGCATACAACAAGAAAAGCCACCTCGTAGTCCACCAAATCTTTTATCATCACCTAAGACAATTGCTTTATTATTTAGTATTATATAACAAAACTATTAAATAACGTTTAAAAGCAATTTCTATCACGAAAATTTATTAATAAGTTCATATTATGATTGTCAATTATATAATTTTCGTGAATACTGATAAAAAAACTAGATCTTAAGTTTTCGTTTTAGAACGTACGTGCGTCACTGTCAGGTCAGTGTTTCATTTTTCACGTGTCTCTAACGTGATAATCAAAACGAAATTGTGTTTGTATTGTTGTGTTGGATTATTTAATCTGCAAATTGTTATTATTTATACACAAATGTGAACTATTAATCATGTTATCTAATCGTCTGTTGGTGTGTTTGCAGTGTGTTTAAATTGAACATTTAGAACAGGTTGGCAACTACTGTTTCTATGTTTACTCAATTTCTAATTTAAAAAAAAAACGAAGTATACTTAGTGTGGGAGCACCATAATAAAATTAAAACCAAATAGTCGGTTCTGCCTTAGGGTCAAAGGCAAAATCAAATATCTGCTAATAAAATTAAATCCAAATAGTCGATTCTGCCTTTAGGGTCAAAGGTAAACCAACTATCTGCTAATAAAATTAAATCCAAATAGTCGGTTCTGCCTTTAACCCGACTATATTTATGTTTTTCACATGCGATGCGACAAATCCCGTTGTTTTATTGCTATGATACCTATTAATTGCGTAACCATGTCGCGCGCGTCTTGAAGATAATATCAATTGGATGATTATAATAGAATAATGATTTGCAATGCAATTATATCATTGTTTGTTGCTTGCACTTATACTACCTACTATGTCAAATGCATATAACGATTAAATTACCGGCGTAGGTGCTTACTACATTTCTTTCGTCTGCCAATGGTGCGTTTCTATTAAGAGTCCGGGAACGATTTTTTTCGATTTCGCTCAACTTTTCCATACTATTTTGCAGTAACTAACAAGACTTCTATTAGTATTTACTTATACATATTTTGAACGATCGTTTCTTTTTAAACTGCATAAGCGGAACACTTTTTCGATTTTATGTTTCATTTATAAATCATTCACCGTAATCTAACAGCTGTTTCGCGATTTTTGCGTGAAGAGGTGAAAAAAAGTAAGTAAAATATACAGGTTGTAATAAAAACACTGGTGATCCGTTTAAGGGTAATAATTGGTATCGTATTACGATTTGCGACTAAGAAAAAGTAGTAGATTTTTTTTTTCGCGCGAACAATGAATGGTTTTGTCTGTAGGTTTGGTCGGCTGGGACGTATCCCATACAATTTTTTTTTACCGTTCAAATTTTTTTCTTCTACTTTGTCTTAGTAGATACGATACCAATTAGCCCTTAAACGGATCACTAGTATTTTTCTTACAATCTGTATAAAAACGTTGGAAAACGAGTCGTATTAGGAATAAGTGAAACAGTTTTGTTTTCATTTTCACATATTTTTTAAGTAAATATGTTTCATTGTGCTTTTGTAAAGTGGCACTCTTGATCGTTAACATTTGTTATTATAATTGGTTAAATAAATGCTTTCAATTATTATTTTTAAGTAAGAGTAGGTATGTTAAAAGGTAGGTATTGCTTAAAACATATAGAGGGCATAAACATCAAGCGACAAGCTTGCACGAGTCAACGTCCTCATCACTAAACAAGCTCTGTAAAAATTGAGATTTCTGATATAAGTTTGCACGAACCAACGTCCTCATTACTAAACAAGCTCTGTAAAAATTGAGATTTCGGATATTAAATAATAAAAATTTATGGACCAAACGTAATTTTTTGCGATAACAAAACTTCATACTATCTCATCGAATGCAATTTATGTGTGTTATTTCATTATGAGCGATTTTCGTTTTCAAATCGTTACCGGACTCTTAACCCTTTGTATAAAAAACTTGTAATGATCGTATGACGTACCTATTACTTGTTTCTTGTACTTGTTATTTACAAACAAACTGTGATATTTAAAATTCTCCTTTGCCTTTCTATATTAAATTCGGTTTTCTATGGTATATACCTACCTAATTTAAGAGCGACTGAATCATAAATTGGCGTGCTGCCTCGTTGGGCACACGAGGCACGGAAATTTCTGAGGAAATTGTATTATATATTTGACTCATTCCTTATACTCAACTTACGTGGTAATTCCGGTTCTCTCTCACATAGGTACATCATTTTTACAAATCAAAAATTGGTTACGGCCGCCACGTGCTGTTTGCAAGGAGCAGCTGTAAGCCTACAAAAAGCAAGGCCCGTACCGAACAACGTCAAGCTCTATCACCATACTTTGTCATGTTACTTGACACTGGCAAAATTTAGCTAATAGGAAATGTACAGAGGACATTTTTCTTAAAACTGATTGATTAAAGTCCTGTATGCAAAATACGGTTAGATTGGCTAAGCTAAATAAGCTCAAAATAAAGTGCTAAAAAACATCCAGACTACAGATTTTATCTTATAAATTGACATTAGATGCAAAACCTAGATACTCACTATAGGAAGCAACAACTACCTAATCATATTATTGCATGTAATGTAAATGCACTGATTTCCTCATCGGCCGTTGGCCTGCGTCATACAATAACCTACTACGAGGTAGTATAGGTACCTGAATAAATATGATTCCCGAGTCACATGTTAAAAGTGTGGGGGTTTTTCATCATACGATGTTGTTAGTATTGTTACACATACTCGTATAATATAAGTTATTATAAGGAAAACATTTATATAAAATAGTTGAGCCATAAAATATTTATGTGTATTACGGAATTGCAAACAATATGGCTATTGTTTCCACATAGTTTGAAAAGGCTAGTTAAATAGGTAGGTAACGGATGCGTTAACGTTAATTACAAAAAATCCTGGAGTACAACTACTTTTTTGACGAGATAAACAAAGTACATGGTTAACAAACATATGCTGGGAATCTCTTCCAGCTAATATTCGAGCTCTTTTAAGTTTCATCTATCTACTTATTAAAATACAATGGGCCTCATAAGAAGGCTCAAAGTCACCCAAAGGGCAATGGAGAGGGCTATGGTTGGAGTCTCTCTGCGTGATCCCATCAGAAATGAGGCCATCCGCAGCAGAACCAAAGTAACCGATATAGCCCTCCGAATCGCTAAACTAAAGTGGCAGTGGGCGGGGCACATTGCTCGTAGAACCGATGGCCGTTGGGGCAGAAAGGTTCTCTAGTGGCGACCACGAACCGGAAGGCGCAGCGTGGGTAGACCCCAGAGGCAAGGTGGACTGATGACCTGGTGAAGGTCGCGGGAGTCCGCTGGATGCGGGTTTTTTTTTTTTTTTTTTTTTTTTTTTTTTTTTTATACCACGACGGTGGCAAACAAGCATACGGCCTGCCTGATGGTAAGCAGCTACCGTAACCTATGGACGCCTGCAACTCCAAAGGAGTCACATGCACGTTGCCGACCCTTTACAAAAAGGAGGATTCACTGTGTTGACGACTAAAGGAACAAGAAGGTCCGTCATCGTCAACACACTGGGTCCTCTTTGAGCTCTGCGGGTGGCGCAGGATCGGTCATTGTGGCACTCTTTGGGGGAGGGAGGCCTATGTTCAGCAGTGGACGTCTTTCGGCTGATATGATGATGATGATGATGATGATGATGACTTATTAAAAATGTTCACTATTGAACCGGTGAACTCACAGGTGATCTATCGTAATCCTGGTAATCGATGATGCTTCACCTACCTAATCGGCTTATGTCTATTATCACACATTGCTCGGTACATAATAGCCAAGCAATAGGATTATGTTATGTATAACTTATCGTGCTCGCCGGTTACGCCAACCTGGACTTTGGAACCATCTAAGCGATTGCTCGCTTCAAGAAAACCAGTACAAAGGTAAACTTGGAATATGCGAAATTGTTACTGGTGTCAAGATCACATACGCTGGTTCGTCAGAGAGCGATCTGTAGGCAAAGTGAACAGGGTCTGCAGTCGCCTGCGGAGTTCTCATCGATTGCTAGACCGTCCCGTTTTAGTTCACGGCCACAACCCTAAGTCTAAGTAGGCATGCACGCGAATTACCTACTTAACTGTTACGTAATAGAATATAATTTTAAACAAAACAGAACCGACTTCACTTAGCCTCCACCTTTCCAAAAGGAAATGCCCGAGCTACTGTAAAAAATACTCAAATCACTACATATATAGGTGTGCCTATAATTTTTGAAGGAGTTCAGTCGATTTCTCCAAATAAAGAATTTTCCAAATCGGTCCAGCCGTCTTCGAATAATAGGTGAACATAGATTTAAAAAAAACGAAAGATCCCGACGAATTGAGTACCTCCTACTCAATTCGTCGGGATCTTTCGTTTCTTTTAAATCTATGATCAAATCAAAATCTTGAAGTCGGTTGATAAACTCGTTTATTTGAAAGAGATGTTTTGTAGGGGTTGCCTTTCCTGCATTCTCTAATGACGCTTGTTTGTGGTCGAACGAACGTCACACGGTTTGCGTCATAGCATAGCTTATTCGATATTTGTGGTACCGTACATCCCATATTAACCAAATCAATAGGTACCTATATCTATAATGTAGGTAATCAATAGGCGGACATTTCCACATTGCACCTCTAATTTTATTTTATTACCACATGTCTGCCTACTATTATTGTCTCGGCATGTCATTTTTCGATCATATATATCATGGGTTCCCAAACTTTTTTTAGTCACGCCCCCCTGCTACCTAAAATGAAATTCCCACGCCCCCCTTGCTTCGATGCAAGAAAACGGACGTAAGTGGTCTAGCTAGCCCTGTTCGAATTTCCCAAGGCCCCGCGCCCCCCTTAAAATGTGGTCACGCCCCCCTCACTTTGAAAACCCCTGATATATATCATTACAATATTATCATCAAATTTCTGTTACATTCACAAAAAGCTTCCATATTGGAAGACCAGTACAATTTTGACCTCTGCCCGTTTTGTTATGAACCTAGGGATCAAGTTATACTAGACTTCAACTCCGTAGTCAAGTAATGTCTCAATTTAGAATACTTTCTGCGTTTCTTAAGAGCTACTGATGAAATGACAGATTCGATTGAGTAAATCATTTACGTAACTAATTGACTCATTCATCAGATAGGCATCTTCTCTTATCGAACTCGATTAGCAGCTGGATACATAGGTACTTGACCTCGAAATACTATTAATATTTTATTGATATTTCCCATATTGACTTCTAAATTATTGTTGATACTTATGTCAAGTATATTTCCTAGGTATTTTATAAGCAAAACCGTTAACAGGTTTGACTTCCTTATGGAGTCAACTTTATCAGTATGCATAGTTTTTATTTCTCTCTATGCTGTTATCTTTATCAATGGTCTAGGCGAGGTGTCTTATTGTAAGTTCAACTTCAATGGTTACCTTGCAATTTCCTTATCTCATATCTTCTTCCTGTACTCTCTGTAGTAACCCTGGCCTCTAGACAGATAATGAAAATATTGAAAATGCCTCCTCTGCTGCTAGGTCGTGGGCATGTGGTTCATGCGTTAAAGTTGGTTCCCTAAACTGCCGTTATTAATTACTATTTAATTTTTGTCTAGGTTTCAGGTATGAACTATTAGGCGACATCGACAAGTACTGACAATAGGCACTTACTCTAAGTTACGTAAGCTGACGCAATGTGGGTGTGTATTGAGATTACCTTAGGCACATAATATAGATAAGTGGTTACTTTTTTCGTGGTTTTTTTAACATGTTGCTGCGGTCGTTTACTTGGTCATGAATATGTACTCCTTAAAGATACCAGTGCAATCCTAAGGTACCTAGTAATATCGCTTAACTTAACTATTAATTAGGTTTATGAAAGACACCTACCGTTTACCTGGTAGATAAGATACTGTAGATAGGTATATGCAGGTGTAACTGATGGTCTAAGGGAAACTATCTAATCGATCTCTTTATTAACATCGCTTTTAAAACGACCTAATACCTACCTAGGTAATTTGTTTATGAATTTGATAAACTGCCAGACATTAATATGCAATCAACTAAAACTACGTTTTGTCAGTTTATTTGTAGCTTTGGATAGCAGGTGTGCGTTTGATTATATATTAATTAATATATATAAATAAACTTTCTTTCAGAACAAACTACAGATATGTGTAGGTATACGGCCTAACCGTTATTATGGAACACTTTATTTATAACTGATAATAGGTAGTTACTATAGGTAGCAGTGGCGGAGGGTCAACATTTTTCTGAGGCAAGCCGGTGCTCAATTTGGCTTAAAATTTCTTTATGAGCTGTAGGAATACTGCTTAGGTGCCTTAAAATTAGGCAAGTCGACGGGAAGCGAGTTCTAGGGACGCGTAGCCACTGACAGGTATTTTAAACTGTAACTATTAGCCTTGGATGAATTCGGGAAATGATTGTTTTACACAAATTTTCGAAACTGAATGCATTTTATTATTTGGATTACCGCCATATTTCCACGTGTATCGTTAAGGCATAGTTAGATAAGATTGCAGTCTAATCAAAATCATGCCGTGGGCACGACTGTGCTCACAATACATTAATGATCACTCTAAATCACCTTTTATCGATACTTTCATTTGATATTGTCGAGTGTAAGTACAAAGAAAGAAACAAGTAGCAATTCCTCTGTGGTGTCCTAGGTATTCAATTTGAGTTATTTAAAGATTCTCAATACCTATGAAAAAGGCAAATTCAATAAATACTATATTAGTAGTAGCAAACCCACTATACCAACTCAACCAAGGTTCGGTATCTAAAATATACATCACTTTTCTAAATAAGCTAAGACTACTCATCGCCGGGTCAAAGGCAAAACCATCTGCTAATAAAATTAAATCCAAATAGTCGTTTCTGCCTTTAGGGTCACAAGCAAAACCAACTATCTTCTAATAAAATTAAATCCAAATAGTCGGTTCTGCCTTTAACACTGCGAGATGTGAATTATTGTCATAATAATATAAGGTCTAATATACTACAGTAACTACGTTAGTATTTGATGTATGTAGGTATAGGTATCTATTCATTATTTTATGGTCTAATAACTGTATTATATCTAGACAACAGATTATTCACATAATATGACTGAAAACTGAGCAAATAGCCTAGCTACTTATTTTGTATATACACACACTGTCTCATAGAGAGAAGAGGCTAGACTTACTACGAACATGTAAGTAAGACTCTTAGGTAAAGTAGGAAATACAGAAAAAAAACTGAGGAATAATGAAAATTAATGTTTATTAAATAATAACCTTGTTAACTTACTGAGATTCCCAAACACGTCCAGCCCTTTATCCTATATTTACAGTTCGGGCCGCTTAATACAATATTTACATCACGTTCGGGGCAGGCTTCGGATCACAGGAGAATGTTTGTTGGGTCTACACGGGGGCTCCTACTTCCTCCTGGTATGACCTCGTTAGATGGTGAGCAGCAGCTGTGAGCGTGCGCAGGGAGCGGCGGAGACCACGGAGGTGGCGCCTGCAGGCAGCAGCGGCACGGGCAGCAGACTCCCTCTCATCCTCGCCTTCGATACCAGAGTCACCGGCAGCACTTGAAGCATCACTCTCCGTGTCACTCACATCTGATACTCTCCTCAAAGGCTGCTCAGGCTCCTCGCTGTCTCCTGCAGACCACAGCATTTCAGTCTTGAGGTCATTCAGCATAGCGAACATGCTGAACGGGTCATCGTCCCCTTCCTGTGGCAGGTTCATCAGACGGCTGGGAATCAGCACGGTGTCATCCATGGTGTTGACCATTTTGACGAACTTCTCCATGTCATTGAGGATGCTCTGTTTGGAGAACTCTGTGCCGTCATGACGGGCGATTCTTCGCAGGCTGTTCCTGTAACAATAGGAGAAAAATATAAGTAAATTGTTTAAGTTTTTGATTTGAGTCAAAATTATATTAATGACATTTTTTAAATTTGTCAAACTACCTAATATTCTTCATACTTTGTTATATTCTACAGATAAATGAAAAGAAACTTTTTACTCATTCTTTAGGTACATAAAAAATTCTAATTCAAAAGATAGATAGCCTTCAGAATGATTTGCAACAGCTACATCAACTCAATATCTTCATTTTAAGTTTGGAGAATGTAAATATGAAATCTTCCTTGATAAGATATGGACTAAGAGCTGGCTCCGTCAGATATGACACAATAGTGAGAGCAACAAAACCCGTCTGGTTAGATTGCTATAATACTATTTTTATTGCTAGATCCCGGCATCTGGCAACTTTCAAAGGGTGAAGAACAAATCTTCTTAAATGGGAAAATAGTAATACCAAAATAAGTAGAAACTGCTGAAGTTGTCTCAGTTATAAAGGAGAGGGCTTATATTTTAACATTAGAACTAAAAACAATTACGGCAACAGAAACAGTAGGCAACAAACTATGAATCACATTATCCCGACAGAAACTTTTGACAATGATATAATCTAATTATTGATATAATTTCTCATAATATTGTATCAAACCCAGAACTCTAGGATTTGTTTTTTTAAGTGGTTTGCATTATTTAACCACCACCACTTTACAGCTGCCAGATGTCGAGATCTGGACGCTAACTAAGCTAACATTTCAGCATAGTATAGCAAACTGACTAAAGGGGTTTCCTTGCTCTCATTATTGTGATCTCCATCTAATGGCATTGCAATGCAAAAGAGCCATAAATAAACAAAGGAAACGCCATGATAATAGTAAGATCTATATAATAAAATGAATGAGTAAGACTTGGAATTCAGAAATTGTTAATAACAATTGACAAAATATTTATTGACCACCCAGTGTAAGAAATCAATACAACAAGGCTTTTATAATTACACCGGAAAATTATTGACACTTGCTTGCGGGTAACAGATAATCTTACAACTGAAGAACAAATCAAATTATTTTAATAAATATTTTGACTTGTTTATTTTAATTAGACACACTACTATATAAATTATAAACTTATATAAATGTCATATGTCATATACAAAGGAAAAGGTGACATCAGCACCTTCTACATTCTGGTTAGGGATCTGCCGCGAATGCAGAAGACGCTGGTTCTATCCCAGCCCTGGGCACCGGAGGCCTAGGTCACTTTTTCCTTTGTATATGACATCTATATAAGTTTAGAATATATCTTGTTACTAGCCAACTTATATGTTCAATGAACAAGCTAATTGAAGTAGCTGTCAATTGAATTGAATTCTATAGAAAAGGTATGTACCAATGACAAGAATGGATGTCCATTCGGTGCCCGTGTGAGAGAGAGTTCCCGTTGTGTTGTAATTGTTACTATGCGAGCGAGCGGTGTAGCATATTATCAATTTACAAGTATGATGTTGCCTAGTCATAGTAATAGTAAAAGTCCACTCATAATCGAAAGCTAGTCTATTTGCTGTGCATTATTTAAACCATGGTGATTACTGATTAGTGATATCATTTTTTCTGAGTCACGGTTGGCACGCCAACGACGCGCATGCCCAAAAGCGTTTAGGAATTCCCGGATAACCTCATTCACGGTCATAATGATTTAACCGTTGATATATTAGGTAACACGCCGACTGAATCAATAATAGTTAACTTATAGTTTAAAATCACGGCCAAAGATCGTGTTTTAGAAATAGCAACGCCATGAGTAATGGTGTTATGATGTTGCGTTGGGTTTATAACAATTTAAAATAAAACCATGGTCAAATTGGGCTGGTTCTCTAAATAGGCGGCACCGACGCTCAACATAACACAACTCATTTGGGATACGAGAATGCAACACTCGCACACAGGCACTGATTAGGAATAGGGACACGGGTGCTACACGACATCGGCCATTGAACACCAAACTCTCCCGTACCTGCTGTTTTCCAATTTAGTCGAAATATCGGTGTTGAAAGACATTTTCTTGTGTTATTTAACGGTTTTAAATATCACTGAACACACACGCTTCGAATATAATGCTGTCACCACAAACTTGACGTTTTTAATCACGACACCGAAACACTCGAACGAAAAGCGGCCATACGCTTCCACGACACTAGACGTTTTGCTAAAGAGGAGGGGAGCGCTCGGAATTTATACGAGTGCGAGACGCGTCATACGATGCGAGGAATAAAACTTTGTATTTATCAGTTTAGAGTATACTTTACTGTTGATAGATATTTGATGGACTGTAAAGTGCGCATTGAGTAACACGACTTTAATTCATGATATTGATCAAAATATTCAGTGTTTTCTTTTATAAAAGCCATATCAAACAACAAATTTAAACTTACAGCCAAACGAAACGTCACGTCCCACTCAAGTCACACCACATTTACCGGCACTGTGATTGGCCGGTTCAAACCTGAGGCATTTTTATTGGCTTGTTGAAATTATTTTATTGGCGGCATTTTTTGAAAACTTTGTTTTCTATCTTTTTTTTTCGCATTAATGGCGAGGAAATAAGACTATTGCCATTATTATATTCATGGATAGTAAAATATTTAAAATAAACTATGCAAAATAAAAATAAAACGTAAGTAACCTTTTCAAACTTATTTTCTTTAAGTATTTTGTGACAGTTTAAAGAAAAATTTTATACATAAAAATGAGTAAGCTCTTAATTTTTCACAATCGTTGTACCTATGCCCTTTGCTTTTTTTTGTTAACTTGCTGTCTTATTTTCTCAAACTATTCACACCATTTTTCAACCGACTTCAAGATTTCGAAGGAGGAAGTTATCAATTCGTCGGGATCTTTGTTTTTGCTGTTTTTTTTTTTTATTATGTATGTTCACCAATTATTCGAAGACGGCTGGACCGATTTGGAAAATTCTTTTTTTGTTTGAAAGCGTTTACTTCACAGTTGGTCCCATTGTAACCATGTCAAGATCTGATGATGGGATCCTGGAGAAATCGAGGGAACTCTTCAACTATTATAGGCACACCTATGGTGATTTGAGTATTTTTTACAGCAGATCGAGCATTTGGTGTTGGAAAGGTGGATGCTTAGTGAAGTCGGTTCTTTTTTGTTTAAAATTATTTAAATGGATGGACCTACATCATCACAGATCCTGTTCTAAGATTCATCTAAGTATAAAAAGTTCTAGGTATATGTGGTATAATATCATGGATAACAATGTTACAGAACTTTTATAACGAACCCTGTTTTTTTTTCAGCGACGTCGACAAAGGTCTTGAAGTGTTTCTTACCTACATACGTACGGTACTGCATTGTATGTAAATTTTTCTATCAAGGTGTATGATCAACTTTATAATTAATTACTTACTTTAATACGAGCTTCAATAACTGGCATTTAACCAGAGATTCGTTGTGAATAGGGTGTGTTTTGGGTGCGACTATACTGATAAATTGAATGATTTTAAAAGACTCTTTCTTCAAATTTTGATTTGCTATTGATTTGCAATGCGTGAAAAATGTTAAATCATTATATACATAAATTCATGTTTGAATTTTTAATTATTTACCTTCCTTTTCATACTAATTGTTTTTAAAATCTTGTATTACGATAAAATGTGTCAAAGTTATCTTTTCTATCTAAATATATAAAAGAAGAAACTGACTGACTGACTGACTGACTGACTGACTGACTGACATATCAACGCACAGCCCAAACCGCTGGTTCTAGAGATTCCAAATTTGGCATGTAGGTTCCTTATAAAGTCTAGGGGTGCACTAAGAAAGGATTTTTCAAAATTCTCCCCCTAAGGGGGTAAAATGGGGGTCCAAAATTTGTATGGCGAAACGAGATTTGTTATACTATTTTATTCGAAACTTCACAGGAGTATTCCTAACGATAAATAAGTAAACACGTATTTCAGGTATTTTGAAAATTCAACCCCTAAAAGGGGAAAATGTGGTACATACAAACATACCAGTCTAACTGAGAACCTCCTTTTTGAGTACTTATTGTACGCGGGCGAAGCCGCGGGAAAAAGCTAGTTTGATATAAATAAATTAAAATTGAAAAGAAAATTCAAACTATAGATAGGTTCATTGATACCTAATAGTGAGATAGGTAATACTCTTACATAATAATAAATGTGCTAGTTTCCCGTCCAGGTCCAGTTTACCGTCCACTCGATTAAACTGCTGCAAATAAATGAGAGAAACTTTTTAAGGTCAATATAGTTTATATTTATAGTTTATTCTTTAGTAGATTTTTTAATTTTAAGCTTTGAATTTGGGAAAAACTTGAAGATAAACATATAAATAAGTATGGACGGAAAACTGACAAGAGTGGACGAAAACTAGCATAATCACACAATAAATTTGGAAATAGGTAGGTATTTGGAGGTAGGTAGACCTCCAAATACCTATTTCCAAATTTATTTTATAAATAACCTAGAAATTAATCTGTCATGTAGGTCCTTGCTTTTTTTACTCTCTTTTTCCATTTCTTGAGGCAGCTCGCGAGGTTGGCTCGTCAATGCATGTCCTATCTCTCACATGCGCTGCTCAAGATACAGTAGAATCCGCTTAATACGATTTCTTGCATAATACGCTATTTTATTTCAGTCCCTGCAACTTGTCCTACAAAGTCTCGTATAATTACGCTATCCGCCTTAAAACGCATGTTTGGCTGGGTCCTTTCAAAATCGTCTAAGTATTAAGCGAGTTTTACAGTACAAAGTCAATTGGCACTTTATTCTTAAGTGCTTCACTTTTGGACCGTGCATAGATAACTTAAATTATTCTTAGTCAGGTACCTTCTTAAGTATATTACCTGCCTTTATCATTGGTCAAATATCATGGCTTTCCCGTGGTCAAGATAAATAGGATGGATCATTACTAATGATTCATTATCTAATGGAAAACATGATTAATTTCCAAGAACAACAATATTATGTTATGAACCAGTATCACACGTTCTAAATACATCGTGATCTGGTGATGAAACTTCGCATGGAAACATGTAGGTTTCATCAGCTGTAGTTGTCAAGTCAACATGTTTTCGCCGGTTATATTATCTGTATGCTGTTTTGGATCATGAAGATACTTAAGTAATATATGCAGTATACACCAGAGACCAGTGTTGATAAAGATTGGTCGACTCCGTATATGCACAGGTGTGTTGCGGATAATCTATAATAACCTGACTTGGGCTTTAGGCTGTTAGGTAGCGAGCGGACTGTTTGGTGGGATTGTTGTCATGGTAGCCGGGGAAAAATCCAGGGGCGCTACCGCGAACATCGACATTCGAATATTGACTAATCTACCGATTGAGATATCGCTCTTGCATATTCAAGTGACATAGAGCCAAAAGACGGACGAACGAACAAAGCGGCTTGAGGCATTGAGTAACAGGAGATAAGAAATTCTTTGTCCCAAAAGTTGTAGTGAAAATCACTACAAGTCTATACTACTCTTTGATTCTGTCATAGCTGTCAACCGCCAAACATGGTACGCAATATTTGTTATAGATGTCACATCTAGTAGAATAAATAATACAATGGCTTGAGGTATCGGACCTGGACCCTTCCGGGACCAGACGTGATAGGGTGGCGTGGCAACGTGTACCTAAATAAACGGGATAGCAAGAGAAAACGCCAATCGCCAAAATGCATTGACCAGCATAGCGATTTAACGCTAACTGCCTCTTCAGAGTTCGGAGAAACAATAATTAGAGAATGACAGTCTTTATTATTTATTTGTTTAGGCATTTACGTATTACACCAACTATACGACACTGACACGCCTCCGACCGATCTATGGACATATGTAAGTACGTACGTCACATCGGAATGCAAACTTAAGAGATGCTGGCAGAAAATTGCAATACTAACTTTTACCCATACTTGTTCTGAGGAAAACTGCGTTTATAACTCACATTTTTTATGCATTAGCAAATTTGTACGACAACATTCTGTACGAGTAGTGTCACCGTCACCTCGGGGTGCGTTGGCAATGTGTTTTTATCAACCAAAGTCGTTTCCGTCATTCGTCATAAAGTCATAATAGTTCTGAGGGGTGACGTTAATCATATGTTTATTGCAGTAAGTACCTACTTATACTGATACACGACACAACACACCCTTTTTCAATCAACTGCATGAAGGCGTAGTGTATAATTTTGTTGACATTTTAAAACTATTTACTTTTTTAAACAAATACCCAAAGTAGATTTTTTATTTTTCACACCACCTGCTCGACAATGCCAAATTATATATCATGCAAACCTCACCGAAAGCAAATCATTATAGCCCTTGGCTTTAGCCGGGTTATAATGTTGTACTAAATCTCATTATAACCCGCTGGTTAATAATGTGATTTCACTTCCCATAGTTCTTATTGTTATGTGCTTAAAGTCTAATTTGGTAAAGTCCGCAGGGTGCACAGCCCCGCGACGCCAGCCGGGGCCCGCGCCGCCGCGTCGAACTGATTTGAAAATCGAATTTATTCGGAAAATCGTGCTGGCCACCTTTTTTAAATACCTAAAACAAATGCCGCGAGTGTCATAAGACGCTGCAGTATACGGAGTAAAACTGCAGGTTCTATAAAAATTGAAGATAAAATTTGAATAAAATGGACTAATGTATCAAGAATCAATTTTTAGGGTTCCGTAGCCAAATGGCAAAAAACGGAACCCTTATGGATTCGTCATGTCTGTCTGTATGTCTGTCCATCCGTATGTCACAGCCATTTTACTCGGAAACTATACGACGTATCTGAATAAAATTTACACATAAGGTGTATTTTGTATGCCGCTACTTAGTTATGTAGATTTGAAAAAAAAAAATTAGGGGGGGGGGGCGCTCCATACATGTAACTATTTTTTTTGACTAAATATCAACATGTGACACATCAATGATAGGTCTTTAAAAATAACATTGAGGTTTCTTTGACCATTTTGTGATTAAGTAAATATTTTCTGAAATAATCGCTTCGAAAGTCAGAAAAATTGTGCCCCCCCCCCTGTAACTTTTTAACCGTAAGTCCAAAAATATGAAAAAAATTGAGGAGATGCGTCTTACCATATACTTTCTACGCAAATTGTTTTGAACATTATCGGTTTAGCTATTTTTGAGTTATCTTTATCTCCAAAAAACCATAGGCACCAGATACGACCTTTTGGTATTAGTTTGGTTCCATTGAAGGTACGGAACCCTCCTATGTGTGGTCCGACACGCACCTGGCCGGTTTTTACTTTTGATTTACTTTAATAAAAATCCGTTTCTAGTAGCCTTAGCTATTTTATTGTCTCGCAAGAGGTGAGAAAAGTAGAGTATACTCCTCGGGGATAAAGCTGTTTTTGTCACGGGCGCGCTTGAACCCCTCACTGCACTCAGGACTCAGTCTTAATTCCCTCGCTTCGCTCGGGAATTAACTCATAAACCCCTCGCTGCGCTCGGGATTAAAATCTGGAGTCCTTCGTTACGTTCAGGATTCAATATTGCGCCCGTGACATAAAACAGTGCTTTATCACCCAAAGTAGATTTTTTATTTTATATGCCCGGCAAGGTGTCCCACTGCAGGACAAAGGCCTCCCCTCTTTCCCGCCATTTGTCCCTGTCTAATACACACTCCCGCCATTCTTCAACATGGTCTACCTCTGCCCCGACGTCCGTCTTGCGGGATCCAGTCCGTGGAAAGTTTGGCCCAGCGATCCGGATGCATTCGGTAGACGTGCCCTGCCCAGTCCCATTTTAGCTTGGCCATGCCCACATCCACGATACTGGTTTTGGAATGCAGTTCAGTTCATCAGTTTCGGATGCGGTCCGTTCTACGTACACCCAGAATGCTGCGTTCCATTGCTCTCTGGCAAACCTTGAGTCTAGACTTTTCAGCTTCAGTATGAGACCAAGTTTAGGCGCCATAGGTTAGGATAGGCAGGATACACATATCAAGAAGTTTGCGCTTTAACGAGATTGGAAGCTTGCCCTTCATTAGCGTCTTCATATTTGCAAACAAATTTGTATGCCAGGAGTTGTCAGATTACTTCATCAAATTAAAAATTCTTCTTTAGGTAGTTGTCTTAGTTTACCTACTATCTTTATCAACCTGATAACATGTCTTTACAGGAAGTATCTATGTTATACCGACTGTCTTTTTTGTAATTTTAATTTGTGTTCAGTTCAACCATGTCGTCAGCCTATGGCAGAGGTCAGTAAACTTTTTTGACAAAGAGCCTGATGGCGGAAAATATGGAATTTTCGGAAGCTCATAGAGCCGCAGTTGTCTGTTTTATGTTTGTTTACTGTAATATTTGATTTAAAGAGGGGAACTCGAAGAGCCGCAACTGACCCTTCAAAGAGCCGCATGCGGCTCGCAAGTTGCGGTTTGCCGACCCCTGGCCTATGGCATTTGCATTGCATCAGTGAGTTCAGTCAATAAAATCGATAACCGCTCGAATCAAATACATCTGCTACCTACTGCACCTAGGGTTCCTTTTATTTGAACTTGGCTCTATTTTGTTTTGTTTATTTGTTTATAAAATGCTAAATTACCGCCGTGCAAGGTGAACTAAATAACTACCTATGATTTATCGTAAGGATTCCACGACTTCTTCTTCTTCCTATTTGTTTTGGTATTATAGGTTGGCAACTACTATCTACGGATAAATCTACTAAAATATGACTAACGCGAAAGATAAGTAGGTACAAGTATGACATTGATACAAAACGTATTATTTACGTATTTATATTTATATATTGTGAGCAGTTGCTAACGCAATATTATCATATTTTAATAAGTACCCTGTTGTTTTATGATAAACAATACTCTTAATAGGTATATATATTGTTATTAAAAACATATAAATGATTAATAATTTATGTACTTATGTTTCATTGGTTTGATTAGATATAAGATTGTTCTTAAAAGGTAGGTAGGTACCTATACGGATACCGATAACGTTATACTCGTACAAGCCAAGGTGTAACAAAATTACTAGTGTTCCGTTTAAGGGCATATAAGGGTAATACGTTTAAGGGCATATAAGGGTAATACGTTTAAGGGCATATAAGGGTAATACGTTTAAGGGCATAATTGGCATCGTAGTCTAATAGGCATGGAGAATTTTTTTCATGTATGGTATCAATCGATTCGTTTTGTTGTGAGGATCAAATGTCTAGGTATATGCGGCACATTGCGTTAAAGCAACACAAAAGTCAGAAATTACACTTAAAGTCTGAGATTTGCATTTGTTTCTCGAAACGCTCCTAACAAAATGACATGCAAAAGTGACGTCACGATCATATAGTCGCCCTGTTTAAAGTAAGGAAAAATTATGAAATTGCTATTTTTACAGTGAAATGTTGCGTTTATGTATATGGTTACTATACAATTTATTAAACAGCAAAATGTTAAAAATCGAATGGTACAATTGTTTTTTTTAAATTTCGTACTTTAAAAAATTGAAAAAATTTGAAATTTTGAAACATGACATCTTTGAACCATTTCAATATATTTTTTTAAATTTTCGATTTATTCCTATCAACTAAATTTTATTGCATAATTCAACATGTGTTATCATCCCTATTATGAAAAATTAAGAAAAAAAATGTTATATTTAGTTTTTTTTCCGGTCGGCCGGCTAAGATGACGTGTCCCATACAATTTTTTTTCCCGTCCAAATAATTTTTCTCCTACTTTTTCTTAATCGCAATACGATACTAATTATGCCCTTAAAGCTTAAACGGGTAACCACTATTTTTATTACAGCCTGAAGGATGTGCTGAATTTTCTGAAACTAGATAGTAAACAAAGTCAAGGCGTGAATCGAGTTCTTCGAACGCCTTAGTATTCTAACTTAAAAAATATGACTTGTAATAGATTTGTTATCAAAATGATTTTATTTTGTAATCAGTAATCAGTATCTTTATTGCTTTCATAGGTTTACAAGATGTTACATTTTATTTTGTTCAGCTATGAAACCCTGTAGGGCACTACAATATACAACTTATAATCTAACTTAACTAAGGCTTAAGGCTATCATGCAAAATATAATATTATATATCTTAAGACATGGTAATATTTTTATTTTTTACTTGCTACCTATATCTAAACTCCCCAAGTAACACATCAAAGCAGTATAACGGCCGTCTTACAGCATATCTGTATGCTTTTAGCATTTTCAGTTCGTTTTATAGTAGCATTATAAACGTTTATAGTGCTGATATAGGTCTTAAATGGGCACGAATTACCCAGCTTGAGATCCTATACAGGTCATTTAATAGCATTACAGGCGCAATATGTCTGCGCTATTAGCATTATCGTTGTCATGGAAAGTGCCAATCGCATTAAAGAACCATTAGTACGCTCTATTAAGTTGCCAACTGCATTAAAGAAGCATTAATACGGCCAAAAAACTTGCTAATCGCAGTAAAGAAGCATAAGTACTCTCGATTAACTTGCCAATCGCAATACAAAAGCATTATACTAGCATAAGAGTGTAGTAAAATAAACCTTACGTCAATGCAAAACCGTCTCTAACACCGACGGAACAAATGTTATAATACAATGAACGTTGTGATTTAACTACTTTGTCTCGCAATATAAAATGGACGAAGACGGTACAAAAAACTGAATGAGTGACACGTCATATTTGTTTGCATCCTAACAAAATTTATAAAAGTTTTTGACTCTTTTACGTTATTATATCCTTCAAATATTACTGCGCAATGTAGTTTACTGTAAATGTGTATATAAGTTTCATTGAAAATTTTCACGCGCCTTTGATTTATTGTGGTTTTGCTATAAAATATTATAAAAAGATATGCGTCAAATAAACAAAACAATTGTGTAATCCTCGTATAGAACGAGTTTTGCATTATTGACATAATAGTGTTGGTTGAGCAGTCTTAAATTAAGTAATTTCATTATTATATAGGTATTTTACTTGTATAAATAGGTCCGCATGATTTTATTTTTAGGTTATAAATTATTTACAAAATGGCGTTGGTCTATATAGACGGAGAGCTAGCCACGTCGGATATGACACAATAATGAGAGCAACCAAACCCCTCTAGTCAGTTTGGTATACTATGCTTATTTCTAGATCTGGACATCTGGCAGCTTTAAAGTGGTGGAGGTCAAAGAATGCAAACCATTTCAAGAAAATAAATCCTAGAGATCTGGGTTTGATGCAATATTATGAGAAACTATACAAATATTATACAATATTAAGAGAAATTATACAAAAGTTTATGTTGGGAGAAAGTAGTGCCAAACGATGTATAATAAAATATAGTTCATAGTTTGTCGCCTACTGTTTTTGTTTCCGTAATAATCATACATCGGGGTTTTCGGTGCGGGAACGATTTGAGAAAGAGTAGAGATAAACAGATAGGTTGAGAGTTAGTCTGAGAAAATATCATATTATGCCTAATGAATAACTACCTCTCTGTGAATAGCTTACACACTATGATGCGAGCTTTTTTTCTTAGAGGCATGTTTGTATTGAATATTATATACTTAGTATTTTAAAAATGCAATTGCATATCCGAAATTTATTAACTAGATCTACCTAAGATAAAGACACGGTATAATAAGTGTCAAATATTAATCTTGACGTCCGATATTTATGAACTATTTGATTAACTGAAGAGGTTGACAATGATCAGTCATTACATGAATTAATAAAAAAATACTTGAAAAAATCATAGGTATATGTACCTACTATATATATACATAATAGTCAGCTATTACATATAAATTGTATATACCTATGATTTTTTAGATCAATTATTCATTATCCTTTGGTGTCATTACCTGAACCTTCCTGGAAGGACACGAATATGTCACGGCTGTCGCATTTTCAATTTATTCAAGCTGTAAATCAAAAGTTTTGGGCTAGGTACCACTTAGAATATTTAAATAATTTGCAAGCCCGTAACAAATGGAACAGACATGTACCTAATGTAGCATTAAACGATTTAGTTTTGATAAAGGATGAAAATTCCCCGCCTCTACAATGGCGTCGAGGTAGGGTCATTCAAGTTTTCAAAGGCTCCGACGGAGTCGTCAGGTCTGTAAAGTTGAAGACACAGATAGGCGAACTTGTACGCCCCGTTGTCAAATTGTGTTAATTACCTATGGAGCTTTAATTATTTGAGCAGCTCTTGTAAGTTAACAAATCTTGGTTTAAATTGTAGCAATTAGTACTAATAATCGTGAACTATGTATGTACCACTGTTTCCTCGGGAAACCATGTAACTAACTTAGTAAGTAGCTTATCTTTGTTGTTTTTACACTTTCATGATTCATATTTTGATATTATCTGGAATGTTATTGAGTGCAAGTGCACTGGATGGTCACAGATTACTTATGCTGTAGACACCTCATGTAACATTTATTAGTGTTAATAATTGTTTGTTTTCATATCTCCTGTTTATGCTAGATCGTAGCGATGTAAACTTCAGGTCTTCAGCTCACCTTTTCCCTGGGCCGGGAAGGAATGTTCACGCAAATCAGCGCCATCTAGTTCAAATGTATTCAAGTCTAATAGAGTGAATGCGCACGATCTTTTGTTCTTGTCGCGCGGTCTGATATTGCTCTCGCTCTGTTCGGCCAGCCGTGCTGTCATTGTCGCGGTGCGCGAGCCATTGTTAAAATCAACATGGCGTAATTTAAGTATAAAGTGTAATCTAGGTTAAGGCAAGAGAAATATACGTGTAAAGAGTGCCCGTTGTTTCTCTTCGAAACCCATCCGTCGTTACCGCAGCAGACGAGGCGGCGTATCCGTCAACGAAAAGGACGGTGGTGGCCCAAAGGACCTCTGCAGCAGCGTGCCGGAGCGACTCGACAGCTACAGAGAAGTATTAGACATGTACTTAACCGGCCTACCGCGGCGACTGGGCTGGTTTTGTGTACAAACGTATATAAGAGTTTATACGGTCCTTAGGTTCGAAATAAGTTAACTTTTCATATGTTATATAATGCTTCCTGTGTTACTTGGGTCTACTACAACAATACATTATTGACTATCGAAAAACTCTTTCAGTGAGTAAAAACAGTTATCTACTAAATATTTAGAAGTTTTCCTATTAAATATAGTATTTGTTTCTTCATCTCTGATGTTCTTTGGGAGTTTATTATAGGCTTTAATACACATTAGGTGCGGACTAGAGGCGTGCATTTTTAATTTTGATGGTGGCATTGGAATTCTGTCTCTAGGGCGCAAGTTACAGTTTGTGGGTATTTGTGCTGCTGGGAAGAATTGGTTATATTTTCTTAAAAAATTGCATAGTTCGAATATGTATAACGAAGTCAGGGTCATAATGTTGAGCTTGGGAAAATGTAGTCGGCAACTATCCATTTGGTTTATGTTTACTAAGACCCTTATACATTTCTTTTGCAACAGAAAGAGATCGTCAACATTTGTACTGTTGCCCCATATGATAATCCCGTACCGTAGCCATGAGTGGGCGAATGCGTGATAGGCACATAGAGCTGTATTGAGATCGGTGTGTTTTTTTATTTCCATTAAGGCATAGGTCTAGCTTGATAGTTTTGAGGCTATTTTTTGTATGTGGAATTTCCAGTTCATATCTGTGTCAATTTCGAGTCCAAGAAGGTTTGATGAGTCAATACATTCCAACGTCTGGCTATTGTAAATAAAATTTATATCTAAGTTACTTTTTTGGTGTGGTTTATATTGCATAATTTTTGTTTTCTCTAAATTCAATTCAAGGTTGTGAAGATCGAGCCAGTCGTTAATTTTGGTTAGAATGTTGTGTAATATGGAGTTTAGGATATTACTATTAGTAGAATAAGGGAACACTATGGAGATATCATCAGCGAAAAGAACACAAGTATGATCTAGCATTTTAGGGAGATGGTTTATGTAGATTAAAAATAGGAGACATCCAAGATTACTTCCCTGTAGTATCGAGCCTGACAAGATTTTATTTTGAGATTGTACGCTTTCTATTATTCTAGTGTGAGAATGATGATATTCCACTTGGACAAACTGTGTTCTATTTGACAGGTAAGATTGGAACCATTTATGAGTAATGCCTCTCACACCTATGTTGTAGTTTATCAAGTAAGATTTTATAGGACACTTTGTCGTAGGCTTTGCTCATGTCTAGTAATAAACCGACGACATAGTCCCTATCGTTTATAATATTATGTATTTCTTGAACATATTTATAAAGAGCTAGTACCGTTGATCTATTTTTACGAAAGCCGTACTGATTTTCGCACAAGATGTTAAATTTCTCACAAAATGCGTAGAGCTGATTAGCCATTATAGTTTCTAGTATTTTTGCGAATGTGGGCAATAGAGCTATAGGGCGATATTGTGCTGGATTACTGGGGTCTCCTTTTTTAAAAATTGGTTTTATTACCGATAATTTAAGAAGGTCTGGCATTACACCTTCGCTAAATGATTGGTTTGCAATTAGTGTAAGGGGAATCGTTAACTCTTTGGAGCATTGCTTTATGAGAGTCGGAGGAAGTTCATCATGGCCAGAACTTTTCTTACTTTTTAGTTTTTGTATTTTATATATATCTATGTCACTAATCGGGCCTAAGTAGAAAGAGTTTATGAGAGAGTCGATATTTGTAGGGACGCCAGACTTTGATTGTGGGTTTATTTTGTTCATATTTTGACTACCTAATGACACAAAGTATTCATTAAATGAGTTAGCAACTGTGTATGGATCATCAGTAAGTTTATTTGATACCTTCAAAGACAAGTTTTTGTGAATTTTCTTTGGTGTTTTATTTAAATTTTCTTTTATAATTTGCCACATCCCTTTCATTTTATTTTCAGATTTATTCATTCATGTAATATTTTGTATTTTTTTTTAATTTTTAACAGCGATTTTTAAGATTTTTTCGTATTTATTATAGTGACTATCAAGGATATCGTCTTTTGTTTTCGACAACATTATTTTTAAGAGCCGCTTATGTTTGCACGATTTTTTTATACCGACTGTTAGCCAATTCTTTTCAACCGACTTCAAGATTTCGAAGGAGGAGGTTATCAATTCGTCGGGATCTTTGTTTTTGCTATTTTTTTTTTTTTTTATGTATGTTCACCGATTATTCGAAGACGGCTGGACCGATTTGGAAAATTCTTTTTTTGTTTGAAAGCGTATACTTCACAGTTGGTCCCATTGTAACCATGTCAGGACCTGATGATGGGATCCTGGAGAAATCGAGGGAACTCTTCAACTATTATAAGCACACCTATGGTGATTTGAGTATTTTTTACAGCAGATCGAGCATTTGGTATTGGAAAGGTGGATGCTTAGTGAAGTCGGTTCTTTTTTGTTTAAAATTATTAGTTTTTAATGTTAATTTTATTTTTATTTTAGGTATTGTCTTATTAAACACTTCCATTATTTTAGCTGAGAAGTTATTATAATTTTCATTTACATTGTGATGCAATAAAATTAAAGAATTCCAATGAATTTTTTGTAGTTCAGATTTAAACATGTTTATTTTGTTCTCATTATTAACCGACTTCAATTTCATAGAAGGAGGAGGTTCTGTATTCGGTTTGGGCTTTTTTTTTATGTATGTTCACCGATTACTCCGAGACGCGTGGTCCGATTTGAATAATTCTTTTTTTGTTTGAAAGAATATACTTCCAAGGTGGTCCCATGTTAATCTGGTGCTGTTCTGATGATGGAATCTATGAGGAATTGAGGGAACTCCTCAATTTTTAAAGGCACATGTATGGTGATTTGGGTGTTTTCTTAAGCAACTCGAGAGTTTTCTCTCGAAAACCACCAATTTGATGAAGTGGACCTGATAATGATGATTGTTTTGATGATAATGATGATGATTTTTTTTAATGTAGGATGTTCAGCGATTACTTCGAGACCCGTGGTCCGATTTGAATAATTCTTTTTATGTTTGAAAGGATGTACTTCCAAGGTGGTCCCAAATTAATATGGTGCTGTTCTGATGATGGAATCCATGAGGAATTGAGGGAACTCCTCAATCTTTAAAGGCACATGTATGGCGATTTGAGTGTTTTCTTAAGCAGCTCAAGCATTTCCTCTCGAAAAACCACCAATTTGATAGAGTGGACCTGATGATGAAGATTATGATTGTTTTAATGATAATGATGTTTTTTTTTAATGTAGGATGTTCAGCGATTACTCCGAGACCCATTGTCCGATTTGAGCAATTATTTTAAACTGCTTCGAAGATGGTCCCACATTAATCTGGCGCTGTTCTGATTATGGGATCCATGAGGAATTGAGGGAACTCCTCAATTTTTAAAGGCACATGTATGATGATTTGGTAGTTTTTTAAGCAACTCAGGCATTTCCTCTCAAAAACCACCAATTTGATGGAGTGGACCTAATTAATGATGAAGACCACATATGATATGTGGAACTTTCCTTAGATTGAGTCCGTATTATGAACTTTTTCTTATATATCTTGACCGATTATTCCGGGAACCGTTATCCGATTATGATACTTATATAACTACTAAAAATAGAAAAATAAAAACTTTTTACAAAAAAAGATAAACCGACTTCAAAAAGGACCAAATAAAATATTATATTATTTATATGAGTTACAAACTCATATGTTTGAAGTCGGTGCCAAGCCAAAAAGTTACAATACCGGTCAAATCAGCTTCAAGTCTGAAAATCACAAAACATCTATACATACTTATATTGCAAAGGTGAATGTGATTGGATCTGTTACATTTTCACGTCTAAACTACTAATCCAATTTTGATGAAATGTGTTACCTATGTATATATAGGGTAGGGCCTGTAACTAAAGCAAAAAATTAAAACGTAGATTCTAGTCCTCAAACTAGACAACTTTTGTGTAGCAACTTTTTAAAATCATAAAGTTTTTAGATTTTTATTTTTTCAAACAAAGTAAATAGTATTTTCAATGTACTTAAAACTCCGTCTAATTGACATCGCCTGTCAGTCTAGTCACTCTACAGACATAATCAATTTCATAGTACATTGCGTGTTCGAATTAACTTTAAAATGTAATAAAATTCAAACCGCAAGTTTTTTTTCAAAGTCGTCAAACAAACGTTGCGTAGTTTGAGGAGAAGAATGTACATTTTAATTTTTTGCTTTAGTTACAGGCCCCACCGTGTATACTCTGATGCACGTCTACTTTGTCAAAAATCAGAGGCGGCAAATTTAATAAAATGTAAAAGGCATAGGGTTGACATTCCATAGAAAATTTACATAATGCGCCTTTTTCTACTGACAAGGTGGGCCCCACACACCCAGTGTGTCTGAGTATAGAAAGATCAGTATTAAATTAACAAACATCATAAGATGCATGATTATATTTTCTTTCTGTAATTGAATTAATACCTACATGCAATCAATACCGTATTAGAATAGTTCTATAGTATGAAGAACAATTCACTGAACACATAGCCTCGTTCGTATTAACTCTTCCAAATTTGGCTTGGCACCGACTTCAAACATATCAGTTTGTAACTCATATAAATAATATAATATTTTATTTTGTCCTTTTTGAAGTCGGTTTATCTTTTTTTGTAAAAAGCTTTTATATATTCTTTTTTCAGTAAACCATATTTTTGTTTTCGTATTATGTAGGGGTAAATTGACCAAAATACCTTTGTGTGCCTATTTTTTAGGGATTCTTGAATTCAGAAATCCATACACCTGTGTCCTTGAGGTAAGCTTTGTTGTCCAGTAGGTATTTCGTGACCTTTTTGCTTAATAGCTCTATCGCTACAGGTCTTCTTTGTCCTTTTCTACCAATCCTGGTGCAGGTTTCAATATACTCAACTAAGTTCACATTGAGGATATCCTGGAAAATGTATAAAATACGGTCGTAAAGTTCAGATTCATTTTCCCAGTAATTTTCTTGAACACCGTATAACACAAGTTTTTTTTGACTTAGTTCATTTTTATATTCCGAGCAGTGAGTGCAATTTACAGAGACTGTCTTGTTACTTGAAGACGCGTGGCCGGAAAGGGTCGTTAGTTTATTTATCTCCTCAATTTCAGTCTTTAACTTTTTGTGTTCTTTCTCTATCGAAATAATAGTGTTATTTATTTTACTAATGGCTTGTTTGTGCTTGTTGTTCTGATTTTATTGTATTATTTGTTTGTGCTATCTCGTTTCTCAACTCTGTCATTGCTTTATTTATTTCACAAAGCAGTGTTTTCAGCTCAGAAATTAATGACTGCCTATTGTTTTCTAGTTTTTTATCTAAAAGTTGTTCAAATTTCTCTAAGCTTATTGTATCGGCAATATTTGATGGTATGGACTGTTTTTTTTTGGCCAGTTGTCAAGGTAGTATCTATAGGTACGTGTAGGGTGTCTCCTAAAATACTCGAGTCATCGAAGCATGGTGTTATGTTAAACGCTGGGTGGGACTTGTTTCTTAGGGTGACGTTACTTATCTCAGGATGAATTTCACGATAGCATGCTTCTTCGTTGTCTCGCAAGCGGACTGGTGTGTTTGAGTTGTCCCCTTTTGGTTTTTTACAGCCGCAGGATGGGCATTTCCATTCTTTCTTGTGTTCAAGATCCGGTGTACTGTAGAAGCTTTTAAATCTCTCAAAAGACATGCCCGCGCATTCTAAGTCGTATTTGCAACTGCATAACGTACAAGTGAGATACTGTTTGTTTGGGATTATTTCCAAGCATCCTGAACACGTATGCTCCATTTTTGAATAAGGCGCCTTCTAGCGTCCGGTAGCGGTACAAATAGTATTACTCTCCATAGAGTTACACTAAAGCAACAACTCACTGATCGATCTGCTTCATCCATATGAAGCAGATCGGTCAGTGAGTTGTTCTGCTATTCAATAATAGATGTCGCTAGTGACACAAACGTAATTCGAAATTTAACAGATATTATATTAAGGTTTACTTCAAAATAAGCACGAAATGTTAATTTTTTCGTTTTGAAAACTATGTCTTGCCACTGTTTATAACTTGGTCTTTATTAGTTCACTAGTTTTTGTAGTGGTTTTTTAGCACTTCACTGATTAATCACAACAACACGTCTTGTTTTTATTTTTATTTACAGTCTGTATAATCCTTGGTGTAATTTAAAGATAACACTACCTCGTATACTTTACATTATGATGAAGTGAATAATTGTAACTGTGAGCTCCAATATAACTTTAAACATTTTTAAAAGAATTATGTTTACGGATCCGATGTTGTTCGTGGCGCTAGCGCCATCTTTTTTGCATCAAAATGCTTATGTCAACACCGCCGCCTATTCGTCTTCACGGCGTTCAGTCTTTTTATTTTATATGTCAACTTATGGTTATTCGTTATCGTAGAGTAATACGTAAGCTTAAGAGGGCAGTGGGCAGCGGGTGTGAATAGGGCGCCCGCTGTAAAAGTTGGTATCGACGCCCCTTGTCCGCTCCTCCCTCAGTCCCCTTAGTCGTCATGCCTTCATTACGTCAAGCTTTCGGGCTAATAACCAGTGAGCACTCGCTTTCTTATTTCTCTATGCCCGCGATGACCGATCACTCTTTTTCGACAGTTTCAGATTTTGCCTTCTTTCTCATCTTCGATGTTTATTAATTAATTTAATACTGTAATTTTTTTTAATCAAAAAAGTCGCCCTGCATAACTCCCTAGATAAGGTGCCAATTACGCTCGCCGCGTTGCCGCGTTGAATCGCAATAGACAGCCTCTGCACCAGGAACGACCCAGAGCGTGAATCGAGGCCTCTCAGATTTAATTGTTCTATAAATAATGCGTAGCGTCAAACATTGTTACTGTGTATGTGTAGGTAAGTACTTATATGTAAGGTGAAAGTACAACACTGAAAGTACAACCTCCGAATATTAATGAGCAATATAAAACATATTGGACTTGTGTGATCTCGTGACCTCAAGTGACGCAAATCATAACAATTATAAAATTATTTATTTACAAATAAAATAAACACGTTTTGAAAACTCGTTTTGACATATACGAGTATAACACACACCTTTAACCTATGTACCACAAGACTTTTCAGAGGTGCAGACATTGTTGAACTTAGGTACGTAAGCCAGATGTAAGTAGATAGAGCTACCAACCTTCCAAATACCTGGTATCAATTTTTGTTACTTTATTTTATACCATGACTGTGGCAAACAAGCATACTGCCCGCCTGATGGTAAGCAACTACCGTAGCCTATAGACGCCTGTAACTTCAGAGGTGACACATGCTCGTTGCCGACCCTTTACAAAAAGGAGGATTCAATGTGTCGACGAGTAAAGGAACAAGAGGGTCCCTCGTCGTCAACACACTTGGTCCTCTTTTTGACACTATGAATGGGGTTTAGTGCTATTTGGCTGTGGTTTTCTGTAAGATGGAGGTAGTTCCCCAGTCGGGCTCCGCTCCAGATTTTAGTGAGGTGACATTCGCTTAGCTGTGCCCTACCACACATAGCGAGATGACATTCACACAGTTTATTTGTGACCATTTTCCGTAGACACGGGATCGCGAGCATTCCACTGCGAACATCGCCTGCTGCGACAGCCGACAGCTGTCCCCTCACTGGGGCCGAAGCCCCCGGAGCCGAAGCTCCCTGTCCGGAAGGTAGCGTGCAGGGCGACACCACACGCCGTTCCCTCATGACAACCTCCACACCGGGAGCGAGGTGGAAAAACCCCGGTTTCCACCCCCTCAGGTTGCCTACGCGTTTACGCCCCTCAGGTTTACTACTATTTTTTATAAAGTTGGTCATCCTCGCAGCCAGCACCCGGCACCGGCATGCTGTTAACACCCAATCCGCGGCATTCTTGTCTCTCACCGCGGCCGAAGCAGCTGAAGGCCCCCGCGGCCTCCAGTGAACACTCAGGAGTTCTCTCCTTCAATGAGAGTCCTCCCTATGCAGAATTCCCCATGCCCTGATACAGGATATTAGCAGCACCGGTAATAATCGTTGGGGTTCACCAAGAGATCACTTATCGTTACCCCAGGATGCACCGTCCAGGAACCTTTCCCTTTCCCCCTGATCAACGGATCAAGAAAGAATGAGAAGGGCCCTGGCACTCAAGGAGGTTTCCCGTCATAGCACCCCATGCATGGTGTGGTACCTATGCTGTATTAGATAAACTGATGCGGGCCTTTTTAACCTGTAAACGTCAGGTTACTATATTGCGTTCTGAATATGTATAAACAAAAGGCACAACATGTAGGCTAGCTAAAATCGTGAATTGCACGTCGCACGAACTCGCCCTTAGCTCGGGCTAATCAGAACTCTCTACCTTCCTGGTAGGTAAAGTACTCTACACCTATTCTATTGTGAGCAGACAGGAATCCATTCCTGGTATCTCGTCTTTAATATCTATAAACAATCGCTGGAACTGAACTCGATGAACGCTATGTTGTGCGCATACGCACGTATTTCATATTGAAGAGGTAAGTACCAACTTATTTATCTACCATCAATGTTTTAGCTACGATACTTTACCTAAATCCATTCACTGTGAATTTCAAATGAATGCCAAAAAAACACTGACTTCTTCATTTGGCTCATGAGTTAACCTTAACCTTTTGTACCCTAAGGTACATAATTCCTAAGAATTTTGTCTCGTTGCCTGTTGCCCGAATGGCGAATCACATGTTTTTTGTTTACATTCTTTAAAAATGCGTATGTTATGTAACTTATGTACCATACACTATACGCACAGCGTCAGAGTTTAGAATATGGATGGTATATGGAGTATGTCAATCTCTATGTTACAAAAGTGTCCGTCAAAAGGCGTTAAACTGATGGCGCTACAATAGCCAACATGTCAACACAGTGAATCCTCCTTTTTGTAAAGGGTCGACAACGCGCATGTGACTCCTTTGGAGTTGCAGGCGTCCATAGGTTACGGTAGCTGCTTACCATCAGGCGGGCCGTATGCTTGTTTGCCACCGTCGTGGTATTAAAAAAAAAAAAAAAAAAAAAATAGCATGAGAATAGGTACATTTCTAGCCCGGTCGGTAGTGACCTTGCTTACGAAGCAGTGGGTCCCTGGGTGTTTTATTTTCAATTTTTTAACGGATATTTGTTATTAGGTATGTATATTATTATTTTTGATATAAAAAAAACGATTAATGATCGAGTGCTCTTTTGAAAACTTGCGCAACTTTTTAAGATAAAAGTAAAACATCTTAAGTAGGTAGTTATCACTTTTCTACAGTACCTAAATATAATTTACATACTTACATGAAAAATAATTACTTAACGAAATAAAATATTTAATTATTATTATTTAGTTGCTTATTTATGTATGCTTTTAAATAAAATATAAAATTACTTAAATACTTACATAAACACCTGTTCAACGATTATATACCAGAAGAACAAAGAACTTCTAGAGGTCACGATCTACGTATTGTAAAATCTTGTAAAATATAGGTACCTAATTGATTTTTATAACTAGCAACAACTAGTAATAGTGCATTACAGAGATTCTGGGAAAATGAGGATTTCCGGCCAATTAGGTATAGGATAGGGATAAGAGGCCGGGAATCCGTTTTCACGGAGAGGTATGTGTAGTGCTTTCCTCAAACACTCAACGAATAAAAAAGAAAAAAAATGGAGATAAGGCTCCTACCTTCCGGAACACTAAGACTTATACTTTTCCGAGACATTTTTTCGTTGCAAAACGTATTATATATACAACTGAAGAACAAATCAAACTATTTTTTAATAAATATTTTGATTCCCAGACCTGGGCACCGGAGGCCTAGGTCACTTTTTCCTTTGTATATGACATCTATATAAGTTTGTATTATATACAGTTTATTTTAGCCTGATATGTTCTGACAAACAAACTTTGTTAGTAGAAATGGAACAGAAAAATTAGATGCATCACCTTTTTTTTGTCGGGGTGATAGTACCTTTAAAAATAAATGACGGTCTTGTAGTTAACACTAATTAACAATTTGTTTTTATAACTGTTACTAGCACTAAAATCTACGTCTGGTTACAGTTTGTGGCTATAATATCAACAATAGATACACACGGTATAGGTAAAAAGAGGAAAGACGAAAGATATTTATTCTTCAATTTAGGCACATTACGATGCACTTATGAACGTCAGAGAGAGAGAAAAAACCGGCCAAGTGCGTGTTGGACCACGCATAGGAGGGTTCCGTACCTTCAATGGAATAAGAACCAAACAATTTTTCTGAATTTCGAAGCGATTATTTCAGAAAATATTCACTTAATCACAAAATGGTCAAAGAAACCTCAATGTTATTTTTAAAGACCTATCGATTGATTGTGTGACATGTTGATATTTGGTTAAAAATTTTTTTTTCAAATTTAACAACATAACTAAGTAGTAGCGGCATACAAAATACACCTTATGTGTATATTTTATTCAGATACGTCGTGTAGTTTCCGAGTAAAATGACTGTGACATACGGACGGACAGACAGACAGCTAGACAGACATGACGAATCCATAAGAGTTCCGTTTTTTGCCATTTGACTACGGAACCCTAAAAAACTACCACCGGTTCTAACCCTACACCTCTGACCCGAGAAGTAGGTACAGTTGAGGACAAAGAGATGTATACACTTTTGGACCTTATTACAACGCAATAAGGTCCAAAAGTGTATACATCTCTTTGTCCTCGACTGTACCTATTAAATATGACCGCCAAAAAACTCGGCGGGACTTATTTTTACAAATACACAATAATAAGTAGGTCTTCCAGAAGACCATATTCCTTGAGCTATATCAAAACAGTTCCTTATTACTAACGATTACTAAGCGAGAAACCCTCTGTGCAAACTATGTTTCGGGTCCCAATAAAAAAATATGATGACATTTCATCGAATGCACCTGTGCATCTGCATAGTGTGCATGGCCGCTATTAGTCCGTCTTTCCCGTAGGAAAAGCGGTGTTCTCAACATTTGGGAGGGGTATGTGAAGCCAAGACCAACGTACAGAGGCCCTTTTCTCAATATAATGAAATGTGGGTACACTGAAGCTGCTCCTAGCCTTGTCGTCGTACGCACACAGATTTTATTATGATAAAAAACTTTTTACAAAAAAAAGATGAACCGACTTCAAAAAGAATAAAATAAATTATTATGTTATTTATATGCGTTACAAACTGATATGTTTGAAGTCGGTGCCAAACCAAATTCGGAAGAGTTAATACGAACGAGGCTATGTGTTCAGTGAACTGTTCTTGATACTATAGAACTATTTTCATTCATTCAAGTACATAAAGAAAAATCATGCGTCTTATGTTTGTTAATAAACTTTTTCACTAGTTTTCGGACTAACCATATCTCGAACGAAGGCCATGCTTAGGTTTGAATTATTTATCCTACTTCATCTAAGGTTTAATATCGAATTGTAGTGTAAAGGAATTCAATGGCTAGATTGATCTTTCTATACTCAGACACACTGGGTGTGTGGGACCTACCTTGTCAGTAGAAAAAGGCGCGATATTTAAATTTTCTATCGAAGGTCAGGTTTAGGTACATTCTTTTTTTAATTTGCTGCCTTCTTATGATCATTGAGAAAGGAGACGTGTGTCGTAGTATATATACATACATAGGTAGGACATTTCATCAAAATTGTAGTAGTAGTAGTTTAGACGTGAAAATGTAACAGATATAATCACATTCACCTTTGCAATATAAGTATAGGTATAGATGTTTTGTGATTTTCAGACTTAAAGCTGATTTCACCGGTAATGTAAGTTTTGGCTTGGCACCGACTTCAAACAAAGTTTGTAACGCATATAAATAATATAATAATTTATTTTATTCTTTTTGAAGTCGGTTTATCTTTTATTTGTAAACAGTTTTTATTTTTCCATTTTTAGCGTTTATATAATCATAATAATCAGACAACAGATTTCGGAATAATCGGTGATATCTTCACCGATTATTATAAGAAAAAGTCATAATACGTTACTTGATGTAAGGAAAGTTTCACATGTCATATGTGGTCTTCATCATTAGGTCCACTCCATAAAATTGGTGGTTTTCGGGAGAAAATGCTTGAGTTGCCTAAGAAAACACTCAAATCACCATACATGTGCCTTTAAAAATTGAGGAGTTCCCTCAATACCTCATGGATTCCATCATCAGACTGTTCTGATGATGGAATCCATCTGGTGCTGTCACCAGATTAATATGGGACCACCTTGAAAGTAGATCCTTTCAAACAATAAAATAATTGCTCAAATAGGACCACGGGTCTCGGGATCCTACATTTAAAAATATCATCATCATTATCATCAAAACAACCATCATCATCAGGTCCACTTCATCAAATTGGTGGTTTTCAAAAGAAAATCCTCGAGTTGCTTAAGAAAATATCCAAATCACCGTACATGTGTCTTAAAAAATTGAGGAGCTCCCTCAATTCCTCATAGATCCCATCATCAGAACAGCACCAGAATAATATGGGACCACCTTGGAAGTAGATCCTTTCAAACAAAAAAAAATATTCAAATCGGTCGCGTCTCGGAGTAATCGGTGAACATACATAAAAAAAAATAGCCCAAACCGAATACAGAACCTCCTCCTTCTATGAAATTGAAGTCGGTTAAAAAATACGCACGTAGGTAGGTGTTCATAAATACTATCTGCATAATGCATTTCCAATTGAATGAAATCAGTTACGATTACGAACCAGATTTAACTAGAGCTATTAAGTAATTTGCCACTGATAAAAGTTCAAAGTAACATTAAGATACAATACAGCAAACTAGATTTTTCTGGTCTTTATTTTATTGACATCCAGTAAAGAAACCGGTTAAAGGTTGTTTTTCATGTCAGTACCTACGGCTTACAGAGTTATGATCATGGTTCACGGTCGACACGGTGTGTAGGGTAGGGTAGGTTCTAGGTAGGTAAAAATCTACCTTCTTACTATAATGTGGTTGCATGTGGTTGGTCATAAGCTCAAAGAGGACCCAGTGTGTTGACGATGAGGGGCCTTCTTGTTTTCCTTTAGCCATCAACACAGTGAATCCTCCTTTTTGTAAAGGGTCGGCAACGCGCATGTGACTCCTTTGGAGTTGCAGGCGTCCATAGGTTACGGTAGCTGCTTACCATCAGGCGGGCCGTATGCTTGTTTGCCACCGTCGTAGTATAAAAAAAGGTAGGTAGCATTTAACGATCCCTTCAATTTTATTTATGAAGAAGAAGTTTAGAACGGATTATTATCATTTTGGTTTTGAAATAAATAACCTACTTAATGAGAATAACGTGCAGAGGGCGCTGCAATCGTTTAATAAATAAAATAAATTTTCTTTATTTCCAGACAACATAGGTCCATACATAGGTTAGTAACAAATGCTTAAAAAACTAAAGTTAAACCTAAATTTTAAAACTAAGACACTATAAATAAAATGAGTTAGTAAAAAACAAAATAATTAAAACTAAAAGCCCTGCAAACCAGCTGAGCCGTGGTTGGTGGTTAACCGAGGCGCACGCATAATCGGGGCATGCAGCTCGTTAAACCTGCCGAGCACGGCGCTGTCCTGCCTCCCGGCCACGACGTGCAGGAGTCTGTTGGGGCTTCCCCTGACTCGTCTGATGAGCGACGCGACTTTATTGCGCATGAGCGCATAGAAGTCATCAGTATGCGCATCGGAAAACATACCTGAAGCGCTGCAGTATCGAGGAAGCCCCACCATCGCCCGGAACAGGTTATTATACAATATGCGCAGGGTATTGTACGCTCCTTGGGTGAAGTTGGTCCACAGACTGCTGGTGTAGAAAGTTTGGCAGTATGCCTTAAAAAGCGTGACCTTGACCTCCAGTGTGCAACCAGCAAATCTGCGAACCAGCATGTTCCCTCTTACAGATAGTGCCCTTCGTTCTCTCTCGGTGTCACAATCATCTTTTAACTCCTCATTTACAATGTGCCCAAGGTATTTAAATTGCGAGACTCTCTGCAATGGCGAACCATTGAGGTAAACTGGAGGAACAGATGCTGGAAGTTTATTTTTGCCTTTAAATACCAAGAGCTCACTCTTTTTGGAGTTGTACTTTAACCCATGCTTTTCAGCATAGGTCTCACAAATAGCTATTAATTTACGCAAACCCCCAATCGTGGGCCCCAGCAGCACCATGTCGTCTGCGTAGCTTATATTATTAAAACTAACTCCGTCCACATGGCATCCAACATAGGTACTGCTGAGTTCCTCAATCAGCTGATTTACGTAGATGTTAAAGAGCCTAGGAGAGGTTAGACCCCCCTGCCTTACCCCGCATTCAAGTCCATACTGGCAGACAACGAGTTGGCCCATTTAACATTGTTTGTTTGATGTTGGTACCAGTACGACAATACACTTATGAGTTCAACAGGGACACCCGCATCCTCGAGCTTCCCCCACAGAACCCCATACGACACCAAGTCGAAAGCTTTCGACAGGTCCAGGAAACAAGCGTACACACGGGTTTTACGGTCTAGGTAGTACTTAACTGTGTTCTTTAATGATAGTATAGCAGTCTCAGTAGACAGGCAGACAGCAGTTAATAAATCACTTTGAATACGTCAAATTCATACACCATAGACAAGAAAAAGACTTGTTTTTGACGTCAATAGAAAAATAAAATAAAGTAAACAAGTTTTAAAGAACAACTCATTGTCAGCTTATACACATAAACTTGTTTTTATATTCATTTTTAGTAGAAATTTCCGTTATACAGTTGGATGGAACCAATCATAATCAGGTATTAGGTATAATAATTTTAAATATTTAAATAATGCAATGTTATGCGACAAACTAGAACAAGAATACCAAAACATAAAAAACGTTTATTTCAAAAATAATATTACATAGCGTTACATTTTTTATGGGTATGATTATGATCACCAAATAAATATGAAGTTGAAGTCGATGACCTAATTAATAACATTGGCCACTAGAATAATAGATCTGCCAACAAAATTGTACCACCAAATAATATGAAAACGATTACAAAAAAAATACAATCTTCATTATCAAAAATTTCAAATTTCCGGTAAATTATATTTATCACCAAAATAATATATCTGATACCAAAATCGAATCTCCAAACGATATGAATATGATTACCTAAAACACATTGGTCATAAAGAAAATTGTTCCCTCTTTAGAAGTCGGTTCTGACTTAGTTAGTTAGTTAGTTGGTTAGTTCGCAGTCGTCGTCGCACCTATCTTTAACTGCGTCAATTTTTTTTGGTATTTTTGCATGTGTTTTTTTTTATTTGGTGGTATGGTAGATCTTCTATTCTGGCAATACAAATTTGGCGAATAAAGTTTTGTATTGGATACAATACAAACATCCATTGATTTTGTGTTTCAAAGTTGGAGACCGTTTCGATTAAAATGGTCACAGCTATATTTGTTGGATGCAGATATTATAATTAGGGGACACAAATTAGGTGACAAATCTAAATATTTATAGCAGAAAGTGCAGTGGCCATTTTTATGCTAATCTCTACACGTCTAGGCATGGCCTATCCTGTGGGAAAAATAAAAAAGGTACAGAGAAGAGAAAACACAACAATATGAATTACAGTAAAACTAAATATTTAAACAGTTATGCAGAACTATTATATAATCTGTGGTTATGCATTTAAATAAAAAAACCGGCCAAGAACAGTCTGCATGTCTTGTCGGGCCATGCTCAACGTAGGGTTCCGTAGTTAGCGGTCCCGTCACATAAACCCACTCAAAAGGCTGTTTTTAGTAGGATATTTCATTTAATGGCACTTACGACATTTTTAAATTTTCAGAACTGTTATTTACCTACGAAACTATTAGTTTTATCAAAAAAGGCGAAATATACATTAGAACACCCCTATTCTTTCTGTAAGACCTATCCAACGACACCACACCCAATAGGACTGCAGCGAAAAAAAAACATCCCCCACTTCATATGTACGGGAGGTAACCTAATAAAAAATATTTTTTCTACTCCGGTACATTTAATCTGTCAATTATATGGGTCCTGCAAACGAATAAAAAAGCATGTCTTATGCAATTTCAAAAAAGTCTCTTTAGTCTATTCTTCATAAAGACCCTAGGGTTATTATGTGATATAATGCAACTGCTAACAGAGGTGCCCTGTGAACCCAACAAATGATTTTTTTTTTCTACTCCCGTTTATCTATCATTTACACATTCGTCATCATCTATACAGGGTGATTCATGAGACGTGAGCAGGAACAACCCTACACACTTAGTTAACGATAATGAATCGGCCGCCATCATGTTTAAATGAAACAATAACGCCTTTCAATTTTTTTTTACCTTTTTGTGTCGTAGAAATTTTGTTCCCTGTAATCATGGTCACCCTACATAAACAAATCCATAAAGATCAAAACCTCTTTAACAATCATGACAGCACTTTGATTATGAAAAATAATTGTCAAATTAAGTGAGATACGATGTTTCCAAAGTAGCCAGACATCAATTTGACAGAATATTCTCTTGTTTTTCTGTGATATGTGTAACATCAGTACGCGACGGAGTATTCTAATTGAAGAGTGACCATGCGTGTCGTAACTAATTTTAAACTTTTTATTTTTACTTAAAATTTTTTTTTTGCTCTTATCACACTAATACTGATATCAAACAATAGCTTATTATTAACTGAATCCGTAGTGTTAAGCCTGCTCACGTCTCATGAATCATCCTGTATAAGGACTCGAATAAAAGTCTATCTGGTCTATTCCCCAAAAAAACAACATTTCAATAAAAGCGCCAAAATAGAATCGCGTGCATGCAGTCACGACTTTAGAAGAAAATAAATTACTGCCAACCAAAGAAACCTAAATAAACGTAGCGTTTTTAGAAAAAAAAACTTTAAACAAGAAAAAATCAAAAGAACCACAGACATACTTTATAATTTATACGTTTGCCATTCGTTTGTGATGGAAAACTGCAAACTTTGAAAATAATATATTTTTACTAATCTCTGTCCCTCTTTGATAATTGCTATAATAACTACGGCGTGTGTTTGTGTAGTATTCTTGAAATACAGTGTTTTAAACGGTGAAACTTTTGGTATCCTACTGTAAGCCTATCAATGTAATGAATAAAATTAAAATAAATAAATAAATAAATAAGTAGGTCAGAAAAAGGCTGCGCCTACGGCTCAAATTGTTGTTACCCACGCCACTTACCTTTTTTGACTCCTCTTATACAACTGTTGCATAATAGTAGTTTATGTAACTGTTACGTAATAAGGGTCCTTAAAACATGAGTGTGGTTTTATGAAACGAGCCGCAGGTGAGTTTCATAATAAGATCACACGAGTGTTTTAAGGCCTAATTACGTACAGTTGCATACACTGCTTTATCTACACTCATATTATTTATTCTAAATGCCGTCATGGCCAACTCGATTGTGCCGGCGGTCGCGCGGGCGCGTGTCGGGCTGTCGGCGGATGCGCGGGAGGGTGCAGGTGTACATTAACTATGTTATCAAAACTCATATCATATCAATAGTTGAGCATGTAAAGTTAAAATTACGTTACTGCCACAGATAAAAAGCTTATCATAGGAAAATCGGTCGTGGTAATGCTAGCCATTGAACCGTTTTCGAACACGTTTTAGAGAACTTACAATATGAGTGTAGATAAAATACTATTTCAGTTTCACCACTTTGTCGGCGTGATTAATACACATATACTCATACCAAATTTCAGTTTTCTAGCGTTAACGATCACTGAGCTAGGCTTGAGCTAGGCCGACGGACGGATGGACAGACGGATAGACGGACTGACGGACATGGCGTAACTATAAGACTTGCTAGTTGACTACGGAACCCTAAAAATTGGGGGCTGGAAATTAATTCAAACTGATAATAAATAATAAAATTTGCAGCTTTTTCAACCTGTAGCGCCATCTCATATTGCTGTTGAAATGCTACCAACACATGTAAACGTTGCTATTTGTGTTGTCGTTTGGAATAATGTCAATAGATGGCGGTTATAACAAAGCTAAAGATTAGAGCGTCCCCTTAGTGGCATAAAAGATACCTGACATCACAAATAGATGGCGTTAGCAGGTAGAAGAGGCTAAAATATGTAGTAGTTACTTAGTAGATACTTACCCATAATTTTAATTCAAAACGTTCGTTTATTTTATTATGTTAAAGGCACGGGACAATGACACGGGAACGTCGGGAACGATTAAAATATCCAAATACCGGTCAAGTGCGTGTCGAGGCCGTCGAGGGTACCTTTAATGTAATAAGAAAAAGTAATAGCTAAAGGGCGTATTTGCCAGGCACTTACGTACGGTACGTCAATTAGGAATGGAAGAAGTTTTTTAGAGATAGCTCAAAAAACGGCTCGGCCGATAATGTCAAAATTAATTTTCTTTGAAGTAGATACCTAGATATAGATACCTCGTATCCTGGTAGTGACTCTGCCTATGAATGAAGTGGGGTAGGAGGTCCAGGGCTCGAATCCTGGTCAGGGCATTTATTTGTGTGTTTATCGCGTCCTGAGTTATGGACGTTTTCCATGTATTTACTTAGTCGGTTCATATGTTCTGTCACTAGGGTTTGGACTGGTAAAATACGAACTGTTAGAGGTTGCTTACTATTCCAATATATGGTTAAAAAACCTATTTAACACTGATTAATTTACGATACTATTTAAGGCAAATAGTTGTGGCAGTTTTACACTTTTCCCTGTAACATTCCAAAAAGCGCAATAAAAAACCACATCAAAAACACGCGCCCTGTTCGAGTTGATTTTGACCATAATTATTTTTATTCAATTTTAAGAGACTTCAGTCTTGCATACTGCATTAGCTTGATCTTTTACCTTCATTTTAATATATAATTAACATGGGTCTGACTGACAAGAAGGCTAGTATACTTACACAATTTTGGAAGACTACCTTGATGTATGGCATCAAAATCATCGTGTTTTGCTCAAAACTGAAAAATACGTTGAGGTTCAGGAGAAGAATAGCTGAAGCACAGACTTGTAAGTCAACTAAATATTGGTTTTCAAATATACCTTAATCATCTACTTTCATAAAAATAACAATTTGTAACTCTGGATAACTATAACAATGATCTTAACCAACTTTTGTGAAGTACAATTTTCATAAATCATCGGCGTGTTTGGGACTGACAACAATCTTCAAGTTTACAAGTATCTATAAAATACGCGATCTTGATTACAAGTTAATCATATCATATTTTAATCTGTATGAAATAAGCTTTCTAATCAGGTCAAATTTTTATTAATAAAGCTTTGTATTAGAACTTAAGGACCGACTAGGTAAGTATCTATCTATTATATATACCTATATCGTCTGGTACCCACAACACAAGCCCTATTGAGCTTACCGTGGGACTAGATCGATTTGTGCAAAATTGTCTCATAATATTTATTTATATTTTTATTTACATCGACATAATATATAAACGAGTTTTGTGAAAGGGCGCACTTTGTCGATTTACGAGGAATTTTCATTCTTTCACTGATAGTAGGGTATATTATGTAATTTTAAGAAGTACCTACTAAAATCTCCATTTCGACAAAGTGGACCATTTCCCTGGACTGACATACATATATTTTCTTGAATTTTTTGATACCTTTTGATCTTCTGAATTAAAGGTTAGAATATAAAAGAATAGTTTATTGCTAACCATAGTACATTGTAGTTGATGCATTTGGTAATAATTAATTCAGAGAACACATGTAATGTCACCGTAGGTATTGCAAGTTCTAGCTACATAAATAAGACTAGAGTTTGTGTAATGTCTAGGACATTGTATCAGACTTAATGTAATTAATTACTAAGTAAACTATAAAACTAACTACTACTAACTACACTGGGAAAAAAAATAGGCGATTATTAGGTTAAGGTAACCTACTTTCTGGGTAGAACGCAGACATACGACTAAGTCGGTTAATTCTACCGAGTGCACTTGGTACTGTCAAAAACCTAATAAGTCGGTTAAAATAACCTAATCTACTCTTAACCTACATATTAGGTAAATACGGTAATTTTTGAGTTAACCTACTTCTTAGGTTAATTACTAACTAGGTTAAATTAACCTACTGGTAGGTTGGAAGTTACCTATTTAGTTGGTTGTATTTACTCAGTAAATAGGTTAATTATACCGCGTAAATAGGTTGGGACTATCTATTGACTAGGTACTATTAACTCTATTAACCTACTTGTAGGGTACAGCCAACCTAATTACTAGGTACTATTAACCTAGTCATTTGGTACATCCAACCTAATTACCAGGTACTATTGACCTACAAATTGGATACACCCAACCTACTTACTAGGTACCATTAACCCAATGATTCGATACACCCAACCTAATTACTAGGTATCATTAACCTACTAGCTCCTTGTAATTAGGTTACGTCTACCGAATGTGTAGGTGAATGGTACAGAGTAATTAGGTTGGATATACCGAATACGTGGGTTAATGGTACCCAGTAATTATGTTGAGTGTACCGAATGCGTAGGTGAATAATACCTAGTAATTAGGCTGGGCGTACCGAATATGTAGGTTGATGGTACATAGTAATTAGGTTGCATGTACCCAATGACTAGGTTAATAGTACCTAGTAATTAGGTTACGTGTACCGAATGTGTAGGTGGATGGTACCTAGTAATTCGGTTAGGTGTACCGAATGAGTGGGCTACTGGTACCGTGTAATTAGGTTGGGTACACCAAATGTGTAGGTTAACGATACCGTGTAATTAGGTTGGGTGTACCGATCTATGTAGGTTAATGATACCTATCAAGTAGGTTGGGACTACCTACTGAGTAGGTTGGGACTACCTACTGAGTAGGTACCTTTAACCTACCTGATTAGGTAACGTGTACCGAATGTGTAGGTGAATGGTACCTATTAATTCGGTTGGGTATACCGAGTATATACCTAGTAATTAGGTTGGGTGTACCGATCTATGTAGGTTGGGACTACCTACTGAGTAGGTTGGGACTGCCTACTGAGTAGGTACCTTTAATCTACCTGATTAGGTAACGTGTACCGAATGTGTAGGTGAATGGTACCTATTAATTCGGTTGGGTATACCGAGTATATACCTAGTAATTAGGTTGGCTGTACTGAATGTGTAGGTTAATGATACCTAGCAAGTAGGTAGGGACTACCTACTGAGTAGGTACCATCAACCTACCTAATTAGGTTAGATAAACCCAACGATCAGGTTAATGGCACCTAGTAATTAGGTTAGGTGTACTTATTGAGTAGGTTAATATAACCTAATCAGTTGGTTGGGGATACCTAATGTATAGGTTAGTGGTAACTAGTAAGTAGGTAGTTATTACCTGCTTACTGGGTAATATTAACCTATTCATTGGGTACACCAAACCTACTCAACTAGGTTAAGTATACCCAATAGGTAGGTTAATTGTACCTATAAAGTAAGTTAATAGTACCTATTATGTAGGTTACTGGAACTATCGAGTCGGTCGAGGTTTTGAGGTTTCCGCGATCGAGTTTTTCACTAGATGGCAGCACCGTGGCGAGAGGTCTTTTTGACAGCAGCTGCCAAAATCCACCAATCAAACAAGATTAAACATGATTGGTGGAGTATTACAGCTAGACCTCTCGCCACGGTGCTGCCATCTAGTGAAAATCTCGATCGCTGAAACCCTCATTCCTATTTAGTCAATTAGGAGTACCTACAATTAAATGGGATAATATCAACCAATCGTTAGATAATTAGTAACTCAAAAGATGACAGTGGCATGAAGCGAAACGCCACCAGTTTTAGTGCTATAATTGGCGCTCGGAAACGCCGAACGATTCGCTGCCAGCCACCGCCACATCTCCAGTGCGATTTTACTATTAAACTTTTGAGTTAGTTATTACCTATATCTTCTTAGACACTCCTAATCGGCGAAATAGGCACTATCAATTAGTCCTCCAACGCAATAGTTCATAGGAACCATCTGACAAATAGATACTACAGACATACTAAATAGGCACCTCTTCCTACGTCCTTCCACTATGCCTTAATACTGAAAAAAAAACAATTATTATCGCTTAATTAAGAAGTGTTTATTTATTTGTAACATTAGATAAGTAAGGAAAATTAAGATAACTACACATTTTTATATATACAGTACCTATGTATTAATTTAGGCTTCTAGCAGAATGGCGCAGCCTGCGGCCGCGGCCCATAGTGCACTGTCGTCAAGTGTGACAAATTACAATGGGCAACGGCTGCAGGTCATGCATACAATATAAACTAAGGAAAATTAGGATAACCACACATTTTTATATATACAGTACATTAATTTAGGCGTTCAGCAGAATGGCTGTCGTCAAGTGTGACAAATTACAATGGGAAACGACTGCAGGACACGCATACAATATACACTAAGAAAAATTAAGACAACTACACATTTTTATAAATATAGTATGCATTAATTTTGGCGTCTAGCAGAAAGGCGCGGCCTGCGGCCGTGGCCACGACCCATAGTGCACTGTCATTAACAGTGACATTACTATGGATGGGCCTCGGCTCCAGGCCGCGCCTACAATATAAATTGAAGAAAATTAGGTTAACTACACCTTTTTATAAATACAATACCTATGTATTCATTTAGGTGTCCAGCAGAATGGGGCGGCCTGCGGCCGCGGCCCATAGTGCACTGTCGTCAAGTGTGATAGATTACAATGGGCAACGGCTGTAGTACACGCATACAATATAAACTAAGGAAAATTAGGAAAACTACACATTTTTATGATTACAGTATGCATTATTAGACGTCTGGCAAAATGGTGTGGCCTGCGGCCGTGGCCCATAGTGATCTTTGTCATCAACTGTGACAGATTACTATGGGCCACGGCTGCAGGCCACACATACAGTATATAAACTAAGGGAAATTAGGACACCACACATTTTATAAATACAGGATGCATTCTTAATTTAGGCGTCTAGCAGAATGACGCAGCCTGCGGCCGGAGCCCGTAGTGAACTGTCAACAGTGACAGGTTACTATGCACATTCAATATAAATTAAGGAATATTAAGACAACTACACATTTTTATAAATACAGTATGCATTAATTTAGGCGTCTAGCAGAATGGCGCAGCCTGCGGCCGGAGCCCGTAGTGAACTGTCAACAGTGACAGGTTACTATGCATATTCAATATAAATTAAGGAAAATTAAGACAACTACACATTTTTATAAATACAGTATGCATTAATTTAGGCGTATAGCAGAATGGCGCGGCCTGCGGCCGTAGCCACGATCCATAGTGCACTGTCATTAACACTGACATTACTATGGATGGGCCTCGGCTGCAGGCCGCGCCTACAATATAAATTGATGAAAATTAGGATAACTACACATTTTTATAAATACAGTACCTATGTATTAATTTAGTTGTCTAGCAGAATGGCGCGGCCCATGGTGCGCTGTCGTCAAGTACGACAGATTACAATGGGCCACGGCTGCAGTACACGCATACAATATAAACTAAGGAAATAATTTTATGGAGAACTACACATTTTTATAATTACAGTATGCATTAATTTAGGCGTCTAGCAGAATGGCGCAGCCTGCGGCCGGAGCCCGTAGTGAACTGTCAACAGTGACAGGTTACTATGCATATTCAATATAAATTAAGGAAAATTAAGACAACTACACATTTTTATAAATACAGTATGCATTAATTTAGGCGTATAGCAGAATGGCGCGGCCTGCGGCCGTAGCCACGATCCATAGTGCACTGTCATTAACACTGACATTACTATGGATGGGCCTCGGCTGCAGGCCGCGCCTACAATATAAATTGATGAAAATTAGGATAACTACACATTTTTATAAATACAGTACCTATGTATTAATTTAGTTGTCTAGCAGAATGGCGCGGCCCATGGTGCGCTGTCGTCAAGTATGACAGATTACAATGGGCCACGGCTGCAGTACACGCATACAATATAAACTAAGGAAATAATTTTATGGAGAACTACACATTTTTATAATTACAGTATGCATTATTAGGCGTCTAGTAAAATGGTGTGGCCTGCGGCCGTGGTCCATTAGTGCTCTGTCATCAACTGTGACAGATTTACTATGGGCCACGGCTGCAGGCCACGCATTCAGTATAAACTACGGGAAATTCGGACACCACACATTTTATAAATACAGGATGCATTCTTAATTTAGGCCTCTAGCAGAATGGCGCAGCCTGCGGCCGGAGCCCGTAGTGAACTGTCAACAGTGACAGGTTACTATGCACATTCAATATAAATGAAGGAAAATTAAGACAACCACACATTTTTATAAATGCAGTATGCACTAAATTAGGCGTCTAATTTTGGGTAGAATAAGCGCGGCCTGCAGCCTAGGCCCAAGGAGTACTCTGTCATCAACTGTGACAGATTAACTGTGACAGATTACTATCGGCCACGGCTGCAGGCGAAGCAAAATTAAAATAAAATTAGGGCAAGCACACATTTTTATAAATACAGTAACTGTGTATTAATTTAGGCGTCTAGCATAACGATAAACTGTGACAGATTACTATGGGCTATGGCTGCAGGAAGCGCGTACAATACCTATGTAACAGAACCAAAAGCAAACCTTTTAAGCCTGGTGATGGCTAATTCGATAGTAGTTACACGTCTTTTTTAGGCTCAATAACACACGGCTTTGTTTGGATCTATGAAAAAAATGGGATACTTTTATCCTACTATAATCAATAATACTCATTAGGCTCAAAATCAAACGTCAAAGCTTTATTTTTTGTGAACACGCCCTTGTACGCCCTTGTATGCCCTGGCCTGGCCTTATAATAAAGGTTGATTTACGTTCAAATTACCTTGTTTGTTGAGCTATTTTACTCCATTTTCTTTGTAGACGGAGAGCTGGCCACGTCAGATGTGACACAATAATGAGAGCAACGAAACCCATGTAGTTTGCTATACTATGATTATTTCTAGATCCGGACATCTGGCAGCTGTAAAGTGGTGGAGGTCAAAGAATGCAAATAACTTGAAGAAAACAAATCCTAGAGTTCTGAGTTTAATGAAATATTATGGGAAATTATGTAATTAATTAGGTACCGTTATATCATATCCAGAAGGTTCTGTTGGGGGAAAGTGCCAAATGATGTAAAATGCAATTTTTAGTTAGTCGCCTAATGTTTTTGTTTCCGCAATAATAGACAATGGTTTTTAATCTAATGTTAAAATATAGGCCCTGTCCTATATAAATTACACAACTTTGGCGTTTTTTACCTATTTTGGTATTACTTTTTTCCAACTTATAAACTTTGTTGGTCTGTCACTCTGACACCCACCCATTAAAAGCTGCCAGATGCCCGGATCTAGCAATAAGGATGGTAAAGCAGTCTAACTACACAGGTTTTATTGCTCTCATTATTGTGTCACATCTGACGTGGCCAGCTCTTAGACCATTGCTTTCCCGAAAACTGAACTGGACATAGAATATATATAATACGCGTTTATTATACACCGTGGGCCCATATAACTAGACAGATTTTAACAGTGTATTCCTGATCATATTTAGATACTAAAATGTCCTATAAACTTTTCTGGAATATGCCTAGTTTCAGAGTTAATACCAATTTAAAAAAAAAAAACTTTTTATTATAACTCATCACCAAAACGCCTTTCCAATGGCGTTGTTGCCACTATTGGACATAGTTTACACGTCCTTATTGATAGATATCAAAGTGACAAGGAAAACAGAAACTAAATTTTTACAAAAAGAATGTAGCAATTTGTTTTAGGCGATAATTTTATTAATAACATTTGCTTTTGATGTGCAATAAACATTCAAAAAATGGAAAAAAAAGAACAAAAAAAAATTATTATTTTTGCGAAATTGACCTAGTCAAATAATATTTTTTCCTTCTTTTGGTCTTAGAAATTCGTGGTTAAGATCTGTCGGGTTTTTCCCGCCCACGGTGTATATAACTATTGGTTGTTCATATAAACTAAAATAAATTTTATTATTTTTTTGTGGGAAATAATTCATCATCCAATGAATCCTTGGGAAGTCGCCAGCTACCTTCAAAAAGTAGGCGTTATTATTATTATGGTTGCCTAATGTCTAGTACGTTAAAGCGTAATACCGTTTATTACGAGTAAAAAAATCTTTAACTACAAAAGATTTAGCTACATTAGGTATGTATGATTAGTTTAATAACCATCAAATTGAAAGAGAAAAATCATGATATTATATTTTTCAACATTTTACGAGATAGGCAGACTCCCGATTTCCCGTTGTCTTGATTTATTTTATTTTATTATTATCTTACAGATGCTGATCAAGTAATGACAGGGCACAATCTCTAAGGATTAGTAATAAGTAATTTCGTGTATTGAAAAATAATAAAAAAAGCATCACATTTGATCGATATAGATTTATGTATAATATTGAAATTTCAATTAAATGAACTAAAATGTGTTTTTTATATTTATAACTTATAACATAACTTTAATTATCAAGCAGCTAGATAGTCTTACAGATTTCTATCTTATTGCCATCACTTCCAAATACACAGAGTGGATTTTCTTTTCGGGTCAGTGAGGGCAGCTACCAGGTCCTGTGCTGCTACACGAAAAGGGTCTTAGAAGACTTACGCTCGATTTCAAATTGTTAAAGATTGGCGTTTACAGGTTTTAAAAAAACATACAGGGTGCAAGAAAAAATACATTTTTGACAAACATTTTTTTTATGCCAACCAGTCTCCCATTCCTATCCATGATCAAAATAAATTTCCGACTGGAAAAGCTTCAAACCGAGGAAAACTTTTCCCATCCATTTTGTATGAAAATAAAAACTTTAAATTTTCACATGCTATTTTTTATGCCAATCGATTCCATATCCAGTATGAATAGTTTCCTAGGGGTCAACTTACGGTAATGTACGATAAGCCACAAATTGAATAACACTATTTTTCACATTTTTCTATCTCGCCAATCAGTCGTTAAGTTTAAGGACCAAAATACTGTATGAAGACATTACAGAAACAGCAACACATTTCACTTTTTATCCATATTAAATGTATGGAAAAAGTTTTCTTTAAGACGCGTAAAAAACTATTTATACTGGATAGGAATGGAATCGATTGGCATAAAAAAATTGCATGTAAAGAATAAAAGTTTTGATGCAAATTGCATGGGAAAAGTTTTCCTCGATTTGTGGCTTTTCCAGTCGGATTTTTTTTGTTCCCATACTAGCTTTTAATCCTGTTTGTCAGAAATTACCTTTTTCTTGCACCCTGTAATGTTTTTCCCAAAATCTGTAAACGCCAATCTTCATTCATTTGAAATCGAGGGAAGGTCTTCTAAGACCATTTTTACGTAGCAGCACGGGATCTGGTAGCTGCTCTCACTGACCCAAAAAGAAAATACAAGAATATTTGTAAGAAGTATTTTTTTTAAATTCCAAATAACAAAGTAATACATGTATTCAGCCAAACCGCACTAATATTTATTTAAGGCACACTTAAATACTATTAGTTACTAGTCTAGTAAAATTATTTGAGAAACAGAAAATATTAGCACTTGTAATTTTACGCTGATAATTCTCTATACTTATTTTTTTTTTATGAAATAGGAGGCAAACGAGCAGACGACTCGCCTGATAGTAAGCAATTAACGCCGCCCATAACTAATAAACTTGTGAACTAATATTTTCGAGAATTAGGGCCCTGTTGTCCGCACCTCATAGTATGCACCCCGTGGACTACGGGGCCGGACAGCTAAGAATAGCCCTTTAGGAAGACTCACTATCAAACAATTGAATTTTTCATAGTTATATATAATCTATTGTTAAGCGATCGCGAAATACTGTTTGGGAGCGGAAAAAGCACCTGACTGAGTGTTAAATATTTTACTTCAGTAGTAGGCTCAACTTCGTAAGCGTAGAAATGTGTGTCGAAAAAAATTGTGCGAAACGTTTGACATTCCACCATAACCTCACTTGTATCTTGATTGATGTAGAGCGCAGTAACTTGAACAAAATTGGGATAGTTAAAATTCTTTTTATCTAATTCAGTACAAAGAATATCACGAGACCGGTACGTAATACTCATTGGTGTAACATAAGTCACTGAATAGAGAATGTCAGTATTTGGAAGACCAAATTTTGATTGTAAATGCACCAATGTATACTTTGACAGCTGTCTCATTTTCCCATGCTCAAATTGGACAGGCAAACTGTTTTGAAAAAAAAAGTGGCTTAACTGAAGTTGTATCTTAGTACTTATAGTTTTACAAATATTAATACGTCCAGCATTGGCTCGTGCAATATTTTTTCCAACGCGATGTTTAGACTCATACCGCATCGACCATAGGTGAACCACAGGCCCAAATTTTTCCATCATTCTAGGGTAGTGAATCAAGTGATGAAACTTGGGTTGCAAACCTCTTTTGCCAAGTTTAATATATAGAGTGTTGAAATCGTCAATTAAATGTTTAAGTAACCAACAAAGTTCAGGATATACAGCATCAGTCAATATTATTTCCAGTATTTTTCTTAGGAGACTGTAAAGGGAGTAAAACACGTCTCCTGAAGGTATCTTATCACCGACTAATAAAGAAAAATAGGTCACAAAAACCAGACATTCACTTGAAGACATTTTCCAATTAATTGAGTTTGACTGCCAAGATAAAGCAGGGGGTTTTGATTTGGAGTCACAACTGTAATCAAATTCTGCTATGCGTTTGTTTAAAAAGGCCAAAGAAAAATATTTTTTATCCAATAATCCATTAATGATTAAAGTCATGGAATATCCGCAGATGCCTTCTAACATGTCATGCATGCAATCGACAACAACTTGATCAAAAATGTTAAAATTGTCAACTAACATCCAGATACTTCGTTCTTTAATACCCGTTTGAGAATGGTCATTCGTTACTAGATCATATTCGTAGTTCTCTGTATCTCGAAGTAACATGTCGTCTTCCACGGTTTGCTTCGATGACAATTCCTTACAGGATCTGCATATTCTACATGCATAGTTAGCCCTGAAACTCTCCACGAACCCTAATATGGAATGCAATCCCAAGTTATCTCCAAGTATACCCCCCAATTGGAATTTGACAACACCGTCAAATCCATCAGGTGTAACGACGTGAATACCTTCCCTGGATAAAAAATTTAGCTCATCTATCAATGCTTTAAAAACATTCCAATTTCCGTGTGCGCACCGATCAGATGAATGGAAAAGTAGAGCTAAAAATATGAACTTAAGCTGAGAAGAAAACCGAGGAGGAAAACAAGGCAGAGTAATGTAAGCAGCACCAAGTTTGTGTATGGAAGCATGACTACCCAACGGGTTTCCAGTCTCATAATCGTCAAAGAAAAGAAACAGCGGATATATTTTTTCATTTTCACTGACACACATTTTGTTTAGAACTTTTTTCCAAACATCAGATTGGGTGAAGTTTATGACATGCGGAAATTGAGAACATGCTGAAATATATTGGTCCATTTCTTTCACAAGTCCAGGCACTGCAAGTAATTTTTGGAGAACATATCTTAAAGGAATGAATTGAGCAGTAGAAGGTACTAAAACTGGATCACCTGATGTTTGAGACAACTCCATCCTTTCACCCACTACTACTGTCTGAGGTGGTATATACGTACCAAGTTCCGTAAAAAACTTCTGCCTTTTGTGTATTGAACTAAATTTGTTAGTAGTTAAGCGTATGGTTGAAGAGACCTTTTCAACAAAATCTTTTAGGTGATTGCATTCTACACCCCTACTACTTAAAGTTTTTAACTCTTGTTGCAAAGCCGAATTAAGACCGTCATTAATAAATACATCTAGTTGCCTATAAAAGAACTGAGCCGTTTTCAAATTTAATGCAGGGTTAAAGTTTAGGGAGCTAAATAAAGACGCTAATTGGTTTGACAAAACTAGCTCACTGTCAATATTTTCATTAGCCAGAAATAGCTCACTATTAATATTTTCATTTACATTAGCACTATCTTGAGATGTTGTATTGTAAGTTGGTACTTCATTAATAGGATACCTCTCGCCTAGTGGCTGCTGTTGGTCAATTGTATTTATTGTTGCACACGAATCGGCAGGATCGATAGGGTGACATTTTTCAATGTGCTTACGTAATGAATTGGAAGAGTCAAAAATTCTATAACAGCCAGATTGGCCACAACGTATTCCTACACTGTTATGTGGAATCTTTTCACATGGTAACCTCAAATGCTTAATTAACTCGGGTAAAAAAGTGAATTTAATTTCGCAGTAGTAGCAAGTCAACATGACGAAATCTTACACAGTGGAAATATTCAGTTCATGCAAAATTTGATTCACCCCTAGTATGGTCTTATCATCTAGCAAACAAATTTAAAAAAAAACCCTTTGAATGAAAAGCCACTCGTGTTCACACTCCAGCGGATATTTTGAGTAAAAAACAAAAAATGCTTTAAAGCACGTTTGAACAGTATCTAAAATGTTATTGAACCTGTATAAAGGTTGATCGACGTAAACGTAAGCACTCGTTACTGCTGACCAATTATTACCGAGCGCAATAACTAGGGGTTGAATAGATTGCTTCTTACTTTGTTTTCGTTGTTGCAGTATAATTTCTTCTCCGTCGACTAAAGAGTTACAAAATAATATAAATTGTCTAGCTGCTTCCGCTCTCGATGCTTTCTGGTCTTTAGTAACTTTTCCACCCGAAGAAAATAAAAATTGCAAAAGCAGGAGCGCCGCTACAGTCTCATTGCCTAAAACAAATAATCAAATGTTACGTACTCAATAACCAGGAGTGCGATTTTTGAATCTCACCAAGTGACTAATTCTCACCGATGTGAGTGATTTCCGATAGTAAATCACTCACATCGGTGAGATTTAGTCACTTGGTGAGATTCAAAAATCGCACTCCAGAGCTAATAAACATATTAAACATTTTAGTTTTTTGTAAGTACCTACTTAGTATGCGGTTAAGACATCAACAATGCTTTTACTATTTTATTTTTATGGACCCAGGGTCTGCAATAAATAGTCTGCAGGGAATGCAATATACAATACGGGTGACTTATTTTATAAAAAAATCTGGTATATATTTCTAAAAACATATTCTGAACAGATTTCTAAAAAAATCTTTGTGTACAAAAAAAGAATAGTATACATGTTATATCTGAAAGACACGTCGCCCGACCACAGATCAGTAGTGCCGGTACCGTGCTGCCGTCTGCAGTCGGGTGACGCGACAACGTATCGCTCGTCAACATGTCGTCTGCTGCTGCGGTCTGCAGTCGGATTCCAACTTGTACCTTTAGGCTGACCCCACATAAGCGTGTTTCGAGCGTCGACATGCGACGTTGGCACTGTGTCGACGTAACGGTCGGCGCGACGCTAATCGAGCGTCGGCGTCTTACCAGCGCCAACGCGGCGACGACGCGACGTCTTTTAGTCTAACAAATTAGTGACATCACGTCGTCGCCGCGTTGCGTCGACGCTAGAAAGACGCTAGGTGGGAGTTACGTAAAGTTTTGCAAACTAATCTTTGAGTCGTTTTTAAACAGTTAATGTAATTTTGTTATTTTTATCATAAGTAGGTTTAACTCAAAAATGCTTAGTGGTAAGATAGAACACATTACGAAACACACCTCGTGTTTTGTAGGCTTTCTGTTGAATGTATGCTGCGTGCTTTATTTGCCGCGGAACTCGGAGAAGTACAGGAAGTCGCAGAACTTGCAGGAGTCGAAGGAGCTGCGCTAGTCGTAGTCGCGCACGAAGTCTCGTACTCTAACTGAAACATGTTATATAGAATCTTGTACATCTAGATCACATAAGGTCAGTGTCAATAGAAAAGTATGTTAAAGTATTTTACTTTTCTAATGACACTGACTTTAGAAATGTTTACAATTATGAACTACTGTTTACATATTCTTCATAAGTAGTTCATTAGCTAGTTAGTTTTTTGAAGACATTCCGTACAAATTTATCATCATTAGGCAAGGCCACTTATTAAACCTTTGGTTTCGAAATTTTGATTCATAATATTCATATGCATGCTTTAACGTGTTTTGAAAGGTTTCGAAACGTAAGGTTAATAATTTTTATGAAAAAAAAAAACTACGTCAATGGGGGAAGCCGGTGAAGGATTATTGTATATGGTGCACTCTTACAATGAAATAACTTGCTTAACAAACACAGCGAAGAGGACAAATCGGCAAATATGAACTATGCGTCATTGAAGAGTTCTGTTCTGATCATCATCAGCAGTTTCACTTCATCAAATTTGATGTCACTCTTTTAAATGAAAATGCTTGATTTGTTGATAAAAATACAAAAATCACTATGTGTATGCCTTTAAGATTTCCTGGATCCCATCATCAGAACTGCGTTTTGACAAAAACGGGACCAATCTGTATATACAACGCGTTACTTGAGCCACTAAAAACCCCAGACACCCCAAATGATTTTTATTATTACTACAGTCATGTTACGGGCGGCTAGTATGGCGAATTGGAAATAATTAATAATAGGTAATATTTTTAGTGTAATGGATATATCATGATACTAGTATTATTATTATTCGGAAATTAACTTTATGCCAAACGTTATATCGTTCGATGAAAATTATGAGTAGAGTACATATGCGGAACTTGGCTATGCCAATAGAGTTTATGCTAACCGTAGTTTATGCTTAAAGTTGTTATGCAACACAGAATTATTACAAAAAAAGTTATGCCAAAGATAGGGGAACCGCTAAATTCCATACAATCCGGCTCGCATAGAGGAACCAGGTGCCAGGCGTGGTCCTTGGGTAAAAAAGTTTAGAAACCCCTGCATTATACCCTCACATAACTATTAATGTTAAATTATTTTGTAACGAATCTTGTTATTAATATCATATTAATTTACCGCATACAATTTTTCTTTCCACGCCAACCAGCACACCCGAAATTTAGTTCTATAGCCAACAGATGGTATAAGAAATCTTATATCTTCTAGTAAAAGATTCTGAAGTACCTCCATGTCCACATTTTCTTCTGAAATAAATATTAATTTTACTATATTGTACAGTCAAGGGTAAAATAAACCCATAAAAACTTTTATCCAAAATGTCATTTTTGGTATAAGGCTTTTTTGCAGACTATACATTTTTCAACACCATCTTCAACTACTTAAAGAGAGGATTCTAATGAATTCCACAATATGAAATCACCATGTTTGGGTGATTTCATATTGTGGAGCTCTTCCGGTTTAAGCATCAGATTAGTTTAGAAGTGTAAAAACAGATATTTCATACCAGTTTTTTTTTGTCAGTAATGTTTAGTATTAGTATAATAAACATATGGTCATCCCAAACAATGTCAAAACACTTAAGGCTGATTTACATTGATACAGTAGCTGGATCCAGCCCAGCGTCACTGGATTCCAGCGCTGGCTTGGTACTGGATTAATGTAATGTACAGCATCCAGTATCCAGCGCTGGATCGGACAGCATGTTCCTATTTTTTCAATTCGGTGTCTGGCTGGCCGCCACTGGCTGGAATTCAGTGACGCTGGATACAGGTACTGTATCAATGTAAATCAGCCTTCACTCACTCACATGCTGGTTGTACATACCTAAATAAATAATAAATAAATATTATGGGACACTCTTACACAAATCGACCTAGTCCCATAGCAAGCTCAATAATAAAACCTAAGTATGTTGTGGGTAGTAGACGATGATACGTATACAGTATGGATTTTCTTTTTGGGTCAGTGAGGGCAGCAACCAGATCCCGTGCTGCTACGTGAAAGATTTAAGAAGACCTTCCCTCAATTTCAAATCAATGAAGATTGGCTCTTACAGATTTTGGAAAACACTATAGACGGAGAGCCCGTCAGATATGACACAATAATGAGAGCGACGAAACCCTTCTCGTTAGTTTGCTATACTATGCTTATTTCTAGATCCGGTCATCTGGCAGCTGTAAAGTGGTGGACGTCAAAGAATGTAAACCACTTTAAGAATACAAATCCTAGGATTCTGGTCTTGATGCAGTATTATGAGAAATTATATAAATAATTAGATTATAGTATAACTGCCAATAGTAGTTTATGTAACTGTTACGTAATAAGGCCTAATTACGTACAGTTGCATAGACTGCTTTATCTACACTCATATTATTTATTCTAAAGGCCGTATTCGGAAACCATAGAATGGCCGCCATTGCACCGCCATGGTCAACTCGATTGTGCCGGCGGTCGGGGAGGCGCGTGTCGGGCTGTCGGCGGCCGCGCGGGAGCGTGCAGGTGTACATTATGTTATCAAAACTCATAACACATCAGGGGGCGTCCATTAATCGCGTCATATTGTATAGGGGGGGGGGTCAAGAAAAAATCACCAATGATCACCACAGGGGGGAGGGGGGTCTGGACACGTATCACTCGTGCTCTTAAGGTCTGTGCCCACTATTTCGTTAATTAACACCGGTCTATGCCCCTAAGATACCCCGTATGCTATGCCCGTTCATACCCAGTTTATAGCCCGTATCATGGCCGTTCGCACCCCATACAGACACTGTTCTAAAATCATACCGCACCATGTAGAGATCGGCCCGGCACCGGCAAAATATTTATCAATATGAATGCTGGACGGCACGGTCATGGCACGTTACGGTGTTGGTCTGTGCCAGAACAGTCTAAATAGGCAAAGCTTAAAATTAATTAATGCAAAGAATACTTTTTTTTAATGTGTCGGGATAGGCACGTTCATGGCACGGTCATGATTTGGACGGAATAGTGGGCACAGACCTTTAAGCAGATTGCGGGGCAGTAACAATATCATACTAAAAGAGGTAGCGGATAGATATGACATTCCTATTTATTATATTTGATTCGATCAGAATTGTAAAAACTAGTTTAAGTTTTAATTAAGCATCTACTTTACTTTTAAGTCATTACTTAATACTAACAATAATTTGGATCACTAATTATATAAAATAAAATTTGGTATTTAAATTTGAATAAGCGGCCGTTAAGTAAAAAATAATAATAAATAAAAGGTAAAAAATTGTAAATATGTACCTTCGAACTTCTGTATTATTTCTGAATGCATCCCCCAAGAAATGAGTAGCTTCGACACTGTCGCATTTTCATCTTCCATCTGAAATAGATATATTTATATAAACCCAAATACAAAGAACTAAATATGTAAGAAAGGGCTAAGTGGAGGTTAGCTGTGTATTTATTTGTCAATAGCTTTTTCTTATCCTAAACAATACGATATTGAAAAACATGTGTCTTATTCATAGACATAAACAAATAGGAGGATGAGTGACGTTCATAGTAAACAAAACTGAAATGTGGTCCAGCACCTACACACTTGTAAAATGCTACACACCGCTATAATGCATGTGTATCATGGGCAAAAGAAATAAACCTATATAAGGAGTGGTCCTGAAATAAAGTAGCCGTGTACAATCTTGTGTATTTTTTAATTTAGTGCTAATTTTGAAGCAGTATATTTATTTTATTAATCCGTAGATACAATACTAATAAATAAAAATACAATCATAATAAAATATGTGAGCATATATAAGTTTTCGCGTTTTTAATTCAATATACTTTGTAACTTTTTGAACAACATAATTTGACAATCTTCAATCGACATCCGCTACAATGCCATAATTGTATTTTCATTTTCACAACCCGTTTTATGCTTTTTAGAATTTCATCTTACCAAGAAGCTACATTAATTAACTGTATTTTAGCTAGGATAGTCAGGAAGCCTCTCTAATCTAACCTCTGACAAAGATTTTTCTATGGGAGACAATTTTCTATAAAAAATACATTTAATTAAAAATTACTGTAACTACCTTAAAATGAAGCCAGATAAAAAAGTTTACTATTGAAGAAAGACAATTTATTAAGGTATAAAATAGCTCATCAAATCAAACTATAAGAAAAAATATGTTTTTGAGAAACACTTCAAAAGTTCTGTCAGAAGACGCTGTTCAAAAAACTATGTGTATGATGGAATACAAAAGGCGAAAACTTCCAAACGCTGTTTTATTTAAATATGATTGTATTTATGTTTTGTATGATTGTATCTACAGATTCTTTAAATATAAACACTGCTTCTAAATCGGCACAAAATAAAAAGATAAATCAGAAAAGGCCCGGCTACTTTTTTCCCGGACCACTCCTTAGTTAACACGGGTATGCAAGCGAGACCTCCATATTTTGCGCATTGCACAAAGTGTGACTGAGAGACTCTGCCACACGACTAATTCAATATAGGCCCCGGAACGTATATTAGATGGCACACAATCGAGCGCCTGGTACCGTATCTCCCTTTGTGTATAAATCAATGGTCTTATTCCAATCATCATAACGCTAATAACACTAAGAAAACGCGCCAGTCTGACGGAGCACACATGAAACATCCTTAAGCTTGATTCACACACAGCGCGGGCGCGGGCGGGCCCGCTCGGTCACGCGCCCGCCCGCGCCCGCGCTGTGTGTGAATCAAGCTTTTCAAAAGCTAACACTACTTGAACACGGTTTAGACAGAAATTGCTAGGGTAAGTAGGTAAGTGTATTGGAAAACTATAGAGAAGTTTTGTTGAATTTAAAGCTTACATTCAATTTACAAAATAGCTTTTGCCACACTGGATGATAACGAGGCGAGACGTCCAATTTTATTGTACGCTGCCCGCGCTGTAAGTAAACCACGAAAAATATGGAACTTCAGATTTCACATTAATAGCAGAGCGTAATAGCGTACACTCATTAGTAGTAAAACTTTTTAAACTTTTAAACAAAAAACATTAGCAAGGCCGCCCGGTTAAAACAAGTGACGACATGTCAAAATAAGCCATGTTAAATATGCTATAGCATGGCGGCATTTTACTAGGTACTTATTACTGTCCGCGATTAGTTAGTAGAATGAGGTTACCTATAGGTTGACTTGACTGCTATGAAAACACTTGAGTACCTATATATTCCTCCCTGTGTTAAGTATGACTAAGTAGGTACTTACCGATTCAAACCGTCGCTAAGATGTAGTTTGCTTCTACTAGATATTATTCAGACCACATAACACAGACACGATATTGGCCCCAAGCTTCCAATAGCGGCTCCTGGGATCACAGCACAGCGAACACTCAAACGGTCCAGTTCAGAGCACGGGAGACACGATATATTTTTTACCTGTAACACGAGCACGATTCTTGATTACGCATATACTTAATGAATACAAATAATGTTAAATAAGTGTACAAAAACATATTACTTACTTAATAATAACATTAATAACGCCCGATACTTTTTGACCGCGCAAGCGGCGCACGCAGCTCGTTCCGTGAACTCAAATGCAAACAAAATGGCGCTTCAGCGAGCTCAGCGCGTCTTCCCTCCCCTCCCCAAGCGTCCCGTCCAAGCGAAGCGTTCTGGCGCGGTCCTCGGTATTGCCATAAGTATACATACTTAGTAGAGAATCAGAATCTTAGTAGGTACTTTTATTGAAAAATAAAACTTAGATGAAATAATGCTAAATATAGAGATATTTTGAGTCCCGGGAAAGGATATAAGTAGGATAATTTTCATTCCGAAAATCAATCCTTAAGGGGGTGAAAAGCGGGGTGAATTACTAATTCCACGCAAACGAAGTCTAAAAGCTAGTAAAATATGTTTTTATAAGAATTATAAGTTACCGACTTCTATGACATACTTACATAAGTACTTAATACGATAATTGATGTATTTAATCGTATGGCTCAAGGTCGCTTACAATATTAGTGAAATTTACTTAATGATACTATAATCTTAAATCTAGGTCTTTCACCCAACGGGCTGCGTTCACATAATACGATAGTAACAATAATTGTAGGTACTTGGACTTGGATGGAGTCAATCTCGCACAGATGGTCAATCTGTGATGACCAGATGATCTAGCCCCGATACGAGTATATACTTAGTCTTATCCACAGAGCACCAATATACTTTCTTCGAAAACTGTTTTGAACATTATCGGTTCAGCCATTTTTGAGTTATCTTCAAAAAACTTCTTCCATAGGCATAAGATACGACCTTTTGGTATAAGTTTGGTTCTTATTCCATTGAAGGTACGGAACCCTCCTATGCGTGGTCCGACACGCACTTGGCCGGTTTTTTACAATTATTTCTCTACGACGGCCAAAGAGCTACCTACTGTCATTTCTAATACGCTTTGCGCCCGGTCAACACAACCAATTTTATTTAGCTGTCACGCCGACTCCCCTAGACGCACTTCGCCGTTCTTATTCCAAACTCTTTGGTCTGCCCTAACCTATTCTTATTGGCAGGTATTTTTTTATGGTCACTTTTACCTGAATAATGTTTGTAGAATGTTAACCTCCTAGCGTTTGTTCCGGCTTTTGCCACGGCTCAATCGAGCCTGGGGCCGCTTGGCAGCATAATCCCACGAATTGGCGTAGGCACTAGTTTTTACGAAAGCGACCGCCATCTGAAGAAGATAGGTCTTAGGATTCGGTCCGATTTCGTCACGTTATTTTCCATCACCGAAAGGCAAACTGGTAAATATCAAATCATGTTTCGTACCTAGGTATAGGTAGGTACATAAGTTCCGAATAGTACCTATAGGTACCTACGAGCCGAGGTTTGAATCTCCTGATTAGAAGTTGGATAAGATTAAGGATCGAAAGATAGGTAGGTATGGCCTACGCTACGTGGTAAAATCAAGCAAAATTGGAAGTGCCAACCTTGGGGCTTCATTGGTGTTTGAAGGACCTTTGATGACCACTATGATCAGTCATAATGTCATAGGCCGCCGATCACGACATATTATGCCTCTCATTGACTGCTGACATGACATGTATGTGACGTCAGAGTAGTCTGCATCGCCGCTGAAAATACCTCGCGCGGTTTCTAGGCTCGATCCCGGTTGAAGGTCATTAGGTCAAGACCCGTCGTCACCTGATATAGGTATGCATGCGTTTAGGTATTGCCGTAACAAAGTGATTATAGTAGATTATGTGACTGTTACGTAATAAGGGTCGTTAAAATACGAGTGCAGTTTTATGAAACGAGCCGCAGGCGAGTTTCGTAAAAAGATCACACGAGTGTTTTAAGGTCTAATTACGTACAGTTGCATACACTGCTTTATCTACACACATATTATAAATCCTAAATGCCGTGTTCGGAAACCATTAGAATGACCGCCATTGCACCGCCATGACCAGTCATCATGTCATAGGCCGCCGATCACGACATATTATGCCTCTCATTGACTGCTGACATGACATGTATGTGACGTCAGGGTAGTGTGCATCGCCGCCGAAAATACCGCGCGCGGTCTCTAGGCTCGATCCCGGTTGAAGGTCATTAGGTCAAGACCCGTCGTCACCTGATATATGCATGCGTTTAGGTATTGCCGTAACAAAGTGGTTATAGTAGATTATGTGACTGATACGTAATAAGGGTCGTTAAAATACGAGTGTAGTTTTATGAAACGAGCCGCAGGCGAGTTTCGTAAAAAGATCACACGAGTGTTTTAAGGTCTAATTACGTACAGTTGCATACACTGCTTTATCTCCACACATATTATAAATCCTAAATGCCGTGTTCGGAAACCAGTAGAATGACCGCCATTGCACCGCCATGACATGACCAACTCGATTTTGCCGGCATTACTGGTTGCATTAATGGTGGTAATTACATACGGTTTCCGAACGCGGAATAGAGGATTTATGATATTGGTGTAGATAAAAATAATAATTGTATAACAAATATAGATATGATTGGCCTACCTCCACCTCAAACATAAGTAGGTACTTAAATGTCTATGCCTGTACCTGCCTACCTATCTATCTATTTTGAAAATATAATAAGTAAGTAACTACTTACGAGTATATCATTGTAAGCTTACTTACTTTTCCTCAGAGAAAAAATCAGCCAAGGGCATATCGGACCATGCTATGGTGTCAGGGTCAGGGCTCAGTTACCGGCCCATCACAATACCTACAGTCCTACACCCACTCAAAAGGTCGTATTTTATAGGATATTTTAAGGCGCTTACGTCCTTTTACAATGAAATGACAACTTTTTCGATAACCCAAAAACAGCTTAACCGATTTTATCGAATGCCTAGAGATGTTATTAAAAGTACTTATTAGGCGTCACTTTCATGAATTTTCACATATTTTTTGGGCCCACGATTCAAAAGTGAGATGGAGGGGTACACATTTTGGGAGTCATTATTTCCAAAAGTATTGGCTTTACTTTTATTAACAAGTTGCCTTGAAAACTCCTATTCTTTTTGATAGACCTGTAACAACGACACCCCTCACAATAGGAATGAAACGAAATCAAAATTCACCCCCACTTCACGTGTAGGTACATATTATATAGGTTCTCTGTCTTGTAAAATTTGATGGTCCCTTTCGCAATTAAGCATAGGTATGTACTTAATTCATATTACTAAAATTATTTTTCTTGCGGTGCTCGCTATCTTGTACTCTGTATCTATTACTATAAGGTTAATTTTTCTATTTTCTATGTTGACTTTTGTTTTCTATCGAAACCGAGAACGCGCGGATTTTTCTGCAAGTATTCGTTCTCGAATTCTATTTACTTACTAGGCTGTGCTGTTTAACTTAACATTGATTTTCGAGCAATTTAGGTAATTTACTTTCATACAATACAATAATACCTACCTAAGCTAAGTTTATCTTGTTAAAAATCTGTCTCTACACATGCGAATACGTTTCTAAACATACTTAGTTCCCAAGTAAACCGAAAAGAATATCAAAGCTCAATTTCACTTACACAACACAACACAAGTAACACAACACTTGTCTTTAGCTAGGTACCTACATTTTTCTCGTAAGGCACATTACAACGTATTCGATTGTGGACCTTATGTCCTACGCATTAAGGTCTACCATTTACATACATTTACTCGTATCATCTGGAACTTTCGAATCCTAGCTTTTTACATAGGTACGAACTTACAAACGCTCCCTAGTGTGTCATATGTAGCATTTTTCATTTTAAATTAAAAGGAAAAATAAATTAGCTCCTCCAAAATACTAAAATACTTAACTATGTTTAGAACTCGGCCAGGAAAATAATTAAGTACCTATACCTGTAAAGTTTACAGCGAACAAAAGTATTTGGATACAAATACCTACGACGGCTACGACTCCTACGAGCAAGTAGAAAATACAATAAAATGTGACATTTTCTAATCAAAGGTACTTTGACTTAAAAAAAACCGTCAGAACTCTTGTTTACAATTGAGTCGCTTAACTTAAATTCATCTGTCAGATTCATAGATTATATAATTTTTTTCGTCCAAGGTCAGATTATGCGATTTTGGTATTAACAAAAGGTAATAGGGTAGATATTTGCTGAGAGGGTCGAATGGATTTACCTGAGTGTAAAGTTAAGCGACACAATTGAAGTTTCAAATTGTCACTTTAAATTTTATGAATAGGTATTTTGTATGGGACGTCATGAAATTGTCACATGTCACACTTTGTAGACCCCCTCCGTTTCCCTACCTGTGTGACATAAGTAGGTAATTCGTATTACTAAGTATCTCGTTCTTGTGCTGCTCGCTATCTTGTACTTTGTATCTAATGACATAAGGGTTATTTTCCTAATTGCGAAACTGACTTTTGTTTAGTATCGAAATTCAGAACATTCGGGAGCGCGCGCGCGGATATTTTTAGATGTTTCCTGTCTGGAATAATAATGTAAGACATAGGTATATTACTATGCTATATAACTTATTTCGTTTTACTGTTTTAGAGCAACTTCTACGTAATTGACTTTTTACAAACAAAAATAGGTAGTTAAGTTACCTACCTAAACTTAGTTTATATGGTTAAATTGAAATTTATCCTTAATTCCTTACACATACGAATGCGTTTCTAAACATAGTTCTAAACCGAAAACCATATCAAAACTTAATTTCACATAAGCAGGGACCCCCCTGCTTATGTGAAATTGCCCCCTGCTTTCACTACGCAGTTTAGGTACATTTGGCCGGCGCGCCTCCCGGGGAGTCGTATAGCAGTGGGCTGCCCCGCTCGGCTCGCACGATAGTCGTGTCACGTGGCGCTCGCGCAAAATTTAAGATACACAATGGCTTCGAAACCTATTTCGATCTAATCCGTATAAAATATGTATTTACGGATGTCTGAATAAACGGAAGAACAAGGAAGCAGAAATAACATTTTTAAAATTCCGGACGATATTGAAAGGTCCCCCAAAGTCTTTACTTAGTAATAGTTAAAATAAACATCCTTAATTTATTGAATATCGGTTGCCCAGAAATAATATTAGGAACTTATTTATTTAATCGTATGGCATTTTGTCAGTCGTTTAGAGTGTAATGTTTAAATTCTGCATCCATTGGATTACGTCGTTGTCGAGGGTAAACAAGTCTGCTGGATCGCCGTCGTATTTAAGGAGTGGACAGTCCCGGACGATGTGCGCGACGTCCTGCTCCGCTGCACCGCACTCGCACTTTGGGGACTCCACCCAGCCGCACTTGTGCAGGAAGGCTCGTGAGCGTCCGCAGCCGGTTCGTAGCCTATTCAGCTGACACCATTCTTTTCTAGGCAGTAAAAAGCCAGGTGGTTTCGCTGTAGGGTTTATAGAAACGCCCAGGCTTTCAGGAGGCTTATCTCTCCACTCCTTTTCCCAGATTGCAGTCGTGTTGAACTGACAGTTGATCAGGTTTCGTGCGGTATGGTATGGAGGGTGCCGAGACTTTAAACGGTTCGGGGGAGGATTTTTAAATTCAGCATGCGCAGGCAAGTTGGGGCAGGCTAAGATCTTCCTCGCCTCACGGACTAGCGCTTGTTGCCTTCTTAGGTGAGGAGGAGCAATATGGCTAAGCGTCGGGAGCCATTGTACGGGGGTACTCTTGATGGTTCCGGAAATACACCGCAGGAACTGACCGACATATTTTCAAAGGAATACGGCTGTGGCATGGCATACCTACTTCCGTGAGAATCAGACATAATCTCTATAAAAAAATCTATCTCCGGATAAAAACTTCGTGTTTACATAATCAACGTTTGTAATTCCTACATATTTATCTAACAATAATAAATCAGTAGGTATAGGTACAAAAACTTGTCAAGTAACAACCCTGTGCCGACGCTCACAGCTCGGTCATAAAACTGCGGCTCGCAAAGAAGATTCACGGTTCGTGCGCGGTTATAAGTTTCAATTTTGCTTGCAGGCGGCGAGTATAGGTATAATTTTATACCTAAATCTGACTTTTGTTAAAGAGTGAATTTTCTGTACGGTAGTACTATTAGTTTTTCTGTGACATAAGTAGGTACATAATATTTTTCTATAAGTAACTACTTAACTACATTTTTCTATAATTTTCTAGTAAGCTACTTTATACTATTCGATTGTGGACCTTATGTCCAACACATTAAGGTACAACAATTTAAATACTTTTACTCGTACGTATCATCTCGAACATTCGAAAGCTAACTTTTTAAGTACATACAAATCTTATGGCCTATTTCACAATCTCCAGTTCAAGCATATCTGTCAGATAAATGTTTGCTGTCCTTTTCTTTTATATTACTGGAGAAAAGGATAGCAATAATTTTAACTGGCAGATAAGTTTATCTGGAGATTGTGAAACAGGCCCTTAATCTCAGATATCTATATTAATATACACTTATAAGTACAATTTGGTTTTTACCCCAGGCAGACTAAATCGTAGGTACAGTCGCCATCAAATATATTGGAGCGGCCAAGGTACTCAAACATATCTGAACAGCACTTTATCGCCATGACAATAGAGGCGTTGTTCAGACATTTGTCACCACCTTGGCCGCTCCGATATATTTGATGGCGACTGTACGACCCGTGCGAAGGTACCTATTGGTATGCTACTTGAGATAACTCTTCCTCCTTATTTTTAAATCTTATTTCAGACATCTCTAGTTCAAATTATTTTTTAGCTTCTAGGTCGCTGCTGTCAGATGTAGATTTTAGTTGAGAAGATTGAACTGAAGGGGAGGATTGAACTGACGGGGAAGATTGAGATTGCACTGAATATTGGGATGGTGAGGTATAAACCTGTTTGTTTTGTACGCCGTTCATTTCCCCCCGCTGCGTTGCTATGAGATCCGATAACATGTAACTTCTGTTTTGAAAGTAACAGAAGCGGTGCCTAAGCGGATGTTTAAAACTAATAGGAAGTTCCGACGGAACCGGAACCGTAGCTCTGTAACATCCCTGCTTGGTTGTATCAACACAATCACTGGTTAGTATTAATCTACTAAATTAGTTACTTTAATCTACTCATTTGATAGTAACAATATAACCACTTGGTATTATATTGACCTACTAAATATGTAACATTAACCAACTGACTAGGTTGTATCAACACAATCACTGGTTAGTATTAACCTACTAAATTGGTAACTTTAATGTACTCACTAGGTAGTTACAACCTAATCACTAGTTAGCAATAACCTACTAAATTGGTAACATTAACCCATTCAATTGGTACAATTATCCTAGTCGAAAGGTATGATGAACGTACTTAATCGGTTACATTAACCTATTCACTTGGTAGTAATAACGTAATCACTAGTTACTTATAACCTATTAAATTGGTAACATTAACCTACTGACTTGGTTTTATCAATAACATCAATAGGTATCATTAGCCGACTAAATTGGTAACATTAACCTGTTGACTTGGTTGTGACTGGATAGTATAGTGACCTACTAAATTGTTAACATTAACCAACTGACTAGATTGTATCAACACAATCATTGATTAGTATTAACCGAATAAATTGGTAACTTTAATGTACTCAGTAGGTAGTTACAACCTAATCACTAGTTAGCAATAACCTACTAAATTGGTAACATTAACCCATTAAATTGGTACAATTACCCTACTCGAAAGGTATGATGAACGTACTTAATCGGTTACATTAACCTATTCACTTGGTAGTAATAACGTAATCACTAGTTACTTATAACCTATTAAATTGGTAACATTAACCTACTGACTTGTTTTTATCAACAACATCAATAGGTATCATTAGCCGACTAAATTGGTAACATTAACCTGTTGACTTGGTTGTGACTGGATAGTATAGTGACCTACTAAATTGTTAACATTAACCAACTGACTAGGTTGTATCAACACAATCACTGATTAGTATTAACCGAATAAATTGGTAATTTTAATGTACTCAGTAGGTAGTTACAACCTAATCACTAGTTAGCAATAACCTACTAAATTGGTAACATTAACCCATTAAATTGGTACAATTACCCTACTCGAAAGGTATGATGAACGTACTTAATCGGTTACATTAACCTACTCACTTGGTAGTAATAACGTAATCACTAGTTAGCTATAACCTACTAAATTGGTAACATTAACCTAGTGACTTGGTTTTATCAACATCATCAATAGGTATTATTAGCCGACTATATTGGTAACATTAACCTGTTGACTTGGTTGTGACTGGGTAGTATATTGACCTACTAAATTGGTAACATTAACCAACTGACTAGGTTGTGTCAACACAATCACTGATTAGTATTAACCTACTAAATTGGTAACTTTAATCTACTTACTAGGTAGTTACAACGTAATCACTAGTTAGCAATGACCTACTAAATTGGTAACATTAACCTATTAAATTGGTACAATTACCCTACTAGAAAGGTATGATGAACGTACTTAATCGGTTACATTAACCTAATCAGTATGTAATGCATGTACAAATGTAGTAGGTAAAGTTAACCCCCACGTTTAGTAACTGTAACCGACTAAATCGGTATTGTTAACCTAAATGTCAGGTATTTACAACCATCTAAATGTGTAATATTAACCTACTAATTTGGTAGAACCAACACAAATCACTAGGTAGTATTAACCATCTAAATGGGTAACACTAGCGTATTGACTCGGTAGTAAGAACCTAATCACAAGGTAAACATACCAAGCAGTAGGTTACCGATACCTACAAAGTCGGTTAGATTTTGACGATACAAAGTAGGTATTTTTAACGTAATATGTAGGTTAATTTTATTTAATTAATCGGTTAATATTACCTAACCAGTAGGTTAATGCTACCTTCTTCACGCGCGTGTTGATATACCTAATTAGTAGGTTGGGTTTACCCAAAATAATAGGTTGTATTAACCGACTTACCGACTCATAGTAGGTTGACATCTACCTAAAAGTAGGTTAAAACCGTGTTTTTTTTACTTTAGGTTTATTTAACCAAAAAGTAGGTTAAAACTACCTAATTTCTGCATTACCAAGCGCACTAGGTAGAGTTAACCTACCTACCTAATATTTTTTTAGGTATATTTAACCTAAATTAGGTTAATTCTACCGACTTTTGACATTAACCTACAGGTTTAGGTTTACCCTAACCTACTTTTTTTCCCAGTGTACTAGTTTTTATAATTATATTATAGTTCTTAGACTGTGTCGCTCTATTAAAAATAATACTCACTTTTATAAGTATATGCTACGGACCAAGTGATTAATGCGGGCATTAATTATAATGCCCAGCTGTATTAGGCCAAGTGATTAATTACTATCTAAATTTCATTATTTATCACATTGTCTGGTCATTATAAATAATGCTACGTGACCATTGGGCAATTTGATTACAAAGTTATATCGGACGGGTTGCGTGGAGGTAAGCAATTGCGGGACACGCGTTGACCAATAATTAATTATGTAATGTAAACTGCGCTATTCTGAGTTCAGAATGATAGTACCTTATTACTTACAACGAATTTCAAAGGCTAATGACAGAAAGAAGAACATAGAACAAAACGTATCAGAAATAGAAAAAGTATAAAAAGTAAAAATAGATTCTAAAAAGAGGTGCGTCACGCACGCACATTTCCTCCCTTTCTTAATATTTTTTTTTTATTTCTTAAAGAAATTCTGACAAGTCCTGCCTCACTAGCTTGCGTAGGGGCCGCCGCAAAACTCCCGCCAGGGTGCGCATTTTCGCGCGACTTCGTTAGCTAGAAAATCGGCCAGAATTTCGAGCTTCGACTGGCCAGCAGCCTCATAATGAACGGTATAGTCTATCCATTTGGTTCGCAGCAGTGGGGACATTTTAGAAAAAAGAGCCTGAAATAATTCTTGCGAAGCTAATGTCAGGAATAAAAATACGAACGATAACATATTTTTTATTACTCTGCCCATAGTTGATGGACATTATGTATAAAGCCCGGACAATTTAATTATTTGAATAGTTATTATCGAAGGTTTATTACTCTGCCAAAAAGGTGATGGGCATTATGTATAATGCCCGGGCAATTTAATGATTTGAATAGTTATTATCAAATTGCCTACTCATATTGGTCGTTATTCATTATGCCCGGGCATTATGTATAATGACCTTTTTATCACTTGGTCCATAACATATACATGGACTGCTCTATAATAGGGTTAGTATAGGCACAACCAAATAATAACCATAACCTAACTATTATACTGACTTGCACATTAAAAAAATCTAAATTTACATCAAAACGATTTGATTGGTATTCAGTTTTTTTTGCTGTGCATGTCAGCATTTTTGATTTAATAAATAAATACTATGCGAAACTCTTACACTATCTCTAAAACTATTTACTTACCGTAGAGTCGGGTTACTTAGACCTAATTGAGGGTAACTTTGGCCCACGTAAACCGACTTTAATGTAGTTAAAAAATGATGAAAAATAGACCCCTCGTGAATGGGCTCAAATGATTCGTTTAGACCATTCTTTGGCGGTGTCAAATCGGAAATAAATAAGTAAAATCGGAAAAAGCTTACATTGTAAGTAGTAAGCTGCAAGCTATAAGAACACCTTTACATGTTACTACAGGTAAAATAAGAATACATAATTTGAATATTATCGGTTCAGCCATTTTTGATCGAAAATACAGAACCCTCTATTATGCGTGGTCCGACATGCACTTGGTCGGTTTTATCATTTTAATAGAAAAATATTTGATACATTGGCGCCGCGTTTGCGAATTGACCTGTGCCTACAACTCTCAGACTTTAGATAGATAGTTAGTTACCTATGCATCAGGCTAACCAATCTGTTTAGACAACACCACAAACAGGATTCTCTGGGTTCAAGCAAAACTGGACCTTCTGTCATTGGCCTAAAGAGTTCGTCGTGTGCTTCAGTTTCGTGGTTTCGACGAAGCTCATCCTAACCTGTACGACTGCCGGCAAAGTTTGTCCACCCCATTGAGTACACTCAGACCTGTGGCCGGTAATCAAATTGGTCCGGATAGTTTAATATGGAAGCCATTATATATAAAATATCAATTCGCAAAAAATATTAAGAGTCCACTAGCCACAACTTTTTCAATTTCTCCTTGAGTGAGGAAACAAACTGTGACTTTCTTACATCCACTGGCAACTCATTCCACAGTTTAACTGCATAACCAGTGAAGGTCGTGAAGGACCTAGAGTAAATACGCGAGTTTTAGTTGTCGTGGTTTATATGGGAACAATGGGAACTAATAAATTCTACGATACTTATTTTTCCGCACGTACTCTACCTACGAATAAATCAGTGTTAGTGTTAAACCATGGTCGAAGAAAACAAAGTATGGATATCACTACGTCACAGACACCACATTGATTCTCAAACTTTAATTTTACCTAACTTAGTGGATGTGGCCACTTTGCGGAGTGCAGGGCTAGGTTTAGGTTCACGAGAGTTGCAGACTAATGCAAAATCCACTAATAGCTAAAATTACCTCAAAATTTAAGTTCGAGACTCAAAGTGGTATCTATGAAGTACCTAGTAATGGCCATATAAAAAAGTAAAATGACTGACTCCGTCTCCATACCAGGTCGCCGAGTGGATACTGCGGCGATCCAGTCGGGATGAACGAGAGCGCAAACAAAAGCGCTTTGATTCGAGCTCTCCACATTAACGGCTTTAATCAAATTAATTAATTACTTCATGCGACGCTGTTTGCTGACGGATAAGTGGAGGCCTTTTTAACTGAGCACTAGAAATGTGAGTTTTTTTATTTGGTTATTATGGTTTTTAAGAGAACTTTTTTTTTTTTCAAAAATGAGATTACTTTCGAAGTCATACCGCGTAAGGTTTTTAATCTTTTTACTTGATTTGTGTGTTTCAGGACCGAAGAGTAGCTGTTGTACGAATGTCTGTTAAACACCATAAATATGAGTTAATAAGTTTGTGTAAGTGCATCATATGTTTATTTAAATAATTTTATCTAAATAGAGCCCTATAGGTTGGTTTGATAGCGATACATACTACCCGGCTATCAGTTTGGCTCCAAAATAACTACATGTGCATAATAGGTGCCGGATTCTAATTTTAAAATACAATAAGAACACAACATATCAAACATAACTCCAACACACAACAAACAATCAACCAATATTGAAGTTATATTGGAGTTGCGTTGGAATATTTCTCAAGCAAATTCTGATATTTCTGATTCAGGTGTTTATGCCGTAGCTGTATTGCGTTGTTAATGCATTGGAGTTTATATTGAAGTTGAATCATGCCTATACGTGTTTTAAAGTTAGAATACGGCCCTAGGTATTCGTGAAAGCTACCATCACATTCGGTTACAAAATACAAAAGCTCATCATAAAAACAATTGCATGTCTAATGTTTGTAACTGTGCAATTCTGGCTAAAATAATTTTAAAACAATAAAGAACCGACTTAGACTGCACCTTTCTAAAAGTAAATCCCCGAGGTACTGTAAAAAATATTTAAATAACTATAGGTATTATGCCTATAATATTTGAAGAGTTCCCTCGATTTCTCAAGAATCCCATCATCTGATCCTTTTCTTAATCGGTCCAGCCGTGTTCGAATAATCGGTAAACATACTTACATAACAAAAAAATAGCAACAAATATCCCGACCAATTGAGCACCGACCTCCTCCTTCGAAATCTTGAAGTCGGTTGAAAAACTGCCAGGCCAGCTTGAGAGAGTAACATAAATATTTGCCGCTAGTGTATAAACGTTATCAGAAGGAGAAAGCGGAATAATAATAGAGTAAATTAATTATTCCACCCCGAGGGCCGCGTAATATCGGAGCCTTGTAAGACGCCCTAAATTCCTTAAACCCAGCTAAAATGAAATCGCTTCTCCAAGAAAAAGGGGTTTCGGTTTTAATGCCCATCACAAAATAAATGCTCAAAGACAATAATGTGGGATTCGCTGCGAGATATAAATTCCGAATAAAAATACAGTCGGCCGAATAGAACGGAGCAGTTAGGGTTGTGCGCGTATCGAGTGTTTGGCTTTTCTATGATTCAAATTTTAGAGTTCCATACGAAAATAATGGCAACGAGACCCTCCTTCCATTGGCCTTCTCTGTGTCCATATGCCTTTCGAAGGGCAGTTTTCGTGAATCTTAATAAGTAGACAGTTAAAATCTTCACAGAGTACATGCTGTTAGATGTCGTCACTCTATAGTGTAATAAAATATAGTGCACTTGATTTGGAGAATATCAAAACAATATATTTTTCTCCAATCAATAATGGGACTGACACTGATGTCAATACTCTCAGTACATATATTGGCGAGGCCTTGACATGACTCACTTCAATTCAAAGTAAGTTGTTGTATGCATTTTAATGTAGGCTTCTCATATTACTGATCTTATCTCCTACTAAACTAACTACTACTACTACTAATTTTATTTTATCGCAAAGTCAGTGGCACATCCCTATCGCAGGCTTGCCGCGAAAGAGTTGCGACCCGCATAAACGTTAAGACGGGATGAACAAATAAATGAACCGCCCGATCGCTTTTACAAAATAACGCAATTCCCTACAATACCTACTCCGCCGTTATTATCGGAAATTTGTCCTTTGTTCGGCCTCTTTGTCTTAGAGATTCGCCTTCTATCTCCTTATTGTTTGAGAAAATACGTTCAAATCTTACTTTCTGTATCTACTTACATAGGATTATACTTAATGATTGACTTCTGTTATTGACTGTGCGATCAAGCTGAAATAATATATACGAAAGCTTCGGGAAATATCGTAGATGATGTGTTTTTTTGTTTTTCTGTAATAAGTGGTAGAGATATATTTAGAAAAAAAAACATAATTTAACATAAATCATTTTGTTAAAATAATTTTTTTTTTCACTGTATCCATGAGACATAGGCACGGCTATAGGTACATGATGTATGTTATCGAAGTTTATCAAAAATGAACCTTACATTCATTATATCACGTCAATAAATACAATAAACATTCGTCTCGTCTTAGTATTCCTACGCTTAGATCTTTGTATACACGATCCAACTTCAATACAACTCCAATGCATTAACAACGCAATACAGCTACGGCATATAGGTACATCTGAATCAAAAATATCAGAATTTGCTTGAGAACTATTCCAACGCAACTCCAATACAACTTCAATATTGGTTGATTGTTTGTTGTGTGTTGGAGTTATGTTTTATATAGGTTGTGTTGTTATTGCATTGTTAATGTATTAAAAAAAAATAGAATCCGGCACCTACTCGTAGATTACTTTTGGGTTTTATTCTCGATATTAGCATTTAATATTTACACATGTAGTCTCATGCACTATAAACCTTACTGTTTCAATTAAAATATATCAATAATGTAGAAACATAGAAATAAGTAGTAGGATAAGTTTCATGTCCACTTTAGTGCTTCGCTAATAAGCAAATAATTTCTACTTTATACATCACTACATAGTATAAAACAAAGTCGCTTTCCGTTGTCTGTCTGTCCCTATGTATGCTTAGATCTTTGAAACTACGCAACGGATTTTGATGCGGTTTTAATAGATAGAGTGATTCAAGAGCAAGGTTTATATGTATAATACATGTATATTATATTTAGTATCAGCATTGCATCCGAGCGAAGTCGGGGCTGGTCGCTAGTACCTATATATTTGAAGCGTAGACGAGTTGTTAAAATAGAAGTACCTTATGACGGTTAGAATTATTGTAAGAATTCAAATATGGTTTAAAAGTGTTTGTAAACTTCCGCCGTGAGTTATTTGAAGACGTGGATAGCGGGAACAGTAATTCTTATGTTTTTAGTTTATTTGTATTATAGGTAAAAATTACCCTGTGTTGTGACATATTTTTGAACTCGACTGTACTGTACGGTCAACCAATTTGATTCCTAGGCCACTGTAGAACCTTTTCGTAATAACAGTTGCCCGTGGATACGTATAAACGTAACCTATTCGCTACCAAACTAGCTATTGTGACAAGGTTCTAGAGTGGCGTAGGAATCAAATTGGTTGACTGTACGTATACGCTCGTTTCGTAAGTAAATTATTCAAGCGCGCAATTCTTTCCTCGTGTAACCAATGAAATGTGAATCAGCGTATTTATCAGTACTCGTGAGTATAATTTGATTCGAAATTAAAATAAAGTAAATCAGTGTGAACCGACACGTGGCGTGAGCGGCGAAACGCGAAAAAATACCGATTCGCTCCCGAATACTTGAACATTGTTGACACAGCTAAGTACCACCACGCTCCGCTTCATTTGCATTTCTCTTAATCTCCGTTATGAATAAAGAAAAATTCTTGGCGATGTTTTTAAGCGCCCCGCCGGCCTTAGCGCCCTTAATGAAGAGCAGTGGCGGGATTAGGCCGGCCCGCGCACTTTCGCGACATTACACTTTTAATTTGAACGAATCTTATTATTTTCTTTTGTTGATTTAAGCCCCGGCCGGGAGACGGGTCGGGACGTGACCTGCAGTGGAAAAATGCGATTGCCATCTAAAGCCAACCGTTTAAATGAACGAGATTGGAGCTTAAAAAGTATAATGGACGAGGGGGGAGAGAGGCGCGCGGGGGCGATCCCGGGGGCGCAAGATGGCCGATTTGCGATTGAGATGAGACGCCCCCCCCCTCCGCCCCCGCCCCGCACAGATCAAGCCATATAATTAAGTCGCCAGTTTCATAAGTATTCAGCTTCCTATCCCGTGTCAGTAAGTATCTCTATAAAATGTCTACTTCTCGTATACTTAAGAAGTCAAGTTAAAGTCTCGTATAGAATTGCTTTGCAGTTCGTCCTTAGTAATGCTTGAGAAACCCACGCATATTAGAGATCATTAATTTATAATAATTTACAGTACTTACATATGCTTAAGCTGATCAATAAAATGTAAAACTTATATTATACTATTCTACACTGATCTTATTGCTAGTGTTGGCTACGTTAATTAAGTAAATATAATAAGTCGATTCATAAGTTATATGGAAGGAAACATATTAATTACACTTTTATTATATACTTGTATTTGTGTGCTTCAAATGTTGTAAGTTAAATTTCAACCACTTCCCGATGTCAGATTGAGCTGATATTTGGTATACTTCCGTAATTTATACGACAATGCTACCTACTAGTCAGCAAGAAAAGTGTGTATCTAAAAATAATAATTTGTGGGAGTTACTTGTTAAATGTTCAATTCCTACCTGGACATTATTAACCTTATTTTTAATTGAAAGTCCCTGACCTCAATTAAGAGCTACGCAGCTACGTTCAAATGTAGCAATGCATCGTAGGCTCGTATAGCAACAACATACCCAAGGGAATTGAAAATGGAACGCTCTATACAGGCAGTTACTAAAATACTGGTGATCCGTTTACGGGCATTATTTGGTATCGTATTGCGAGAAAAAGTAGGAGAAAAAAATTATCGACCAGAAAAAAAAAATGTATGGGGCACGTCTTCCCGGCCGGCCAACCTTCAAAATAAAACCATTTTTTGTGAAAAATGTACTAGGCACAGCATAGGTATTCTAGTTGGCTCTTCGAAAACAGGTAAATTACTACTGATAAAGATGACTTTTTTAAATAGCTAGGTTTACAGTACTTGCTTATTCGTCTTATTAAAGATGCAAGAACTCATTGCCACATACTGGCGGCCGGCAAAGCCCGTCCGCCGATCTTCTACTGGACAAACAGTCTGTTTATTGCGATTACTGTTTACTTTCGCACATAAAGGTAGGTGTCGATGTCGGCGCAGCATTGCATAACCTTCCTCGGTTAGCAATCTAACGGTAACTTACTTACTTATCTGCGTGCTCGCTCAAGCTTTAGCATATTAGCTACTTTGCTAGCAGCGCCCCATACTAGCGCATGGCATAGGGACGAATAAATCATCATTCATCACCAATGTCTTGCGTTCAGCAGAGTGGCGAAGTTAAGTAAGAACATAAATTAGTTTCCTGACTCGAGACGTCAGCGAATCTATATGAGTATGTCAATCTAAATTTTGGTCAAAAGTACCAAGGTATTTTATGTTAGAGGCTCTGGCTAGGGATAAGCGAAGACAACTAGGCGAAGGAAGCTGACATATGTGACTTTTAATAGAAAACGATATATGGGGTTATCTTTTTTTTGAAATAGCAAATGGAATGTATTTTGTTTTGTCTAAATTTAGAGTTAATAAATTCGATTTAAGCCGTTGCGTTACGAGTTTTAAGTTTTCTACTTATAAAAAATTAACACCATTATTATTAGATTAATCTTTCAGTTCTGTATCATGCATTGTTCTGTTTCTCAACGACCCCGAAATCATTCTGTATAAGTAGATGACGTATATATCACTGCAAAACCCATGTAGAGTGCTCAACCTGCTGTGCATGTCTGACAATATTCTTATACAAACTTGACGCCAGTTGAGTTAATGGCCTGGTATTTACTAGATACTTCAAAAGTTTGCAAAACACTTTTTATACCTAGGCCAGGCTTGATCCAACGTCTTCGTTTAAGTATTCATAGTGAAATTCCAAGACTTACACGAGCACCACTCCTCGTCTAGCAAGGAGTGCTTTACTTAAACATTTACAATTAATTAAAGACTTAGATATTCAAAATAATACAATAGAAACTACACTTTATCTCTCAACTCTTATGGTTTCAATTCGCTTGAGTTTGTGATGGTTGTTACGTAGTTTGTGTGGGAGATTGGTAAGGCTAGCGGAGATGACAAACCTGATCTGGTCACGTAATGAAAAATGACAAAACTCTTCGCTATCTCGGCGGGGCTTAGGCGGCTGGATCGGCCAATGGGGGCTTTACCTTTGGGAGGTGGGTGTTGCAATACCTACTTCACGTTTAGATAAATATTAGCTTCAAATTTTAGAACCAACATTATGTGCTTAACTAACTATAATAATTATTTATCATGACCTTCCATTTGCTTTGCACTATGTGCAGGGAAAAAGTCCCATTTTTGACGATATGGAGTTGTTAGTAGTTCTTAGAACTGCACAATATATGCTATCTATTAGTGAAATAATGAAGTGTCCATGTAAATCAACAAATAGGGTCCTTTTACTAAAATAAAGGTGTGAAACTTTTGATGTTTTAAAGTGTCATGGTTTTAGCTTTCTATTATGGTGGTCATGGTAGTTACACGCTTGTTACACAAAAAACGTGACAGAGGCTACTATTTGGTGAAGATTGTAAAGTCAAACAGCTACAAAAACAGGGCACGACCGGGATTTGAACCCGGGACCTCTCACACCCAAAGCGAGAATCATACCGCTAGACCATCATGCCGCTTGTAAGAATTCTCTAACAGCCTACTTTCCTGAAAATGTTGAATCACACTTAAATAAATACATTTATTCGTATATTAAGTATCGTACGCCGCGTCATTGTATTGTAAAATTATTCATAAGTAAATGTCTTAAACTACAGGTGTTTAATGGATGTTCAAGCACGCGGCATGATGGTCTAGCGGTATGAATCTCGCTTTGGGTGTGAGAGGTCCCGGGTTCAAATCCCGGTCGTGCCCTGTTTTTATGATTAAAAAAGACTTAATTAGCCTCACGGTTGCTTTGTTAATATATTACATAGATACAAGTTATACAACTTATTTATTCCAAAATAATAGTAACATAACATAAATACTCTTTTTCTACTCCAGCACTTCTATATGCCAATTAAATGACTGATAGTGGTATCTAAAACTACATCATTTAAGTGAAGGCGCTAAAGTCTATTTGTCTATAGGTACTTTCTATAACTGCTAGCAGTCACACAAAACATATTGTGCAACTGTTTTTGTTTTTTTAATACACTGACTTCCAGGTGCCATGTCTAAAAAGGGTTCGTTCTTGTTTACAATATAAATTATATTTTTATACTTGAAATTATTTTTGCACAAACTATGATAAAAACATTATCATGTCTTTTTTAAAGTATTAATATCTTAAATAATTTAGTTTTCATATTTATGAAAAGCATAATAGTACTTTAATGTAAGCTTTTGCATTGCGAGTTACTTGAACGAAGCCATATTTTTTTGCAATTGAAAACCAACTCGTGGTCTGTCTATGACATTTAGTCAAAAAGTTAATATTTAAAAAGTTTCAACACAATGTACGGCTTAATTTTTGTATTTAAACTCGTATATTATGTTAATATCAAGAAGTTTATGTTAATTTTCATAAAATAAGTGACAAGAAAACTTCACAGTGAATATCCGAAGACTTCGGCACAAAAGTAAGTTATTAGTTGATAGAAAAATCTTAAAACAAAATTGATTTATGTACTCGTGATACTTAAGAACTTTAAAATTATTTATTAATTACGCTTTTGCTACTGTCGTAGAAAAAGTTTCGTGTGCAACGGTACATAATTAGGTCTTAAAATTCTCGGGTCTGTTATTACAAAATTCGGCTTCGCCTCATTTTGTAACTTCGACCCTCCAATCTTAAGAACCCTTATTATGTACCTGTTGCACAAAATACTATTATTGCACACCTCAAAATAAAGAAACACATAAAATACAAGTTACAAACAGAATAATTAGAGGTAAAACAATTAATAATTTGTCAGAAATTTAATGTTTAATATAGAGCTTAACTATTATACCTACTCAATGAGATGATTATTGATGAACCCCGATACGAAAAGAAGAAGAAGATGGTTCTAACAAACCCAAACACAATGAGCTTATTTATTTATTGTATGGCTATATGTCACTGGATATAGCTAGGCATTTCTTATTTGGGGTAGTAGTAGTAGTGGGAAAGCAGATGATGAAGAAAATCCAGTGCTGCGAGGTCCAGATGGGATAGTGAAGCTGCCAAGTTTGTTACTCTTTTAGCACCACCCAGGGATCACGTGTGGTTGTCTAAGGTGTTTCCTACGGACGCAGAGTGACATTGATCCCCAGTGAATAATTAGCTTATGACCACAGAGTTCTTATCACCACCTTCGGTCTTCGGGCCAGCTCAATGATACCAAAACATTGTATTCACATCCAAGTTACGCAGGTACCTATGTTAATTTTCAGCTCAATAGGACATCAGGAACTGGTTTAAATCTAGCTTGATTTTTTTTTACCTATCTACTTACAACAAATGAACTGACAAAAACGGCGACTTAAATAAAAGCTTGTAAAAAATAAGTTATCTATAGAGTCGAACACGCTAACTCTGCATGGAATTTGTAGCGGAAAAATATTGAACTGTTGAATAATTTTTTTTAATTTTATTTTGTAGTTTGCGAAGTAGATGTAGAGTTAGGACAATCGAAATTCATTTGTATTACACCTGCGTAAACAGAAATGGCAATTACGAACGATGCCATCCAGTCAGACATAGTACAAGCACTTATGTGTAGTACAAGGTATATGTATATATATTTTCTATTAAATAAGAGACACAAACATGTATATTTGCTCGGCTTTGCTGTGTGCAAAAATATTCATTGAGTAGGACTTACAAGTTTGTTATAGCAAGGCAGTGCCAGTATAATATGTAATGTGAAATTACAATTATCCTTTTAATTGACGTATGGTTACATCTTAGGTCGAAATTAACCGTTATTATACGTAAATTGAAAGCTACATTGATTTGTAATTTATGCACTATAAGGTTAATTTTAATACATATCTATGTTATATTATCATTAATCGTATATCCGCATATTGCAGAATGCAAGTTCAGTTAACTTCAGGTCTTAAGATGCTGTGGCGGCAAAAACGCAGATCCGCGAAGACGAAACAAAACGTAATAAAGCATTTCCTTTGAAGAGTTCTAGGAATACGGAAAAGTTGAGAAGTATCGGAGGGGGCGCGACCGCAACCCCACCTGCCGCCCAAAAAATATGCCATAAATGAGTAGGGGCCGCTTCTTCAGCCGCGATATTTCAGCCAACTTCCAAACCTATAATAATCCCTTATAATCACCTTTACAAAGCAAAGATTAAAAACGATTCTCGCGCCCGCCCGCCCGCTTTATATGCGCGGCAGCGGGAAGTAAGATTAAATCATTATTTTTCTTAAGCTTCTCCCGTTTTTTCCACTCTAGACGAAGTTTTTTGCTAGGACTTTTGATGCGCACGATCAAAGACTTATGTTCAAATTTACATAACATTCTTAAATAAATCGGGGGGAGGCAGGGACCCAATTTAGCGGGACGTGATCAATGTATTTTTTAATGCCAATTCGAAGATTGCCGCTCAAGTTCCCTAATTATTTATTCTGCGGATTAAAACCAAGTTTGTATGGGCGCATTAGACAGATTATTGGAATGTCATAGCAACGGTTGAACAAGACATTTGTGTGTTTGTTCCTATTTTGTATAAGTTATTTAAATTTAAGAGGGATTCCCAGGTTACGAAAAATTATGAAGATAAACTTTTTTATTATCATTAGCTATTGTGTGTAGGTACATCCGATTTGTATTTATGAATTTGAATGGTTATATCATTCTGAAAGAGAAAGTTATTACAAAAGTTTATTAAAAAATAAATGGAACCAAGTTTGCACCTAATTAACACTAACGACTCGACTGCCAATGCCATACTTAGTCTCCTAAATACTAAGTTCTTATGATTTATCAACAAAGAAGTTTCCTCCGATAACTTAATTAAAATTTTCAGAACTTTGTTAGTGACAATCGGCTTGTGTACGAATGTTATAATTAAGAAGTCTTCATTAAGAATATTCTTTAATATACACGTAAGATGTTGCAGCAATAAGTAGCTAATTAGTCAAGTTATGTTTTGAAGAACAAACGAATGATATTTAAAATGACAAAGTATCGAAAGAGATATTTAGATTATAACACATACAATGGAAATTTATTGGAAATTATCTTTATTGGTAGGTATAACAGTATAAATAAATTATAAATAAAACTTAACTAAAAACTAAAACTAAATAAAACTAAAAAATATCAATTTATTTGAAACCAAATACGCGAGACACGCTAAAAAAGAATACAAATATGTTTGAGGTGGTGAGCAATCATGATTTTCATTGGGCTGACAAAAAAGGAACCGCTAAGAGTCCTGTAACCTTCCCCTTTTTTAAAGTCAAAATTGAAGTCATAACAATGTGTACGGCAAAAGAACCACAGATTATCTGCTTCCATCTATACTAAACACCTTACCTAAGACTCTAATTCATGATCTGGCTAATGCTATTGAAAACCAACGTAAATGTATTACAATACTTAAAAAATATTACCTTAATATAGATTTAAAATGTTAGTTAATCTAGTATACAAAGTGTAAGTTACGCTGTATTATCTATATACACCCAAGTGCAATGAAAATGGGTCGCATTGTAGGAAAAATTCCATACAAAGCGAACCGTTCTCATTGCTTTTCAAGTTGTCAGACTGACTGCATATCGATGTCTATTAAGACTATCTAATTAAATGTTAATCAAAACTTGTAACTATGGCTCAAGCAGGAAAATGAAAATAATGTAGTCTAACGCGGATCGGACCGCGCGATCTCGCCAGCTATTAACTAAACCCCTGAGGTTTTCAATAGTGGCGCATATGAAAAAAAATTTTTTTGTAAACTTTTTCTCGTATAAAAAAAAAAAAAAAAAAAAAAAAGTAATCATACAAAAAATACGTCAAAATTGTTATTTTTGAACTACGTATTTTGAACCTCATTCTGATAATTACAAAGCATTCAACTTATTAGTATAATAAAAAGGCCCATTATAAAATGGGCTTCAAAGTAGGGCATAGCTGAGATGTGAATTAGCGACCTCTCACACTCAAAATTAGAATCATACCGTCGATAGACTATCATATTATATTGGCTTTAATAATATACGCACTTACTACAAAAAAAAACAGGGCACGACCGGGATTTGAACCCGGGACCTCTCACACCCAAAGCGAGAATCATACCGCTAGACCATCATGCCTCCTGAAACGATTTATAAAACACATACTTTCCTGGAGTTACAAAACACTTGAATAAATATTATATGTATACTTATACAAGGTTATAAGTAATTGTTACATTAGTGATTTTAAATACAAGGCTTTTAATGATAGTGTCATCATGCGGCATGATGGTCTAGCGGTGTGATTCTCGCTTTGGGTGTGAGAGGTCCCGGGTTCAAATCCCGGTCGTGCCCTGTTTTTAAAATAGAATAATCTTGATTAGCCCCACTGATAATATAGATATATTTGTAGATAAAAGTCGTGAACTCCAATCAGTTTAAAAATAGACTTGATAAACCATATAAAACAGTAAATTAGTGCTTAAGTGAACTATGATTTAAACGTATCAGCGTAAGCTGCCTGTCTAAAACGATATAATAATAGCCCAGTAGTTAGTCCATACTTTTCACCCAATAGCCTAGTACATTTTAGACTCCATTAACTCTCAATAGTCTTTACACCATGGCGGGTGCTGTCACTGCGTGCGTCCCATGGCACGGGTAGGGGCACCATCCGCTTAGTGTACCCCTAACTTTTCATTAAATTGTCGAATGGGCCTCTGCGCGTTGGCTTCGGCTCCGGATAAATATGCCTCCCAAAGACATACAAATAATAATAATAATTTGTGTTACATGGACTTATATTTTTCCTACTTATTATATACAGAGTGTAACAAAAATACTGGTGATCCGTTTAAACTTTAAAGGCATAATTGGTATCGTGTTGCGACTAAGAAAATTAGGAGAAAAGTTTTTTTAACACCAAAAATTTTTTTTGTATGAGTCTCGCCATCCCAGCCGGCCGACCCTCCATACAATTTCATGAGACATTTTTGTTACACCTTGTATGAACGTAATCTACTTATAATCTGTACTCGTATGATTCCTAACAATCCTAAAGGATATTGTCTACGAGCGGTATATGACGTTCTTACTGAAGCGTGATAAAAAAAAATACTTGCGTATCAAACTATAACCCCAGTATTCATAAACGTCCCATTTAACTAATATTCGTTTGTCCTGTCACTTTGACAATTGTGTTTGTTAGAGACAAATAAAAACATAAATTAACTAAATATTGCTTATAAGACATTATTTATTATTTAATCGTATGGCATATACATGAGAAACAAAAGCAACCATAAGTATAGATCAGGATCAGTCAGCCACTTAATGGCCTCGTCGCTAATGGTGATCAGGTCTTCAGGAGGTCCATCAGCATAGCGGGTTAAGACAGATAAGACACGAATAAGGGGGTAAATGTGTATCATATCATAAGTGATCATGTTACTTAAACTTAAATCGTTGTTTCGCAGAGAATATGCGTGCAAAAATAAACCATCAACTAAATCCATTACTTCACTAATTTAATTTAACAAACAGGATAGGTGAGAGGTTTTGTCTACAAATCATTAAGTAAAATATTACCAACACAATTTATACAAAGTTTCCATGTGACAGTTTGTCTTATACCCAAGTACCCACCTGTTACAACGTATAGGAATCCACTTATGTTTGTTCGGGATCTAACTTATCTAACTTAAGCCGCACTTCGTATTTAGTTAAACCTAAGCGGCGCTAAGTTCTTGTTTGCTTCTGCCAAGTGGTACTTTGATTGTTTTAGACCCAGATGTGATATTCGGAACGTTATCGAGCGCAGAGCAAGCAAATTCTTAGTCGAACCAGTATAAGTGCTCTTCCATTAAGCATAATGGGAGGTGATCTTGATATTCACTGTTAGAGTGGTTTGTTCGTGTAAGACTAGTTAAGCGATTGGAATGATATCTCAGGTAGCTGAGCCCGTGTGAAATATGTCGCTACTTAGTGTTAAAGCTTAGTTAAACTCAAGTTTTACTACTAACATGTGAGATAAGTTGCTGTGGATATTTGGATGTTTATAACTTACGTTCTGATGTTTTGTAAAGTTTCGGCGTTGTAAAAGGTTTAACGTTTAGTAATTGATTAAGAGTAAAAAATACTTTATTCAGATAAATGTTTCATGTACCTACCTTAATAAAAATATTTCTGCTAGTTATTTTTTTATTATTGTTTTACAGTCAGCTGCAGAGAAAAAGAGGCCTTTACAAAGTTTGTATGCAGGCGGAAGGAGCTCTTTTTTTCTGCAGCTGACTGTACAAACACTAATGTTTTCAATATTTTCGCGTTTAAAAAACTTTATTCCTAGTATTTCTTAGTAACAGTACGATACCAATTATGCCCTTAAACGAATCAACAGTATATTTGTTACAACCTGTATCTGTAAGTCTAGAAATTAATAGCATGCAATGCCTTTTTTGCATTACTTTTCATAAGTGCTGCATGTCACCGTATCGATTTTGGCGAGGCATCACGGTAATAAAACGAAAGCGCTACCGCCGTAAAACTTGAAGGCTACATTAGTCCCAGCAGAGTTTTAATTTACGAAGTTACAGGCAACCACGTCGATTGCCAATAAGTAAATACGGAGGCAAAGTCGGTGTATTTAACTTAATTTTTGAGCTTCCAGTGGGGTTAATTGAGAGCGGCGCAGCGGAATGTTTGTCACAAAAGAAGCACTTAAATGAATGAGGAGCGTACACTCTGGCGGCTCAAAATAAACTTATCTGTGTTGGGCAAGGGTTGAAATAATTTAGAGGCAAGGTAATTGTCAGGTGGGCCGGGTGAAGCGGGGGCTAACTCGATCAGTCCTCACTGTTCCGCTAATAGCGTTATTTGCCGAGTTTTTGAACGCACAGGAAGCTCGCGTCGCGTCTCGCATGACGCTAGGTAACCAATCTAATTGTGTCTGAGTACATTTTTGCTACATTAATCCGGTTAGATTGATTGAACAATTTAGAAAACATTTCAAATGAATTTTGAATTTTGCTAAAGTGAATTCATTCACTCATGAGTGACGTCTTAAATTATTGTGACTCTAGGTTTTAACATACGATATTATTACTATAACATAACAAAATTAAATAGGTGCCCGTAGAAAGTCATTGAAAGAAATTAAATCGCCATCATTTCAAATGATTTGTACATTAAATAAGTCTACGTAACTACCTATCTTTTAAAACATTTTTTGTAAAGTAGGCAGGTAGGTGTACTAGGTATCCATAAATGGGAAATAATTAAAATAGATGGACTGGACAGGTGTCCGGGTCGAAGTAGAAGTCTGCTTCGACCTATTTATCACCGCCGCCTATCTATAAATTCAGCAGGTTTATCTCGCAAATGTAGCTCACGTCAGTTTCTTGGCAACAAAGGCTGTCCCAAGTTTATCGACAACTAGGTATCGGCGTCGATATCGGTCCATTGTAGAGCTGGCCGTTCCGGGCCGCATTGTGTTCGCGCTGGATTGGCAGCGGCGAGTTGGCGGCGACCCTTCGCACCTGAAGTGTCTACTTGGTTACTCATACGAGCACCTGAGCAGGTAAGAAGATGCTTGTAGACTGTGTGAGCTAGTGCATACCTAGCGAATGTAGAAAACATTTTTTTAAAAGGGGGCTTGAGCTGGTAATCTTTCGTTAACAAGCCGGCCAAGAGTAAGTGTACCAGTTAATCTGAAAATAGATGTCATATACTTCAGAAACTAGACCACCCGGTCACAACCGGTGACCGGGTGGTCTAGTGGTCAGGACGTCAGCCGCGAAAGCTGAAGACGCCAGTTCAAATCTGGCCTCGGACACCGGAGGGTTTGGTCACTTTTTCTGAAGTATATGACATCTATTTTCAGTTTATATATAGTAGTGTAACTACTTAAAAATTGCAAATCAAAAAATATTGAACAAAATAATTTGATTTGCTTCAAGATTTGTACCAGTTAATGTTCAGTGAAGGGTGAGAGTTAGTTTGCTACTAGGTACTATACTTAACACAAAATCCGAAAATATTGATAAAATTTTATTAGGCATAACTCGACCGCTGTAAACACTATCAAATCATAGATGGGAATTTTCAGCAGATATAAACACGATAAGTATTTAATTATGTACGTATTAACAATTAAACTAATATCCGCCCTGCCTAGTCGCGAGCATCACAATATGTCGCACGCGATAGCGAAAGACATGCTGGGGTGTAAAATTTGGAACTTAAGATAAGAAACATGCCATAACGAACCCATAGCGAAAAACATAACACATTAAAACCAAAACTCTCCTCTTATAAAAACACTTAAATGCAGATGAATTTACTTGTTCGTACACCACGTCATATTTTCTTAATGCATTTGAACAAATCTTGGCAATCATCGTCTCATCTTCATTACTGGTGGTCGGTGAATTAACATACTAAATCTGTGTCTGTCATCAATCAGGGGACACTTCTTTCAAAAGGCTTCGTAAGCCCTCACTTTCATCTGTCCCTTCGCAACAGTAATAATGTGACGAAACGCTTTAATTATTGTTTTACCGACGGAATAATGAAGAATTGTAAAAAATATATAGACCTTGATAAATTGACGAAAGCTTGTTAAGATCTACCTAATATAAAATGAGTTCGATTTGCTAAACCAATTAATGCGTACAATCCTATAATTAATCATTATTAGGACTTTTCTGCCTCTGGAAAATATTATAATGTACCTACAGGGTTATGATTAAAAAAAACAGGGCACGACCGGAATTTGAACCCGGGACCTCTCACACCCAAAGCGAGAATCATACCGCTAGACCATCATGCCTCGTGCTTGAGGCTTCATTAAACCTCTTTCAATTTTGATTTCTTCACTAATTCTTATGACGTTCAATTATTAAATGTGTGTATTCAAGTGTTTCAGGTTTCAGGAAAGTAGGCTTTCAAGTGGCATAATGGTTTAGCGTTATGGTTCTGGCTTTAGTTTTGAGAGGTCTCGGGTTTAAATACTTCGTGCGCCGTTATTGCCCCTTATTTTAAAAGTAAGCATATATTTTATTTAGGTTTTCCCAGCGGTCTACAGTATGAGGTTCTTCAAAAAGGGAATGTATAGGTTCCTAGAGGGTAGGCAACGCGCATATGAATCCTCTGGGGTTGCAGGCATCTATAGGCTACGGTAACTCCTTACCATCAGGTGGGCCGTATGCTTGTTTGCCACTGTCGTGGTATAAAAAAATAATATTTCCATCGATTAAATATAAATCGCACCTAGATACAGATTATAAAGAATTGCACTTAGATTATTAGAATCAGAACTATTTATTTAAGTTAAGTAAAGCTCAGCAAACGCAGGGCATCAAAAGTTCCTAACGTTCGCATGGATTAGAATGTCTTAAAGCGTAGAGTAGTTTTAATTCTAGGTCATAGCTAATTTATATTTATAAACAGTTTTAAGAGCCTAATATATTTCTCTTTAAAAACAGGGCACGACCGGGATTTGAACCCGGGACTCCTCACACCCAAAGCTAGAATCATACCGCTAGACCATCATGCCGTGTGCTTGTACGGTCACGTCTGAAAATATGTATACATTTATTGTGACAAAAACATGTATGCAAGACTTTATGCCGTGGTAATAGAGTCGTGGCTACATATTTTTGTCACATGAAATGTATACATATTTTCAGACGTGACTGTACTTCCATAAAACGACTTTGCATTTTGAATTATTTGACACCGAATATCACGTGATATACCAAAATATATTTCAGGAAAGTTGAATTCAGAGAATACCTTTCAAGTGGCATGGTGTGTGGCGGTATGATCCTCGCTTACTGTGTAAGACGTCCCGGGTTCAAATCTCGGTTGTGCCCTGTTTATTTTTTTGCATGATTTTTATCAACTATAAACCTATACCAAAACTATCCTAATCTTTTTCTGTATGTTATGTACAGGTCTAGCCAGATCTTTAACACATTTATATGGCTAATTATATTAATTCTGTCTTAAAAACAGGGCACGACCGGGATTTGAACCCGGGACCTCTCACACCCAAAGCGAGAATCATACCGCTAGACCATCATGCCGCGTGATTGAACATTGATAAAACGCCTTCAGATTTTGAATTATATGATACTGAATGCCACATGATATAATGTTTATTTAAGTGTTTTAAATTATATGTATTTTAGGAAGGTAACATTTTGAGAACACTTTTCAAGTGGCATGATGGTCTAGCGGTATGATTCTCGCTTTGGGTGTGAGAGGTCCCGGGTTCAAATCCCGGTCGTGCCCTGTTTTTTTGGCACTTTTAAAAACTTTAATTTAGGATTCTATTAAATTGAAATAAAATTTGTTATGATTCTCGTTTGGGATTGAGAACTTAATGAGAATCTGAATGAAAAACGTGATCGTGTCATTTTATGTTAATTAATTCAATTACATATAATTACCTCTGCCTTGTAAATACTTAATATATTTCTTTAAATTCTCCATAAAAACTTAGTTATAAACGTTACAGTTATTGCCCTAGCCGAGCGTTTAACATCGCTGCGACTCCAGAATCCATTTGGCAAGGGTCGTTTAAATTTCCCCGTTCGGTGCGGTCTCATTTATGTAGTTTTAATTCCGCTATTCCTTAGTTCAGAGCCGGGATCTTATTTCATTAGCCGGCCGCGAGTGCGATGCCATTTAGCTCGCAAGCTGTATTGTTGGGTGTGGTTACAGGGATGAGCGGAGCGGTGAGCGGACATGCGGGTTGACAAAACATGGGGTGTTTGTTAAACGCGTCATACGTTGGTTCCCTTGTCAGCTGCTGAGATTTTATTATGAAACTAACTTTTGCCTACGACGTTGTTCGCGCCTAAATATTTATAATGAAGTACAAACATTCACATAAATTTCCTCCCCCTTTATTACCCTCTTAAGGGATGATTTCCTAGATAAAAACTATCCTATGTTATTCCTCGAGACTCACATTATCTCCATTTAAAGTTTAATTAAATCGGTTCAGCGGTTATTAGTAGGGATTGAATTGTTATCTCATTGATGTCAGCCAGTCAGCCACAAGCTACAACTCTCAAGCAAAAATATCAAGAGCACTATTTCTACAAAAGTATTCCTTAGCAGTTATCAACCGACTTCAAGATTTCGAAGGAGGAGGTTATCAATTCGTCGGGATCTTTGTTTTTGCTATTTTTTTTTTTTTTTTTTTTATGTATGTTCACCGATTATTCGAAGACGGCTGGACCGATTTCAAAAATTATTTTTTTGTTTGATAGAGTATACTTCACAGTTGGTCCCATTGTAACCAGGTCAGGATCTGATGCTGGGATCCTGGAGAAATCGAGGGAACTCTTCAACTATTATAGGCACACCTACAGTGATTTGAGTATTTTTTACAGCAGCTCGTGCATTTGCTTCTGGAAAGGTGGATGCTAAGTGAAGTCGGTTCTTTTTTGCTTAAAATTATTAAATTAACATTTTGCCAACATTTAAAAAAAAGGCACGGACAAATTAAGATAAAGAACGGATCAAATGATAATGTTTGTACTTAAACTTTATTTCTCTGAACGCTTAGTTCGTAACTAAAGACCCACCTTTACTGTTTTGGTACCATGAAGTTCTATCGTAATAGCACAGTTAATAGAATACTTGCCTTGATTTGTACATTTTTATGTTGAAACGTCACAAGGAGTAGCTTTTTGATCTTTACTTCTTCATAGTCAACCAAAGTCAAATTTTCGTAAAATCAAATAGAAAATAATTGCGACTCATCAAATAATAGCACGGTCATACACTTCTTCAGTAAGTAAATATAAAAATATGTGGACGAGTTTAGTTAAAGGGCACACTTTGTCGATTTACATGGATACTTCATTCTTTCACTAAATAGATACCGCATATTTTGAGAAGTACAAATAACTTCATATCGACAAAGTGGGACCCTTTTCCCTGGACTGACCTATATGTGTGTGTGTTTGAGACAGAATTTCAAAATTAAATTAAATATCAGAATATCTCTTTTGTAAAAATATTTATTACAAGAATCGGTATAGAGTCAACTGCGTTGACAATGCAATTATTACCATTTTTGCAGGATATTAATGTACCTACGTTTTTAAATTAATATTTTCCTCATCAAAGCACGGAAAAAGGAGGCTTATGAAACCATTGTGTAACAGACCTATACTCTGCCCCATCATAAATAAGAGCTGTAAAAGACACTTGAAAATCCATTTAATTATTTATCTTATTCCGGTGCAATACAGTTGTAATTCAAATTCGTTTCCTAAGATACTTACGCGCGGCACTTATGCGCGGTGTGGCACTGTCACGCCCTGATTGATATCACTTTAATTATATTTTTAATGTCAACAATCCATTAATCTTCGTGGTTATGAAATTAAATAAGAAAGAAGTGCTTTTCAAGTCCATTAATTGTTTTGTGTCACTTAATTCTGGGTGCAAACAATGATAAATACGTACCTACTTTTAAATATCTAAGGTACCTAAATGGCGTTTGGGAAAATGCAGACTAATAAATATGATTCTGATTGGTTGGTGCCTTATAAAAAAAACCTCATAATTTGACGTTAAAGGCGTCAAGTTTTTAAATTACTGATATTAATTTAAACGCCTAAATAGTATTTCCTATTTCTATTTTTCTAATAATAGCGAAAAAAATTTGCAAATTGTGTAAATTGCTTAAGAATGTATTTTTGCTACCAGATTTCAAGTCTTCATTTAAATTATACTCGATTCGAAAATAAATTAAATCAAAAAGGTTAATTAAAATTTTAAACGAAGTACAATGGCTACAATTTAAAAGTGCCATAGGAATCCCTTAAGAAGAGTGTGATTATTTCCATGGAGTGAAGTTGACTTAAGAATTGCAAAGAAGGCTTTGCCGGGCAGGAGTACAATACAGAAGAATGGGAGCTACAACCCGGGCGCGGCTCCCTAGCACGATACTTGTCTACATTTCCAACATAGTAACATATTATTTATTTTAGGTAACAAGAAAAGTGAACTTAATTCTTTCATACGGCCCGCGGGATGATAAGCATCTACCGTAGCCTATAGACGCCCGCAACTCCAGAGGTGTCACATGCGCGTTGCCGACCCTTTATAAAAAAGAAGATTCACTGTGTTGACGGCTAAAGGAACAAGGGGGTCCCTCATCGTCAAGACACTGTCCTCTTTGAGCTCTTTGGTAACCTTACTCACCAGCAGGAACACAACACTATGAGTAGGGTCTAGTGCTATTTGGCTGTAGTTTTCTGTTACTACCCTAATTAAATTACCGACACTTACGATGAAGTTAGATTCCTACAAACTCGAATTTAAAAATAAATAACTGAAAGTCTCCCGAGTACGATTTCAAATATAATTTGTACTTAAATTTCTTCTTTGCACTTTGCATTTCGTACTTTGCATTTCTAGTTGCCCAAAATTCGTTAAAAGAAAATGTGTTGTGAATATTCTTTACCCATTAAAATCTTCTTCTTCTTCTTTGTTCCACTCTTGACTCTTGACAGACTGGTAGTAGCAGTAGCAGGAAGTCTCTTATGAGATGTACCGATCAGATGTACGTAAGTCTACAAGGTCACGAGTCTCAAGTCATTGACAAGCCAAGATTCCACATCAAGTCATATGACCCATTTAATTAGGTACTGTCGAGTTCTCCAATATATACTGTACAAAATATATGAACGCAACCTTATTTGTAAAACAGAAAATATATACAAAAAACTTTTTACAAAAAAAAAGATAAACCGACTTCAAAAAGTATAAAATAAATTATTATATTATTTATATGCGTTACAAACTGATATGTTTGAAGTCGGTGCCAAGCCAAAAAGTTACAATACCGGTCAAATCAGCTTCAAGTCTGAAAATCACAAAACAGTTAATATAAACGAGGCATATTTGGTCAGTGAATTGTTCTTCATACTATAGAACTATTCTAATACGGTATTGACTGCACGTAGGTTCTCATTCAAGTACAGAAAGAAAGTATAATCATGCGTCTTATGATGTTTCTTAATAAACTTTTTTACTAGTTTTCGGACTAACCATATCTCGAACGGAGCCCGTGCTTCGGTTTGAATTATTTATCCTACTTCATTTAAGGTGTAATATCGAAGTGTAAAGGAATTCAATGGCTAGATTGATCTTTCTATACTCAGACACACCGGGTGTGTGGGACCCACCTTTCCAGTAGAAAAAGGCGGGATATTTCAAATTTTGGATGGAAGGTCCACCATACATGATTTTTTTTTTATTAGCCGTCTTTTTCTGATTATTGACAAAGTAGACGTGTATCAGAATATATAGACATGGGTAGCACATTTCATCAAAATTGGATTAGTGGTTTAGACGTGAAAATGTAACAGATAGATTCACATTCACCTTTGCAATGTAAGTAGGTATCGATATGTTTTGTGATTTTCAGACTTGAAGCTGATTTGACCGGTATTGTAACTTTTTGGCTTGGCACCGACTTCAAACATATCAGTTTGTAACGCATATAAATAATATAATAATTTATTTTATACTTTTTGAAGTCGGTTTATCTTTTTTTTTGTAAAAAGTTTTTATTTTTCCATTTTTAGTGGTTATATAATTATCATAATCGGACAACGGATCTCGCAATAATCGGTTAAGATATATAACAAAAAGTTCATAATACCTACTCAATATAAGGAAAGTTCCACATATCATATGTGGTCTTCATCATAAGGTCCACTCCATCAAATTAGTGGTTTTCGAGAGGAAATGCTTGAGTTGCTTAAAAAAACAACCAAATCACCATACATGTGCCTTTCAAAATTGAGGAGATCCCTCAATTCCTCATGAATCCCATCATCAGAACAGCACCAGATTAATGTGGAACTATCTTAGAGGTAGTTCCTTTCAAACAAAAAAGAATTCCTCAAATCGGACCACGGGTGTCGGAGTAATCGCTGAACATCCTACATAAAAAAAAATCATCATCATTATCATCAAAACAACCATCATCATGAGGTCCACATCATCAAATTGGTGGTTGCTTAAGAAAACACCCAAATCACCATACATATGCCGTTATAAATTGAGGAGTACCCTCAATTCCTCATAGATCCCATCATCAGAACAGCACCAGATTAATAATGGGACCACCTTGGAAGTAGACCCCTTCAAACAAAAAAGAATTATTAAAATCGGACTACGCGTCTCGGAGTAATCGGTGAACATACATAAAAAAAAAGCCCAAACCGAATACAGACCTCCTCCTTCTATGAAATTGAAGTCGGTTAATAATGTACAGTCAAATACAAAGAGATGTATCCACTTTCTCACCTTATTGCGTTGTAATATGGTCCAAAAGTGGATACATCTCTTTGTAGTCGACTGTACCACCCCCCGCGTTTAGGACGCGTATAAAATAAAATATTCGTTATAGGTATCACTAGTCTGATTGAGGTGGAAATCAAAACCCGAGGGTGCGCGGTGCAGTCGGTCAGCGATGCAGATGTAGTTGGTGTGAAGGCTGAGGTGAAGAGTTGTATGTGCCACACGAGATTGACGTTATTAACTTTGCACCTCGTGCCTTAAACGCCCTCGCTACGCTCGCTTATAAATTAGTAGAATCTTTTGCTACGCTTTCTCGGGATCTCAATCAGCTCTTTCGACATAAACTAAATTTGCTTCCTTCTTTCACACAATGTTTACCCAATTCAAATAGCTATTTATGGAAGGGACTCCACATGTCATCTTCGGTTTTCAATATAGGGTCCTCTCCATCTAATTGGTAGTTCTCGAGAGGAAACACTCGAGTTGCTTAAAAATACACTCAAATCAATGGGGAACTCTTCAATTTTAAAAGGCTCATGTATGGACATGAGCCTTTTATAATTGAAGAGTTCCCTCAATCCCTCATGGATTCCCATCATCAGGTCCAACCAAATTAGTCCGCTAATTTCGAGGTAACTCTTTATAAACAATAAAAATATTACTCAAATCAGACAACGGGTCTCGGAATAATCGGTATAGACGTATAAGAAAAAGTTCATAATACACCCGCTTAAACTAAGGAAAGTTCCACATGTCATATGTGGTCTTTATCATTAGGTCCGTTCCATCAAATTGGTGGTTTTCGAGAGGAAATGCTTGAGTTGCTTAAGAAAACACTCAAATCGCCATACATGTGCCTTTAAAGATTGAGGAGTTACCTCAATTCCTCATAGATCCCATCATCAGAACAGCACCAGATTAATATGGGACCACCTTGGAAGTACATCCTTTCAAACATAAAAAGAATTATTCAAATCGGACCACGGGTCTCGGAGTAATCGCTGAACATCCTACATTAAAAAAAATCATCATCATTATCATCAAAACAATCATCATTATCAGGTCCACCTCATCAAATTGGTGGCTTTCGAGAGAAAACTCTCGAGTTGCTTAAGAAAACACCCAAATCACCATACATGTGCTTTTAAAAATTGAGGAGTTACCTCAATTCCTCATAGATCCCATCATCAGAACAGCACCAGATTAATATGGGACCACCTTGGAAGTATATCCTTTCAAATAAAAAAATAATTATTCAAATCGGACCACGCGTCTCGGAGTAATCGGTGAACATACATAAAAAAAAAAGCCCAAACCGAATACAGAACCTCCTCCTTCTATGAAATTGAAGTCGGTTAAAAATGGACGATGACGGTATTAACGGGGAAAGGGGGGGGGGGGGGGGTTGGGTGTAAGATCTTGCTTAGTATAGAATTCCGGCGCCGTCTTCGCATTCGAATACCTTGATGCGTCTTCTAGTGCCTCTCACCCTCATGGAGACTGCTCGAATGACCGATATTTGTACTTTAACTTTTAGCCAGAATATTATTTGAGAGTATGGTTTTTCCCATTTGGATGATAGTTTGGATGCTGTTTTTTTCAAAAAACTCATACACTACTGAGTATCCATCTAAGGCTCCATCACATGAGATTAGTAAAGGTGTAAAAGAGGCTCTTAAGTCTTCCGTGGCTCGGTCATATTTTAGATGTTTTTCTCGGCTGTGTTTTTGTGCTGTTTTTTGCCATGTAAGGTTGCTAAGAGGAAGCGTCAGCATTTACAATGCGAACGTCAAAGAACGCTTTCCTTGCAGGTTCCCATACGCTATTTAGTAATGTCTCCTATGAGGGCTGGCTGTGTAGCACCTTATTTGTATGGTTTTAAGGTCGTGTTCACATAATTTTGTCCAATTCATCGTATAGATATTGAAGAACTCGGCAGTACCTACTTGTACAAGTACATGCGCCTTACAAAATAATACCAGCAAATAGTAGTTTATGTAACTGTTACGTAATAAGGGTCCTTAAAACATGAGTGTGGTTTTATGAAACGAGCCGCAGGTGAGTTTCATAATAAGATCACACGAGTGTTTTAAGGCCTAATTACGTACAGTTCCATACACTGCTTTATCTACACTCATATTATTTATCCTAAATGCCGTATTCCGAAACCATAGAATGGCCGCCATTGCACCGCCATGGCCAACTCGATTGTGCCGGCGGTCGGGGAGGCGCGTGTCGGGCTGTCGGCGGATGCGCGGGAGGGTGCAGGTGTACATTATGTTATCAAAACTCATAGCACATCAATAATTGAGCATGAAAAGTTAAAATTACGTTACTGCCACGGATAAAAAGCTTATCATAGTAAAATCGGTCGTGGTAATGCTAGCCATTGCCTACCGTTTTCGAACACGTTTTAGAGAACTTACAATATGAGTGTAGATAAAATATATATCGCTTTCGTTTTTAGTGCTTTTATAATACAAGGTGTAACAAAAATGCTGGTGATCTTTTAAGGGCGTAATTGGTATCGTATTCTAATTATGAAAAACCAAGAAAATTTTCCCGCCGGCTGGGACTACGTCTTCCATAGAAACAATATATATTTTCGAATCCAAAAAAATATTTTATTCAAAAATGTCCGGCAAGGTTGACTTTTACGGTTAAAAACTAGGCGGCGAAATGCCTAGTTTATGGTCAAATAAAAATGAAAAAGTTACGGAAATTGCAGGCTCGATTTCGCGACATAAATGTTGCATACAAATTCCATTTTTGTCGAGATACAAACTTTTTAAGAAGTTCAACAGCCATACAAAAATAAAGGCAAAGGTCCTAAACAGCCAAAAGACAACATCGGTATTTGTTATTTTTATTGTTGGTGCCGCGACTTTTTAGTTATCTCAAATAGCTTACGGTAAATTCAGAAGAAAAATACACTTCAATCTTTTTAATAAAAAAATATAATGGCGGCAAAGCTGAGCGTGTACCGCGAACATAGGAAATTGTAGTTTCGAATAAATCTGTCTCTCTCACTCAAAATGAGAAGCGATGGAGATAGAGATAATTATAGGATTCGAATCGAAATTCGATGCTCACGGTAGTGGCCATTCTTTTAACCTAGAAGTTATCCTGAATATATTATTTATGTCAATATTGTTTGTTGTTCATCAACGTTGGCTGTTTTGCATTATTTTTGAATAAAGCACTATATTGGACTCGGCGTGAAGGGCCATTGCTGGCTTCGTATTAAATTAAACGGACTCCTAAAGTCGTCCGTTTAAACGTAACCATCAGCCATCAATGTGCTACTTCATCTCCTCGACAATAATGTACTATTCTCCTACTTTTTCAGTCGCAATACGATACCAATTGCCTTTAAACGGATCACAAGTATTTTTGTTACACTGTCGCATGCTAGCGCTCCCACACAACGACCAGCGCCTACACCCCCAGAAATTTACGATTGTAAATAGGGCATTCCGTTTATTTACTTATGACCAAGTAATTCGGTGAATCCGTATAATTACCGGCATTAAGATGATTCTCCCTCCAACAACGAACTCGCCTGATGCTGAACATTTAAATGTCCGGAGCGAGTTTTAAAGTTGCGGTTATAAATTTGCTCTCTGTTTCGGGAGATTAGAATTTTGCCGAGTGAATAAATTGGTATTTGAAAGCGTCACGGCGGGCGTGACCTCTTGACCGAGCATTGTGCTACGATGTACGAGTACGAAAATATATCTAAAAAAATGTTTTTTAACATTATACTGCGCGATTTAAACATGCAGTTTATATAACAGTATCATTCTTCCTACAACGAAATCGACCTCAAATAGTATTTTATCTACACTCATACTGTAAGTACTCTAAAATGCGTTCAAAAACCGTAGACAATGACAAGCATTACAACAAACGATTTAACTATGATAAGTTTCTTATCTGCGGCAGTAACGTAATTTTAACTTTGCATGTTCAAATATTGTTAAGCAATGAGTTTCAAATTTGGAACATCGAATTTGATAACATAATGTTACCGCCATGGCCAACTCGATTGGTCCCGCGCGAGCGCCGGCACAATCGAGTAGGCCATGACGGTACAATGGCGGTCATTCTATGGTTTCCGAACAATTAATTTAATATAAATAATATGAGTGTAGATAAAGCAGTGTATGCAACTGTACGTAATTAGGCCTTAAAACACTCGTGTGATCTTATTATGAAATTCGCCTGCGGCTCATTTCATAAAACCACACTCATGTTTTAAGGACCCTTATTACGTAACAGTTACATAAACTACTATTATACAATCGTGACATAATTAAGAGCTTTTCAGTCGAGTACCGTGTTTAGGCCACGAAGCTTGCTGAGTGGCCTAAGGAAGGTACGAGATTGAAAAGCTTGATTATGTCACTATTGTATACAATAGTTTTTCTACGAGTGCTCAATATAGGCAAGCCGGTAAGAATAGAGTTCGACGAAAGACCTGCTGCCTCTATACAATAGAGTAAGTTCAATCTCCCGGCAGATCGTGCCGGGGCCCTCCCCGGCGACGCGCGATGGCGGCGTGGCCGCGCGGGCTCGTGCAACAGTGTTACAAAATTGTATGAAAATCCTTTGTGCCATCGTTGGCGATGTCACAATATGCGACCATAAAAGCTCTATCGGAAAGTATGCGCTAGTAGTTCGGTCTACACAATCACAATTCAAGCATTACAGTCGTCGAGTAGAAAAATAAATTAAAAATATTGTGTACACATAGCAAAGATACAGCGAAACATTATCAGACGGCCTTTTTTTCGAGATTTCAGGGTTTTTCGATACCTACTAAAAACCATTAGACGGAGAGCTGGCCACGTCAGATATGACACAATAACGAAACTCGAAAAAATTGGGCTGCTGTGCTTATTTCTAGATCCGGACATCTGGCAGCTGTTCATTGGTGGAGGTTAAAGTATGCAAATCACTTGAAACATACAAATCCTCGAGTTCTGGGTTTTATGCAATATTGTGAAAAACTATGTAATTAATTAGATTATATCATTGCTAGGGGTTTCGGTTCGGGGAAAGTAGTGACAAATAATGTATAATGCAATTCACAGTTTATTGTTTCCGCAAAGTTTTTGTTCTAATGTTAAAATATAGGCCCTTTTTTGGAATCAGCGATTTGGAATCAGCGAAATCTGAAGTAGATATACACAAAATTGCTAAGACTCGGCACAACAACGCTAAAGATTTAAGAACAGTTAAATATATAAATGATCAAAATTCTAAACTTTTGTCACAAGACAGAGATATCAACAGCAGATGGACCGAGTACTATAAAGAATTATTAAACACTAGCTTTTGCCCGCGGCTTCGCTCGCGTTAAATTCAGGGTAACAAATCATACAAACTTCCACCCCCCATTTTAGGGAAGTGGGGGTTAGAAGGAGACAAAAAGTAGCCGATGTCACTCTCCATCCCTTCAACTATCTCCACTTAAAAAAATCACGTCAATTCGTCGCCCCGTTTTGCCGTGAAAGACGAACAAACAAACAAACACACACATACACTTTCTCATTTATAATATTAGTATGGATATCCCACCCCAGAATTAGAAATTACACGCAGCCTGAACCAGTGCTAGGCCCAATCCCTGATATGACCCCAGAAGAAATAAAGAGAGCTATAGGTCAAATGAAGAACAACAAGTCACCTGGACCAGACGAAATACCAGCTGAAGTCTGGAAACCTCTAGATATTCAGGGTCAGGCATGGCTGCATCAATTATTTAATAAGCTAATACAAGGACAACCAATGCCCAACTCGTGGCGAAACAGTCACCTCATACCGTTTTACAAGGGAAAAGGAGACATCAGAGATTGTAGCAATTATAGAGCTGTAAAATTGATGCCACACACGCTAAAAATCTGGGAGCGAGTAATAAATAACAGACTAAAACATCTCATACAGCTCACACCAAACCAATGTGGCTTCGTGTCCGGGAGGAGCACTTCAGACGCAATTCAAACTGTCCGTATTATGCTAGAAAAGGCAAAAGCAAACAAGCAAAATATGCACATGGCCTTCATAGACTTGGAAAAGGCGTTTGATCATGTCCTCCGAGCTCTTATATGGGAATCACTCAGGCATCAAAAAGTACCAGAACACTACATCCATCTGATACAGGATATGTATAACGCGATCACTACCCAAGTTGCTAGCCCAGCAGGTAAAGGTGACAGGTTTGAAATAGAAGAAGGTGTTCACCAAGGTTCCACATTGAGTCCAATACTTTTTAACACTACCATGGACTACCTGACAAGAACTTGTCAAAAACCGCAACCGTGGAATCTTCTGTACGCAGATGACGTGATCCTAATCTCGGACAACGCAGATCACTTACAACAAGACTTAAACACTTGGGTAACAGCGCTGGAAACCAACGGTCTAAAGATAATTAGGAAGAAAACCGAGCATATGGCCTGCATCTATGACGGTTTTACAGATCCTAAAACTATTTTCATCAAGATCGGAGACACACCAATACCCAGAGTATCGGAATTCAAATACCTTGGTTCGATCATTTCCGGATCACCGGACCACCACAGGCTGGATGAAGTGGAGACAGCTCACGGGAGTCATGTGCGACAAGAAAATGCCGCTCAAAACCAAAGGCATATTGTACAACACAGCAATAAGACCTGCTGTTTTGTACGGATTGGAGTGCTGGGCAACAAACAAATACCATCTTAACACGTTACATACTACCGAAATGCGCATGCTGCGATGGTCAGCGGGCGTCACACTTCTAGATAGGATCTGGAACGAGTACATTAGGGGAAGTTTTAGAGTCGCGCCAATAATAGACAAAACGAAAGAAAAACGCCTTAGATGGTTCGGCCATGTCCAGAGACGCGAAGAAGACCACTCAGTAAAACTGGCCTTAAATCTGCCTGTAACCCAGCCACGCGGCCGTGGAAGACAACTCACCACTTGGCTGACGACGGTCGAAAAAGACCTCAAAGAAGCTCAAATCGACAGTAACGCCGCACGAAATCGTGCTCAGTGGAGGATGCGGACGAGGAGGGCCGACCCCAAGTAAATGGGAATACCGGTCTAGTAGGAAGAAGAAGAAGTTAAAATATAGGCCTTGTCTTATATAAATGAGTCAATTTTGGCAGCTTGTACCTGTTTTGGTATTACTTTTTTCCAACTTAAAAATGTTGCTGTCTTTTAGTAATTTTGACTTCCATCCATTAAAAGCTGCCAGATGCACGGAGCAATAAGGAACATCAGAGATGGGCATTATTCGAATATTTTTTATTTAAATAATCATTCGAATAAACAAATTATTCGCGAATAAATCATTCGTCTGCCCTTTCGATCAATAAATGATTTATTCGTTATTTTATTCGAATAAATAACACGAATAATATTTTATTACACTTTTAAATTTGATATTAAACTGCAACTCTATCTTATTTTTGGGTCAAGGAAATGTATCGCAGGTAGCCAGCCTGAAAGAGACGGATATATGAAAGAGCGAGTAAACCACATAACTAAACTTTCTTATCAATTTTGTACCAGTTTACTCATATTTAATTCGTAGTAATTAGTCTTTTGCATAGTTCGGTCTAAACTAGTCGCATCATAAATAATCTCCATTACTTTATAAAAACGAATTTTGTTAATGATTATGACGAAAATTTTCAGTGCAGTAGATACTATACGATATATACAGACTTGAGTGAAAAAAGTGATGCAGTACCAGAAAATAACATGAAATTATAATTAACTATAATTATACTGTGACAATTTCTTGAAAAATATTTCTATAATTTAAACGAAAAAAGTGTTGTAGCGACCTATGTTGTTCACCTAAAACTGCCAAAATAAAAGGTCTATCTCAGCGTGGCACTTGGCTCATCACAGGCGGACAGGCTACACTAACCGCTTACCATCAGGCGGGCTGTATGCTTTTTGGCCACCAACATGATATTTTTTTAAAGAAAATACAACGTATTTTTATTATATACTCAATACATAGGTACCTACTAGTTTAGTGAAGAGCTCATGACAATTGTCAAAAAATGCGATAGTCCAAGAATTGTCGATATTTTTCGACAAATACTACAGTACGCGAACAGTTTTGAGCTTCGATAACTCACAAGTGCGATTTTCTTTTTTAGTTAGAGATTATGATTACTTATAGTAAAAAATATTTTCTAACAGTTTTTGACGTCGCGCTAGGTATTATATAGATATTTGTTAATAACAACAAGAAAAGATTATACAAGATATATTTTCCTTTACCATACTATTGCATTCAACTATTTCAACATCATCTGTCAGTTTATAACAGTTTGGTCAATAGATTATGTGAGCATATTCAAAAACAATTTGTCAAAATATAAGTGACCTTGAATTCTAAACGAAATACAAATGGCTAAGACGACATATGCTCTTGACAAAACCGTTATAAAATGTGAAGTTATGTTGCAATAGTAAAAAGCGATAGCCTGGTGGAGAAAAATAAAATTTACATAATCTTTTCTATGTGTAGCAAACAAATACATGTATTATACCTAGCGCAATGCTAACAATTGTTAAAAAATATTTTTTATTATTAGTACTTAACGTATTCTAACAGGTCACAAAATAAAATCGGACTTGTGATTTATGTCATTTTTATAGGTTAAAAAGGCGTTCCCGTACTCCACTAAAAAGATTAGGCTTGTGTTGTAGTTTCGGGACAATTGTCGTGATCTTCGAGACATGTCAAAACCGCTTAGTACAAAAGTAGTAGTTTTAGTGATAATAAATGAAGCTATTCTTTTAATATCGTGCTGGTGGCAAACAAGCATGCCGCCCGCCCAATGGTAAGTGGTTTCAATAGCCTGTGGACGCCTAAATATGAAGTCAGTAAAACATGACATATGTCACGTATGTCAGCGTGGTGAAATCACAGATATCTCAAAGAACAGATCAGAAATTATAAGTTGAACGTTTTCTATGCTTCCGATCTGCTCTTACTAACGTACTTATCAGTAAGTAAGAAAGAGATAAACACCATGCTATCTTACAGGTCTTCACCTGTCATTGTCTCAGCCTTTCATGACTTCGTGACGAGAATTAGTGCAGTGAATGATAATTTTCTACTAAATATCGACATCGATATTTACTGTTGATATTACTTGATATCCGTAACAGGTATTCCACACACTTAACACTTTAACAGATATTACAGGAATGTTATAAAAAAAACTAACAGGTGAATTTTGTGCTTTTCAGTGGGTTTGTTTTTTAAAGGCAGTTCCCTTTTTTTAAGAAATTAAATTAAATTATCATTTTCGTATAGTTCTTTTGTTTTGTTTTTAATTTTTCACAGCACCAATGGATTGCAGACCCGAATATTTGAAATTAATTTCAACTTGATACCTCACACGTTCCTGAGAATTTCTGTCTTGACGGACAGACAAAGAACAAAGTGATCCTATAAGGGTTCTTTTTTTCCGTTTGAGGTACGGAATCCTGAAAAGGAGAAATAGTGCAGATAACTAAAAAGTCATTCATCTATTTACACGTTTTATTATTTACAGGAGAGATATAATATGAACGGTACACGAGGACTACTGTCTACTGGGAGGACTGGCTACTGACCCATGAATAAAACAGTTTTATTTAAATGGACACGAAGCTTTTCCCCTATCTTTTTATTTTTTTACTTTTCCCTTATTATTTAGCCCTACGGCGTCGATCCATATTTGACGTAATAGATTATTTTCCGGAAATCTGAAAAATTTACAATTGAGTATGTAAACAATAATTTAATATAATAATATTTTGTCTTTGCCTATACAAATGTTTCATATCGATAAAATATCGACATAATTATTTTCATTTAGTTACAACACTAGCGTCGTTTACAAAAATTTAATTTTACCAATAAATCTCAATAAAATCAACTTGAAACTACGTAAATAGTTCTTATTTTATAGTATCCAGCATGTGCAGTTATCCGAGACTATTATGTTACATAATGTGCTTGAAATTTTCGAAATAAAAACAATAGTGTCTTACCGATGAAAACTGGTATTTTCTCCGGACTTCTTTGCTGATTTGAACCAGCTCCGGCAGTAGGGCACTATGCATGACATTTCTGCCTAATATAATCTTGAATTATTCAATTTATACACCTTAATTATCGGAAATAGCACCATAACTTGTAAGAAACCGTCTTATGCTACAATTTTGTGTTTGACGTCTCGGTTAATTTGACAAGTTGGTTAAGTTTTAAATCGAGACAATTAGTTAACAGCCGAACAAGGTCGTACTATCTGTCCCATTCTAACTCATCTTGGTTAACCATAAATAACCAAAGAGACAACTATATGAAAAAACGTCTGACTTATAATTTCTGATCTGTTCTTTGAGATATCTGTGGGTGAAATAGAGGTCAGGTCGCCTATGGTTAGTAACTACTAAGATAAAACATTCTCTAGTTGGAAAATAATATTTGGGATAGAAAACCGCCAAATAGTCATTTTAACTGCCCTACCATATGAATACTTTATTCGCCGATAGTTTATTTTTAATTTATTCTTATTCGTTATTCGTATTCGAATAATTTTTGCCCATCTCTGGATAGTATAGCAATCTAACTAGACGGGTTTTGTTGCTCTCATTATTGTGTCATATCTGACGTGGTCAGCTCTTAGGCTATATGCAGTGTGACTAACATAACAATCATGACAGTTCAAAACGTAGTTGAAAATACTTTCAACGAGGGGGCAAAAACAGGGCACGACCGGGATTTGAACCCGGGACCTCTCACACCCAAAGCGAGAATCATACCGCTAGACCATCATGCCGCGTGATTAATGCTTTATAAAATACATATTAAAACGTGGAACTGGAACCTGTATTAATAAATTGTTTAAACAGTTGTTTGAAACATTCAATGTGTGAAATCATGTGGTAAAATCAACTGATAATTATGAATTTCTTTATCTTTTGAACATGTAGGTTGATTGAACATTGATGAACCCGTTAGACGAGTTTTGGTACAAGTTTTGGCTATCGCTCTTAAATTGAAATATACAGTGTGTAAATCCAATACGAGGAAATAATTAAATCAAATAGTTATAGGATTTATTAGTGTAATCATTAACTAAGATTTTTTTTTCAGTTACACTTAATTATGAGCCCGTATAATTTTTTTAATTATTGAAGTAAAGTAAGTAACTGTCTATGTCAACGAGCGTTTAACTAAAGTGTGTTGCACTTACATTGCGGGCCGAATTATTTTGTATGGTTAAAATTTTCTTGGTAATTTTTAGAAACATTATCTTAATATATTTCTTAAAGTAGCACAGATGGCTGTATAACTACTCACATATAGATTTATATAGAGCTCTGCGCGTATTAAGACAGTTATAAGGACACACTCGCGGTCCTAAAGCTGCATAATAGCTGTCAGTGATAATTAAATAGCTTAGGGCTGATTAAGAGCTGCATTACGGTCGAGAAAACTAACATTAATACGCAAAAGGTGCTATAAAGGTGAATTTGCTACGACTGTATACAGCTTTAAACGTTTTCAAATACTTTAACCGTAATAAGGTCTGTTTAGTGGGTAAAATTATGCCAAGTGCTGTTTAACAAGGTAATTGTGAACTTCTATTACGCTGACTTAATAAGGGAGCACAAATGAACTACTATGCAGCCAATAGACGTATAATGGAACATAATATGGCGCATAATACAGCTTAAAGCTGAACATGTTTACCGCTAAGCAGCCTTTATACTGCCGTTGATACTGTCCGCATATAGCGGTTGTTTAAACGTTCAGAAAATGTCTCATAGCTGTTTAGCGGTTCAGTAGTGTATCGAATTAACGTCTTTTACTTCATAGTGGTTCATTTAAGTATCTTTAATCAGATATTATTTTAGTAACATAGCATATGTGGTACCGTAATAAGTCGTAGTCTACCATTTGCTGCATGGGGATACTAAACTGACGCGCGTATTTATATTTTACTATAACTTAGACAATTCTGAAGTATAAGATAGCCAATGCAATGGCTTTACTTGCAAAATTGCGGCTCCCTAAAATGTCTGTATAACGCCTGTTTAATAGTCACATTTAAGTTAAAGGTGAGAGTGCCAGGAATTAAACATAAAGTAAACAGCTTACAGCTACATACAGGTTCATATGTTGAATTCTATTCAGATTTAGGCTGCTTAACAGTACACGAATAATCATTAAACAGCCTTATGCTGCTTATAAGATATGTAACGGTTAACGTCGCTGTTTAACATCCGCCACCATTTTATGTGTATAACCTATAAATATTTTGATATACTTTTCCGAATTCTATAATCTTTGTGCATAAATTATGAACGTATGCATTAATTTGTACTTCCTAATATCGTAATAGTAACTTTTTAGGTAATAATTATTTAAAATACCTGAAATTGTTTGGTCAAAATTTTCCCACATCTTATTTATAGCATATAATTTAATTATAAACTGAGTATTTTCGTGGCGCACTAAAATTTTCTTAGATAATATACATATATAATGTCAGTAAACTTGCATTCCCATACATCTTTCTCGGATTAATGCATATAAGAGAACATATAATGATCCGAATAAATTAACACAGCGTGATATGGCGGCGCGCGTACGATTTACGTGTAATATATGTTTCGCAATACTACCGGCGGTGCCAAATCGCGCACCAAATTATGTTTTATTATTCTTTTATTCAGACCAATGTCAGCCTCCCCCGGTATTAGGAGACATTTGAGATATATTTTCTGAATAAAGGGTCATTAGAGGTCTCTTAGACAGTCAGTATTCGGCTCTTATAACTCCTATTACCCCTTATAACTCTGTTAAATTTCTGCTACAACGCTCTTAAGCAGCTATGTGAACTTAAGGATGTATAATTTGTGCCCATTTAAGAGGTATAAAAGCTGAATAAGCTCGTATACAGCTATTATGCAGCTTTTATATTCAGCTTTAACCGTAATCGTATTCTATTATTCAGCTGCTATACAGCCAAGTGTGCTACGGGATGCTAACCACAGTTTAAAGCTTCGCCCGTATTGAATATAGGTATATCCAGAAAATCCAACATTATACAGGGTGTATGTAGTGTACACACTGTATAATTTGTCGGACTTTCTGTATACCTAGTCTAAACGTGATCTGAATACAAAATACAGAAAATGGTATATAGTTTATACATGAATATCACGTAGATCAAAAACAAATTATATACACTTACGGACTATTCACACCATACGAAATATTCTTAATGATTAGTTGATTACCTACAGGATTCCTTCCAAACGTCTTCTGAAGTCATTACTATCTATTAGCAGACCTTATGAAAAAAACCGCAACTGATATCAAAGCATTTAATCAGGTAAAGTGCGTTCCAAACGAGTGGGGGCCAATAATAAACCCAATCGACATCTGGGCCCATTGAGAGAGGTTTGGTTATTAAATTATCCGTGGGGACGGTATATTAATCGTGGTATAGCTATTGGAGATGATAAAATGAGATGGGCAGGGTTGCCTCAAGCTTGAAACAAAATACATTTTTTTTATTTAAACAATTAATTTAATGGCTCCTCCTTGAGGCCTATTATTGGTTTTCATGAGCTCTGGCTCACCACCCACCTCTGCACCTCTGCACCTGGCACCTCTGGTGCAGTCGATCGAATTGTACCTTAAATTAGAAGCTTCTTTGCAGTAGTTCCATAGCATATGTACTTGCAAGCATTGAACTCATATAATACCGAGAACCGCAATCAGTACGCAAAAAGTGCATTATATGTATATGTAGGTGAAGATATACTGGTCACGTACTCGCGGTCGATACCATACTCGATAGTAAAACCGGAATTGTTATGCCATTTTTTTGGGTATATTTTCTTTGAGTCTCCTGGTCTATTTTCTTCTACGTTTATGCTCGTAAGCATATTTTAATAGCAAATAGGTTTTACAGCTAATTAAACTTTAATAAATTGATAAAAACAGGGCACAACCGGGATTTGAACCCGGGACCTCTCACACCCAAAGCGAGAATCATACCGCTAGACCATCATGCCACTTGTAAGATATCTCCAAAAACCTTTTTTCCTGAAGCTATTAAAATATGCTTTTGAAACAATTGAGCAAACAAATGAAATCGCGTCATTATACGTACAACATTGCTTGTATTGAAGTCTTCTTTAAGTGGCATGATGGTCTAGCGGTATGATTCTCGCTTTGGGTGTGAGAGGTCCCGGGTTCAAATCCCGGTCGTGCCCTGTTTTTATCAGTTTGTCGTAGTCTAATTAGCTGTACATACGAGTAAAACAGCAATATATGCATGTGTATATCAGGTTATAAAAAGGTCTAGGTCTATGATAACACGTCAAATAATGTGGAAAATGTCAGTTACGTATTCAAGATGAAAATATGTATAGTTACATTGGTTAGTAATCGTTTTCTCCTTAGCTACAACTGAGCATAATGTATGTTTGTCGATTAAATTTTGTAAAAAAGTTAGCATCCCCATCCCTCTCACTGTTTGCCCTCGATTGATAGGAACCGCCACGGTCTGAGGCAAATATACCGGCTAATGATTTGCTAACGACGATATTTATATTTTAATGCATCACAGCCAAAGATTATTTCCTTTGAGGGCCCGATCAAGATCTGTAACGGGTTCTTACGATTCGTTTCAATTTTAAAAAAGATATTTGAGGAATAATGATGTATTTTATGACAGTTAAAGAACTGTGAACTGTCGTCATCAATTATTATTTATTTTCGAACGAGCGGAGCGTAAGCGAAGTGAGTTCTTACAAACAACTTCGGCTACTGTGACGTCTCGGCATTTCGATGGCTTTTTGATTTTGAATAGTTGTTCCGCGATAACTTTAGTAACGTTTTTCTGATTTGAAGTTTGTTGGGGTTGTAGCAGAGATACATATAATCTGAGAGTTCGTATATGAGCAGGATCGGTCAAGGGGTTATGGAGCTAGAAGGCCCAAAACAATCATCATACGTGTCTTGTTATATTCGTCAACTGGTTTGCAAGAAAATCGCGAGTTCTCAGTTCGAGACGGACTACTAGTTAAGTGACAATTGAAAATGTTCACTACCAAGTGACATTTAGATTAACTATAATTACATATTTATGCATAAGAAAAAAAAATTGTCGTTTTTTTAATATGTCATTCCATTACTTAGCAGTTGTGAATTTCCTCGAAAAGTTCAAATATATCTGTAGTCACGTTATACAAATACATGTTTACTTATCTGCGTAAGGGTAAAGTAGACACTAGTCTAAAGGAAAATGTGTGCCACCCATATACAATTAAACTATGGCGATGTTAAAAAGACTGAAACATTTTGTTACATTGTGTATTAGCATATATTCCTTTATCTTAACTCAAAGCTTGGTAGGACAAAACAGGACACGACCGGGATTTGAACCCGGGACCTCTCACACCCAAAGCGAGAATCATACCGCTAGACCATCATGCCTCCTGATAAAGGCTTCATTAAACGCCTTCCTGAAATAAATTTTATTATATGACGCAGTTTCTTTGTGTAAGCAGTTGGTTATTTTAACAGCTGTACATTATTTTTGAAATACTGACATGTGGCATGATGGTCTAGCGGTATGATTCTCGCTTTGGGTGTGAGAGGTCCCGGGTTCAAATCCCGGTCGTGCCCTGTTTTTGGTACAAAGTCATTTGATGGAGGTGGCGGTTCGGAACACAAACACTTTGTAAGAGATAAGTACATACGAGTATGAGTCCTTGAAACATGTATTTTGTCGTTAATAATACCCTACATTTATCCTTAGTAACCTTAGGTTAGCTTTGTGGCAAATAAAAAATCGGCCAAGTGCGAGTCGGACTCGCGCACCGAGGGTTCCGTACAAACATGTTGGTATATAGGGGTAGTAACTATAAAATTATTAAAAATGTTTTTATTACATAATGTAACTAAAAATGTACGGTTTTCGCAATTTTTCCTTTATCTGTGCTATAAGACGTTGCTTCGTACCAAATTTCAAGATTCTGAGTTCACGGGAAGTACCCTGTAGGTTGTGTTTCTCTTGCGAGTTTCGAAAATTTGCGGCATAAACGGCTGTATCTTTTGATTGCGTTGGCGTAGAAATGTGATTTTTTCACAGCTCCAAGGGACAGTCAACCTGAGTATTTGATATATATTTTAGCTTGATACCTCTACGCGTTTCTAAAAAAAAGGGTCTTGACAGACGGACGGACGGACGGACAACAAAGTGATCCTATATTAAGGGTTCCGTTTTTTCCTTTCGAGTACGGAACCCTAAAAAAACACAGTATTTACAATTGGGTACTTTCCAATAAATAAACTTAATTGTTTCGTTGCATGTGTTTGCGCTTAAAATGATCTTATAATGGTTTCAACTTTATTATAGTATTGTGACGTCACAATATTAGCCCATATAAACTCCATAGTAAGAAATCGTTTTGACGTTTCCTAAAGAGTAGCTGATTTGACTTCATAGGAAAGTAGCCTATTCTTAGAGATATCTATCAGACTTGTTTTTATTACTCAGAGAGTACGTACAGCTTTATAAAAACAGTCTAAGTCTTCCAATTTGTACTTATTGCTTACAAGCAATGATTTTAAAATTTCACTCGCGTATTTACACCAATAAAATACGTAAGATTCCATCCCACATCGCTTCATAGCACCATATCTGAAAATTATACGTGGGCACATCTGCGCTCCGCTTCTGAAGCTCGCTTTGGAAATAATAAAGTTCCTTTCAAACGCAATTCGTATGTGAAGTACAACGAATGAGGAGTAATAAAACGTATTAGGAAAAATGTATTGCAAATAGAAAAAGGCTTAAGTGGGTATATTACGGAAATTACACCTACATCGTGCTCGGCTCGGTGTCTTCCTTCTACGTCAGGATTTTGGAGTGAACCTAAGATATTTTAAAAACATTCAAATCATGCATAATTCATACTTTGACGGTTATTTTGTTTATTTCTGTCAGCTTTGGTAGAAAAGGACTGATTATTTACTACCCTATCTTATTTATGATTGGTTTCAAAGAGGCCTTAATTCCTGGGTAAATTTTTGAAGTGTGCGTTTTTTCGACATTTGTAGGGCTTATTTTTTTTTTGCACAATTAGAATCGGACCAACATTCTGTGGTTGGGCTTTAAATATATATGGTGTAGGAGGAAGGGACTACGCTGCTTCTTTTAGATACTTAGTTATTGACGTTTAAAAAATAGTGCCTTATAGATACCTACGATATGTTGCCATAAAAATATCGAAACTACACTACAAGTGTCACCAGAAAAGGTCAATTTTGCTGTACAAAGTTCGTTTTAGGACCTTTTATAATAAGGTAATTAAAGTATAAATTAAATTATTTAAACATGAACAGATATGGAAATATAATTCATGATAGCCGTACCAAAATAAAACTCTGATAAAGATTACCTCTTCCTTTGATGGCAAAGAAAACCCAACATCCTTGCTAGAAACTAGATATATTTATGGTGGTTTCCTGTAATCATAACAAAAACAGTCGCACGCGGGACAGCTACAAAAAGGCTTTAATAATCATAGGTTTAATAAGTAACGCATTAGTTTTTGAAAAGATTTAAATTAATTTGCTAATAAGTGCTCTTTATAGCGATATAAATAGTTTATTAATACGATACCTAAGTCTAAAGTTATGATTTTTGTTTGAGCACAACCGGCTAGTGGAACACGCGCAGAAGCGGTAGATTTTGCTGTTTTTAGATTTTCTAAATGGTTTTTCGGAAACATATAGAATTTAGGTTCCTGAATTTTTTATTTGTATAGATGATAATGCAGAGAATGTAAATCTATATGTAACAATACTGTATGTTCAATTTACTTGAAATTCTTTAATTCCGTGGGACAGCAAAAAACGTTAGTTTGAAAATTGACCCTTCTCTTAGCTATTAGAGAAAGCATATGCCCTGAAGCCAAATTTCCATCGATGTTGGAGTATGGGAGTTCTATATACCTGAGTTACTTATTGGTCTCATCATTTAAGCACACAACAGTCGTCGTTACGATACATATATAAGTTTATTAACAACTGTTTGACTTTTTAGTTTCTTATTTAATTATAATCTTATTTATTTTAACCCTCTACTTAATCGCATGTATGGCATGGTACTACCATACATTTTCACTACCAAATCGATACAAACTTAGCGCGGTCACACATAATTAATAGTAATAGGTTATGTAGCAAAAGATCACCATTAGGTTGGTGCCAAACGTGGTTATCACTAATACGTTATATAACTATGTCATTATTGTGGCCAATATCATTTGGGGGATGGCGCTTTACGCCTTTGGTGGTATGTATGACGTAAGCGCATCCCATAAGCAAGCCCATTTAAAAATAATAGCGACAGATACTATTAATTTCGTAAATAATGGCGACAAACTTTTGTGTGCGATTATATTCGAAGTTAAATGCTTTGAATTCGAGCGCTCGATTGTCAAAAATCGCTCTCCTGGCATGTTTCCACTTTAAGGCCTCTATTGATCTCGCAACCAATCGACAGCTATTTTTAATACATTACGGTATTTGATATATCGATTGATACCGTTGCACCTACCTAAAAGACAATGTATCGAAATTGCATACGATTTTTGCGTCCAAATTGTGCCATGAGTAGACACCATTATGAAACAATGTAACTGCATAAACCTTGTCAATTCGCTTTGTCAATGCATAATTTATTACGTATTTACGTTAAATGTTTATGTATATAAGTGTTATTCGGTGAGCAAGAATAATTGACTAGATCAAATTAATTGCAGACCCTAAGTGGCATGATGGTCTAGAGGTATGATTCTCGCTTCGGGTGCGAGAGGTCCCGGGTTCGATTCCCGGTCGTGCCCTATTTTTGTTGACTTAATTTTATAACGAATCAATGGAACGTCAGCCACATTCGTCGAGCATATAAGGATAAGAAACCTTGTACTTTTGAAATGAGCAAGCGGAGAAAATCGAGTACTATATCTATGCGAACGCTTCTTAATGCCTTACCAGACAAAACAAGGCTATTGGATTTTTTACTAATATGGCGTTAATTGCAAAGATCTTCTAAGTAGGTACTACTTTGGTAGGAAGATATAAAAGTTTTAGAGTACATAATCATAAATTTTATTAAAATGAACATCTACACGACTCCGAAACCTAGCTAACGGTAATGAATAATACAAAATTAGAATTCGCTAAACTACGAGTATATGACACAGTAGCCATATAGTCTGTAAAACATCTTCATGGAGATTATAATAAAAAGGCATACCCTGCAATTAACATATGGCAAGTTAATGAAGATATATTCAAATCAAAACTATGATTAGTCCTTCTAATCAATGATTAGTCCTTATGTGTTCTACCGCTTGTGCAATGGGTTGTGTTCTGAAGAATTATTTGACATGATGCCGACGGCCGCTTTTTACCACACCACCGCGCCGCTCGCCCTCGGCAAGGCATTTATCCTCACACGCTGGAACCTAATTGGTCGCGCACCGTGCGATATAAGAGCAATTTCTATCCGCGAATGCTCCGGCTGTGGAATGAACTCCCTGCCGAGGTTTTCCCAAGGGACTAGAGTCTCCGGTTCTTCAAAAAACCGGCCAAGGGTATAGCTTAAAGGTATTATAGACCTGAGTATTTGATATGAATTTCAATTTAATACCTCTACGCGTTCATGAGGAAAGGGGTAGTAACTTTAAAATTATTAAAAATATTTTTAATACATGATGTAACTAAAAATGTATGGTTTTCTCAATTTTTCCTTTATTTGTGCTGTAAGACGTTGCTTTGTACCAAATTTAGCTCACAGGACCCTGTAGGTTTTGATTCCCTTGAGAGTTTCGAAAATTTGCGGCATAAACGGCTGTATCTTTTGATTGACAGACAGACGGACGGACGGACAACAAAGTGATCCTATAAGGGTTCCGTTTTTTCCTTTCGAGGCACGGAACCCTAAAAAGGAGTGTACAGGATACTAAAAGATCGATAACGCGCATGTGACACCTATGGAGTTGCAGACGTTCATTAGGATGCGGTAGCTGCTTACCATCAGGCCACCGTTGTCGTAGTGTAAAAAATATAAAGTAGTGGTAGATTAGTGAGTCTAATCGCGACCTCCGGAATGACCGCTAGAACTTGCCTTTAAGCAAACATATAGGTACTGCATTACATAAACCTTGTCGGTGCATAATTCATTTATATTGAATTTGTATCTGTACAAGTGTTCTTCGGTGAGCAAGAATAATTGCATAGATATAATTAATTGTAGAACCTACGTGGCATGATGGTCTAGAGGTATGATTCTCGCTTCGGGTGCGAGAGGTCCCGGGTTCGATTCCCGGTCGTGCCCATTTTTTTTTTAATTCGGGAATAATAACATCTGTTTTAGGTCACGTTGAGGTAGATGTACCTATGATTATTGCTATAGTACGAGAAGTCCCGAGTTCGGGTCGGGTGGTGTCTTATGGATTCATTGTCAAAATTATAAAAACCTTCTTAATGGGGCATGATATTCTACAAGGGTGCGACAGGTATCCGCTGCGGGTACGAGAGGACCGAGGTGCGACTCCCGGTCATGCTCTGTTTTTGCTCATACATAAAAAGAAATTGGGATCGTACTAATGACTTCCTCGTATATTTAAACGCCTTGCTGAGTTGCTGACGGTAAGTGGTGCGGTGGTGTGGTAAAAAGCGGCCTTTAGCATCATGTCTAGGGCTTGCAATCCGAATATTTCGAATAGTAATTAGTATGGAAATTATTCGAAATATTTGTATTATCAGGATAATATCCGAATAATTGCAAGCCTTAATCATGTCAAATAATTCTTCAGAGCACAACACATTGCACAAGCAGTAGAAAACACATAAGACCTACTCATAGATTAGAAGGACAGGTTTATATCTACCTACAAAAGTACTACCGACTTAGAAGATCTTTGCAGTTAACGTCATATTTGTCAAAAATCCAAAAGCCTTGTTTTAGTCTGGAAAGGCATTAAGAAGCGTTGGCATAGGTATAGAACTCAATTTTCTCCACTTGCTAATTTCAAAAGTACAAGGCATCTTATCCTACAAATCATTTAAAAACGAAATGCTACTTAACTCCAGCATGCCCGACGAATGTGGCTGACGCGCCATTGATTCGTTGTAAAATTAAGTTATCAAATTTGTAACAAAAAATAGGGCACGACCGGGAATCGAACCCGGGACCTCTCGCACCCGAAGCGAGAATCATACCTCTAGACCATCATGCCACTTAGGGTCTGCAATTAAATCGATCTAGTCAATTATTCTTGCTCACCGAATAACACTTGTATACATATACATTTAACGTAAATAATAAATTATGGTGGTATGTATGACGTAAGCGCATCCAAATGGTACCTTTGCCAAAATAATGACACATCAGTCTGGATCTATATCTAACAGACCGCCACTGCCACCAGTACCTAAATATAAGTATTCTTGCAGTGGCGCGACGAAATCACTCGGTGTGCCGAACCTGGAGGGCGATTTTTGAAATTCAAGCGTTCGAATGACATTTAAAACTCTGGATAAAACGATGAAATGATGTTTTAAAAATATTAGCGGCAGTAATTTAAAATTATGATTATTTATACTATTAATTTCGTAAATAATGGCGACAAACTTTTGTGTGCGATTATATTCGAGGTTAAATGCTTTGAATTCGAGCGCTCGATTGTCAAAAATCGCTCTCCTGGCATGTTTCCACTTTAAGGCCTCTATTGATCTCGCAACCAATCGACAGCTATTTTTAATACATTACGGTATTTGATATATCGATTGATACCGTTGCACCTACCTAAAAGACAATGTATCGAAATTGCATACGATTTTTGCGTCCAAATTGTGCCATGAGTAGACACCATTATGAAACAATGTAACTGCATAAACCTTGTCAATTCGCTTTGTCAATGCATAATTTATTACGTATTTACGTTAAATGTTTATGTATACAAGTGTTATTCGGTGAGCAAGAATAATTGACTAGATCAAATTAATTGCAGACCCTAAGTGGCATGATGGTCTAGAGGTATGATTCTCGCTTCGGGTGCGAGAGGTCCCGGGTTCGATTCCCGGTCGTGCCCTATTTTTGTTGACTTAATTTTATAACGAATCAATGGAACGTCAGCCACATTCGTCGAGCATATAAGGATAAGAAACTTTGTACTTTTGAAATTAGCAAGCGGAGAAAATCGAGTGCTATATCTATGCGAACGCTTCTTAATGTCTTACCAGACAAAACAAGGCTATTGGATTTTTTACTAATATGGCGTTAATTGCAAAGATCTTCTAAGTAGGTACTACTTTGGTAGGAAGATATAAAAGTTTTAGAGTACATAATCATAAATTTTATTAAAATGAACATCTACACGACTCCAAAACCTAGCTAACGGTAATGAATAATACAAAATTAGAATTCGCTAAACTACGAGTATATGACACAGTAGCCATATAGTCTGTAAAACATCTTCATGGAGATTATAATAAAAAGGCATACCCTGCAATTAACATATGGCAAGTAATGAAGATATATTCAAATCAAAACTATGATTAGTCCTTCTAATCAATGATTAGTCCTTATGTGTTCTACCGCTTGTGCAATGGGTTGTGTTCTGAAGAATTATTTGACATGATGCCGACGGCCGCTTTTTACCACACCACCGCGCCGCTCGCCCTCGGCAAGGCATTTATCCTCACACGCTGGAACCTAATTGGTCGCGCACCGTGCGATATAAGAGCAATTTCTATCCGCGAATGCTCCGGCTGTGGAATGAACTCCCTGCCGAGGTTTTCCCAAGGGACTAGAGTCTCCGGTTCTTCAAAAAACCGGCCAAGGGCGAGTCGGACTCGCGCATCGAGGGTTCCGTACAAGCCATTACAGCTTAAAGGTATTATAGACCTGAGTATTTGATATGAATTTCAATTTAATACCTCTACGCGTTCATGAGGAAAGGGGTAGTAACTTTAAAATTATTAAAAATATTTTTATTACATGATGTAACTAAAAATGTATGGTTTTCTCAATTTTTCCTTTATTTGTGCTATAAGACATTGCTTTGTACCAAATTTAGCTCACAGGACCCTGTAGGTTTTGATTCCCTTGAGAGTTTCGAAAATTTGCGGCATAAACGGCTGTATCTTTTGATTGCGTTGACTTAGAAGTGTGATGCGTCTTGACAGACAGACAGACGGACGGACGGACAACAAAGTGATCCTATAAGGGTTCCGTTTTTTCCTTTCGAGGCACGGAACCCTAAAAAGGAGTGTACAGGATACTAAAAGATCGATAACGCGCATGTGACACCTATGGAGTTGCAGACGTTCATTAGGATGCGGTAGCTGCTTACCATCAGGCCACCGTTGTCGTAGTGTAAAAAATATAAAGTAGTAGTAAATTAGTGAGTCTAATCGCGACCTACGGAATGACCGCTAGAACTTGCCTTTAAGCAAACATATAGGTACTGCATTACATAAACCTTGTCGGTGCATAATTCATTTATATTGAATTTGTATCTGTACAAGTGTTCTTCGGTGAGCAAGAATAATTGCATAGATATAATTAATTGTAGATCCTAAGTGGCATGATGGTCTAGAGGTATGATTCTCGCTTCGGGTGCGAGAGGTCCCGGGTTCGATTCCCGGTCGTGCCCATTTTTTTTTAATTCGGGAATAATAACATCTGTTTTAGGTCACATTGAGGTAGATGTACCTATGATTATTGCTCTAGTACGAGAAGTCCCGAGTTCGGGTCGGGTGGTGTCTTATGGATTCATTGTCAAAATTATAAAAACCTTCTTAATGGGGCATGATAGTCTACAAGGGTGCGACAGGTATCCGCTGCGGGTACGAGAGGACCGAGGTGCGACTCCCGGTCAAGCTCTGTTTTTGCTCATACATAAAAAGAAATTGGGATCGTACTAATGACTTCCTCGTATATTTAAACGCCTTGCTGAGTTGCTGACGGTAAGCGGTGCGGTGGTGTGGTAAAAAGCGGCCGTTAGCATCATGTCTAGGGCTTGCAATCCGAATATTTCGAATAGTAATTAGTATGAAAATTATTCGAAATATTTGTATTATCAGGATAATATCCGAATAATTGCAAGCCTTAATCATGTCAAATAATTCTTCAGAGCACAACACATTGCACAAGCAGTAGAAAACACATAAGACCTACTCATAGATTAGAAGGACAGGTTTATATCTACCTACAAAAGTAGTACCTACTTAGAAGATCTTTGCAGTTAACGTCATATTTGTCAAAAATCCAAAAGCCTTGTTTTAGTCTGGAAAGGCATTAAGAAGCGTTGGCATAGGTATAGAACTCAATTTTCTCCACTTGCTAATTTCAAAAGTACAAGGCATCTTATCCTACAAATCATTTAAAAACGAAATGCTACTTAACTCCAGCATGCCCGACGAATGTGGCTGACGCGCCATTGATTCGTTGTAAAATTAAGTTATCAAATTTGTAACAAAAATAGGGCACGACCGGGAATCGAACCCGGGACCTCTCGCACCCGAAGCGAGAATCATACCTCTAGACCATCATGCCACTTAGGGTCTGCAATTAATTCGATCTAGTCAATTATTCTTGCTCACCGAATAACACTTGTATACATATACATTTAACGTAAATAGGTAATAAATTATGCATAGAAAATGCGAATTGACAAGTTTATGCAGTTTACATTGTTTCATAGTGGTGTCTACACAATTTCGAAGCAAAAATCGTATGCAACTTCGATACATTGTCTTTTAGGCAGGTGCAACGATATAAATCGACAGATCAAATACCGCAATGTATTAAAAATTGCAGGCGACTGGTTGCGAGATCAATAGAGAGGCCTTAAAGTGGAAACACGCCAGGTTCGGCACAGCGAGTGATTTGTCGCGCCACTGCAAGAATACTTGCAGATACTGGTGGCAGTGGGGGCCCGTTAGATATAGATACAGACCGAAATGTGTCATTATTTTGGCAAAGGTATCATTTGGAGGCGCTTACGTCAAACATTGTACAGGTTCAATATCCAATATAGTAATTCGAGCACTAAAGGCGTAAAGCGCCGTTCGCCAAATGGAATTAGCCAACATCTATATATATAAATGCCTATGTCCTGGCTGACTGATTGACTGATCCACACCGAAACTACTGAAACTAGAAAGTTGAAAATTTTAGGTCTGGTTACATTTATAATGTGTACAAGTAATAAGAAGCGTTTTGAAAAATTCTACCCCTAAGGGGTTAAAAAGGGGGTTGCATGTTTGTATGGGTGATTTTATAGTTAAGAGTTTTGAAACTTCGTACGTTTACTAATAATTAAAAAAGAATAAAAGTTATTTCAGCGTTTTTCAAAATTCAACCTCTAACGGGGTTAAAAAGGGGTTGGAAGTTTGTATAGATATAGTCTGGCAAACCATTTTTGTCAGTAGAAACGCGCGGCAAATTCAAAATACGCACATGTGGCAACCCTATGTGATGAGACACAGTATTTCATGACGAACATTTCAATTCACATTGAATTTGTTTCTAGTGCATTTCACTCTCTCATCTTATGCGCGAGTGAGATAGAACTCCTGCAACGTTCCCAATTAAATTTAAATTCATTTTTAAGCCATATGTCAATTGCCTCAACCAGATTATCTGTTGCAGTTGATGACAGATCAGACGAAATATATCCGTCTCCTTTTTACACACCGTAAATGTCACCTAATGAAAGGGAAATACCACCTAAAATTAAAAACATAGAATTTGATGATCATTGCTGCTTTTTTCACTGATTCTTAGTGTTGTCATACTTTTGTTCGCTGTACATTGCTACTGCGTTCGTTGGCTGGCCAGACTATATTACATTTTTTTGTGACAGCCTTAAAATTTCGTATGTAGGCTACTAACTTAAAAAAAAACGACCTTGGTTTAATCGGCCCCGTAGAGAAGCTGCAATTCGCAAGCAGGCTGCTTACAGGGCTTGGACCAAGGCCGTTACTGATAAGGATCCCAACATATCTGATGTGAAACGCAAATTAAACACTGCCTCAAGGTCCCGTAAAAGAGCCATTGCCAGAGTCAAATTCGACTTCGTCGGCAGAATTGGTGAGAAGCTAGCGGGCTACCCCACCGGGAGTCGTGCCTTCTGGTCACTTGCCAAAGCTGCCGAGGGAAACTTTTGTCGGTCGTCCTTACCACCACTGCGTACACCACCATAGTGCAAAAGAGAAAGCCGTTCTTCTGGGTACTCTCTTTGGCTCGAACTCGACCCTGAACGATGATGGCAGCACCGTACCGCCTGACATCCCGCGGTGCGCAGCATCGATGCCGGAAATTAGCATCAAACAAAGTGATGTCTGGCGGGAGCTGCTATAATTAAACGTTCACAAGTCGAGCGGGCCAGACGGCATACCAGCAGTTGTGCTCAAACGGTGTGCTCCTGAGTTGTGTCCCGTGCTAACGCGCCTTTTTACACTCTCTTACCACAAACGGCAAGTGCCGTCTTCATGGAAGACTGTCCTCGTGCACCCTGTGCCTAAAAAGGGCGATAGTTCGGACCCGTCGAATTACAGGCCTATCGCTATAAACTCCCTTCTCTCCAAGGTTATGGAGCGCATATTCAATGCAAAGCTCCTGGGATACCTAGAAGAGCACGATCTGATCAGTGATCGCCAGTATGGCTTTCGTCACGGTTGTTCAACTGGTGATCTTCTAGTGTATCTCACTCACCGGTGGGCTTCAGCTAGAGTCAGGGAGAGGCATTGGCAGTCAGCCTTGATATAGCTAAGGCGTTCGATCGGGTCTGGTATCGAGGTCTCCTGTCGAAGTTGCCAGCTTACGGCCTGCCCGAGGGATTGTGCAGATGGGTCGCCAGCTTTTTGTCCGCCAGAAGCATACGAGCCGTAGTCGACGGCAGTTGCTTCGAAAGCATGGACATAAACGCTGGTGTCCCGCAAGGCTCCGTGCTATCCCCAACGCTGTTTTTGCTACATATCAATGATATGTTGTCTATCGGCGACATTCATTGTTATGCGGATGACAGTACTGGGGATGCCTTTTACGCGGGCCGTACATTATCCCTCGATCCGTTGTGGTAGAGAGTCATGAAAAACTTGTGTCCGATATCGAGAACACTCTTTCCGGAGTCTCGATGTGGGGTCAGGACAACTTAGTCCGATTCAACCCCACAAAGACACAAGTTTGCGCGTTTACCGCTAAGAAAACCCCATTTACTGTGGCCCTCAGTTCCAAGGCACAACCCGTACAATGTCAGAGATTATTGGGATCCTCGGTGTCGACATTTCCAGTGACGTCCAATTCCGTAGTCAACTTATTATTTGCATATTAACACTTAATTGTAAATGAAACTATGTCTACGTTGCCCGTTTTTCGCCTAGATATCTATAAATAGATTTAGAAGTGGTGCGAGGATTAACATAATATAGTTCTTATACAAAAACACATTTTAAGAAGATACAATAAGATAGGATATGAAACTCTCTATGAGGAACCGTATTATACGCGGACGAAGCTGCGGGCGGAAAACTAGTAATGACATTGGTATATAACGTAATAGTGATAACCACGTTTGGCACCAACCTAATGGTGGCTTATTGCATACTGAACCTTTTCTACATAACCTATTATTAATTACCTGTGACCGCGCTAAGTTTTTAACGACGAAAAAGACGACATCTGATCGGTGACGACGACATACGAAACAGTCAAATTTTATACGATTTCGTAGTTGGTCCCGTAGTAAAAGTTGTTCAGTATGGACAACATAATCATCTCGCTCAATATGACCAGTGGTGAAAATTCATCTTGTATTTATACGGAATATCATTTGATATGTGCAGGTAAGTGACTCTTCGTTAAATGAAAACATTGAGAAAAACCTGTCTAATGCCAACTAAGCTTTGTTTCCTCTAGGGAGTGAAAGGTCAAATAGAAGACCATTTCCTAAAAACTAACGGCCTCATAGCCCAGTCGGTAGTGACCCTGCCTGCGAAGCAGGAGGTCCCGGGTTCGAATCCCGGTCAGGGCATTTATTTGTGTGTTTATCACAGATATTTGTTCCTGAGTTATGGGTGTTTTCTGGTTTAAGAGCTTTATTTGCAATAATATAATATAATTAATAATAAATATAACTTTGTAAATTCTTATTGACAATAAATTGCTTTATTGTCAATAAGAATTTACAAAAACACGCTTACTTGAGAACAATAAATATACAACTATATACAACTTAGTACTAACATGCAGATAATGCAAATTTACATTCTACAATTTCTATATCTAGGTTATTCAGGCTACTAGTTAGTTTTGACCTTAGTTTATTATTATCATTTGTTTTGTTGTATTATTATGTTTTGTTTCTGTTTATTTATTTTCCTTCTTTGTTTATTTATTATTATTATTTTTTTATTACGTCTTTTGATATAGTTATTATATATTATATACATTTTTTTTGCTACATTTATTTATTTTATATTATTTTCCTTGCAGTCATTTAACTGACTTACAATTGTGTTCATTGTAAATATTAAATTATATTATTAGTATGTTATATATTAGTATTATTTGCTCACCAAATGTACTAACTCATAAAAAAATTATATTATTTATTACGTGGAGTTTAAGATGTCTTTTAAAACTGGCCATACATTTTGATTCTTTGATATCTCTTGTTAACTTGTTGTAAAGTTGAGCGCCCTCATAGATAATACTTCTTTTACCATATTTTGTTCTTGCTGGCCGTAAGACTAAGTGATCCGCGTTTCGTAGTTTAATTCTTTGTATATGATGTTTTTGTGTAAAGTTAATATGTGATTTAATATTTTTATTAAATATTTTCCGGACTAATAAGCACGTGTAATATACATATGATTGAGTAATGTCAGGGGGGTGTCACTACGCAGTTTAGGTACATTTGGCCGGCGCGCCTCCCGGGCAGGCGTATGGCAGTGGGCTGCCCTGCCGCTCGGCACGCACGATAGTCGTGTCACGTGGCGCTCGCGCAAAATTGAAAATACACAATGGCTTCGAAACCTAAATCTCGATCTAATCCGTATAAAAGATGTCTTTACGGATGTCTGAATAAACGGAAGAACAAGGAAGCAGAAATAACATTTTTAAATTCCGGACGATTACCTATTGAAAGGTCCCGAAGTCCTTACTTAGTAAGAGTTAAAATAAACATCCTTAATTTATTGAAAATTGGTTGCCCAGAAACAATATCAGGAACTGACCGGACATATTTTCAAAGGAATACGGTTGTGGCATACCTACTTCCGTGAGAATCAGACATAATCTCTATAAAAATTTCTATCTCCGGATAAAAAAATTATGTTTATAGAATCAACGTTTGTAATTAGTACATATTTATCTTAAAAATAATAAATCAGTAGGTATAGGTACAAAAACTTGTTAAGTGACAGCCCCGTGCCGACGCTCACAGCTCGGTCATAAAACTGCGGCGCGCAAAGAAGATTCACGGTTTGTGCGCGGTTATAAGTTTCAATTTTGCTTGCAGGCGGCGAGTATAGGTATAATTTTATACCTAAATCTGCCTTTTGTGAAGGAGTGAATTTTCTGTTCGGTAGTACTATTAGTTATTCTGTGGTAATGTTCATAATTTTAAGATCTTTTATGGTTGGTGTTAAAAAGTTATAATTCAATAAAGTTTTTATCAGTTTATTTTGTGCTCTCTGTAGTTTCAGTATGTTACTATTGGCTGCTGAACCCCAAATTTCGACTAAATAATCAATATGCGGTTTTATCAAAGAATTATATATTAGGTATTTTACTTTTTGGGGAAGGCTACGTGAGACACTGCGTATAGCGCCCGTTAGAGAGGTAAGGTTTGAAATATTTTTTTGTAAGTGAGGCTTCCAAGTTAGGTGGCTGTCTAAGATCAGACCTAGATACTTTTCGTTGGTTTTCATATTTATATATTTACTATTTATTGTTGGTGGTATGTACTCATCAATTGTTTTATTTATCGCCGAGAATATTACATAATTGGTTTTATCAATATTTATGGTAAGCAAGTTTAGGCGAAACCATGTAGGTATTTAGGAGATCAAGATCGGTTTGAATGTCTACAAGGATATGTTCAATTTTACGGCCATAGTAAAATAGACATGTGTCGTCCGCATACAATGTCAGTTCTTCCTTGAGGCCTAGGTCTTGTATATCATTGATATATACGAGGAATAACAGTGGTCCCAAGATGGAGCCCTGTGGTACGCCATATGTAATTGCCATATTTTCTATGTATTAAAGTATTTATTCATATTTATCTATTATATATATCGTCGTCTAGTACAGGGGTACTAGGGTGTTATGGAACACAAGCCTTATTGAGCTTACTGTGGGCCTAGGTCGATTTGTGTAAGATTGTCCTATAATATTTATTTATTTATTTAGTGCCTACGCCAATTTAGGGATGCAATGTCATAAGACACAGCGACAACTGAACTTTCATTTAAATGTAGCGTGCCAAGCAGTGTTGGCCGTTAATTTCAATTAGAATTGAAAATTGATTAATAAAATTGAAGATTAATTCCGTAACTAATCAATTACACTAACCATCAATTTTTACTAACGTTAGTTCGCATTGATTTCGTGACGTCGTTAATTACACTAACCGTCAATAAGAATTAACCTGTTAGTTACACTAACGTCTTCTAAGATTAACAGTTAATTAGATTAATGTTAGTGTAACTCAATTAATCCTGTCTTGTACTCATAATTAATGTTAAAACTGCATCTCGGGTATGGAAGTTGGGACCAATATCACAAGATGGAGCTCATGGGGATCCTGACCCTGGGGATCCCTACTAGATCTCGGGTTTGGCGCATCATAGACTCATGCTGTTTGGGCTTATTCAACTTGTACTGATGAGCAGTTGGTACCAGTATCAAAATCTGGAGCTCATGCTGGACCCTGGGGATACCTACTGGATCTCGGGTTTGGCGCATCATAGACTCATGCTGTTTGGGCTCATTCGACTTGTACTGATGAGTAGATGGTACCGGTATCAAAATCTGGAGCTCATGCTGGACCCTGGGGATCCCTACTGGATTTCGGGTTTGGCGCATCATAAACTCATGCTGTTTGGGCTCATTCGACTTGTACTGATGAGCAGTTGGTACCGGTATCAAAATCTGGAGCTCATGCTGGACTCTGGAGATACCTACTGGATCTCGGGTTTGGCGCATCATAGACTCCTGCTGTTTGGGCTCATTCAACTTGTACTGATGAGTAGTTAGTACCGGTATCAAAATCTGGAGCTCATGCTGGACCCTGGGGATCCCTACTGGATCTCGGGTTTGGCGCATTATAAAGACGACGAAGACGAAGAAGAAGAAGAAGAAGAAGAAGAAGAAGATGAAGGAGATTGTGGAGATGATGGAGATGAAGGAGATGAAGTAGATGATGAAGAAGATAATGAAGAAGATGAAGAAGAAGAAGACGAAGAAGAAAACGAAGACGAATAAGAAGATGAAGACGAAGACGAAGAAGAAGAAGACGACGAAGAAGAAGATGAAGAAGAAGAAGAAGAAGCGCCCAAACAGCAGGGGTCTATGATGCGCCAAACCAGAGATCCAGTAGGTATCCCCAGGGTCCAGCATGAGCTCCAGATTTTGATACTGGTACTATCTGCTCATCAGTACAAGTTGAATAAGCCCAAACAGCATGAGTCTATGATGTGCCAAACCCGAGATCCAGTAGGGATCCTCAGGGTCCAGCATGAGCTCCAGATTTTGATACCGGTACCATCTGCTCATCAGTACGAGTCGAATGAGCCCAATCAGCATGAGTCTATGATGCGCCAAACCCGAGATCCAGTAAGGATCCCCAGGGTCAATTATTAATGTCAATTAATAATAGCCTGCTAGTTTAAACCAAATTGTTAATATTATTAAGAGTCTCAAATCAAATGCGGAAGGGAGTGATGGTATTAATTTAAACATGTTACTATTGACATTTCCCCATACTCTTGACATAATTATGAAATTGATCAATACTTCTATCTTGACATCTACTTTCCCTGACCAATGGAAGTTAGCAATTGTTCAGCCTCTCCCAAAAATTGCAAGTCCCACTGAGCTTAAAGACCTGCGGCCCATTAGTATTTTGCCATGTTTATCTAAAATACTGGAAAAAGTTGTCTGTAAACAATTAACTGATTATTTGGAGACTAATAATATTCTACCTGATATTCAGTCGGGTTTTAGGAAAGGCCGAAGTACAGTGACTGCGTTACTCGATGTCACAGACAACATTATATGTGCTCAGGATGAAGGCATGTGCACACTGTTGGTTCTGCTTGACTTTTCCCGTGCATTTGACTGCCTTAATACTAATCTATTAATTTCTAAACTAAGTTACTATGGTTTTGACAGTAATACAGTAAAGTGGTTTGACAGTTACCTTAAGAACCGCTACCAAAGTGTAAAATTGACTCATAGTGATGGCTCTACTCAAACTTCCGACCAAGCAATCCTCACAAGAGGAGTCCCTCAAGGATCTGTAATTGGCCCAATCCTCTTCATTTTATACACCGCTGACATAGGGGCTCATATCACACACTGTAAGTACCATATCTGTGCGGACGATATACAAGTATATATTTCTTTTAAACCAAGTGAAATTGACACTGCAATAGTAAAGCTGAATCTAGATTTGTGTAATATATCTTCCTGGGCCACAAGCAATTGTTTGCTGCTTAACCCTGACAAGAGCAAGTATTTAGTTTTTGGCAGCAAACAGCAGGTTTCACAAATTAATCCCACATTATCAGTTATGTTGATGGATCAACCCGTTGAGCGTGTCTATGAAGCGCGAAATCTGGGTCTTCTCATGGATAGTGAGCTGCGCTATGAGATGCATATTGCCAATGCTGTCAGGGGCTGTTTTTATAAGCTTAGAGTCTTGTATAAGATCAGGCCATTTATTAACGAAAATTTGCGCATTCGACTAGTAGAATCATTAGTTTTATCAAAACTTAACTATGTTGATGCTTTGTACGGTTCGAGACTACTTGCAAAAACAAAAAAACTTATTCAGCGTGTTCAAAATGCCTGTGCTCGCTTCTGTTTTGACATTCCTTGGAGATCGCATGTCACTCCATATCTGAACAGCCATACCATTTTGAAAATGCAGCATCGACGAAAACTTCATTTAGCATGTCTTCTTTTTGGAGTCCTCAAGTTCAATACGCCGGCATATCTCTTCCAAAAGTTGACTGTCATCCAGTTACGCGAACGTCGACGGTGTGCTATACAGTTATTACCACCTAGTCATGCGTCAGCTGCTTTTCGTGGAAGCTTCCGCTATGCAGCAACTAAATGCTGGAATAACATCCCACCACCAATTAGGAACCTGCAAAACGTTGTTAGTTTTAGGAATAAACTTAAAAAATTTATCTTCGATCACCAGCAGAAGCAGGAAACTTCGAGTCACGACACTAGTTGCATTTAGTAAATAAGTACATAAATTAATGTTTTTACCTATAGTGTATGTCCCTTATATGTTTTTATACTATCCCATATGTATTTTGTATTCTCTTGTACATCTCTAGTTTTTTTTCATTGAGTTGTGTTAAGTATAACTTTGTTATCTATTTTTTTTTTTCTTCAGTTTGTGTTATCTGTCGTGGCATCACCAAGTGGGCCCTACGGAAGACCAGCGCTAGCTGACATACTAGCTAGTATTTTGCTGAGCAGGGTCCATTTCGTGGTGCTACACCTATACGTCTTTATTTTGTTTGTATGTAAATTTTTATGTTATATTGTGTACATCGTGAATAAATATCTTGAATCTTGAATCTTGAATTATCTATTCAATCTACACTAAAAATTATATTAATGCGTTTAATTTTTGAGAAAGATTACAAATTAAATATCTTCAATTATTAGTTATTCGCAAAGGATTAAGACATTATTTACAATTAATTTTAATTCTAATTGTGTAACTCATCAGTACGAGTCGAATGAGCCCAATCAGCATGAGTCTATGATGCGCCAAACCCGAGATCCAGTAGGGATCCCCAGGGTCAATTATTAATGTCAATTATCTATTCAATCTACACTAAAAATTATATTAATGCGTTTAATTTTTGAGAAAGATTACAAATTAAATATCTTCAATTATTAGTTATTCGCAAAGGATTAACACATTATTTATAATTAATTCTAATTCTAATTGAAATCAATTTGCATTAAACTTTTTACTAAAGTAAAGTTTTTACTAACGTGTTTCAATCTTTAATTTTCAATTACACTAACGTTCGGCCAACACTGGTGCCAAGAATGCGTTGTTGATTAATACTCACAGAACGATGTATGATTTTCAGTGATCGTAGATTTTTCAGCAAAACCGGTGCAATCACGTTTTTTTGTGTAATTGTTATTTTCTCAAACATGCAATGAAATATTCTCTTAACGTTCCTTATAATAGACTCGGAAGTATCCGTTTTCGGGAGCAGCATCTCGAGGCGGCCTGAAATGGGATTTCATACAACTTTTGAGGCCTAGGCCTGCAAAGTAACTTTTTTTTGTTTCAACGTCCAACGTCATCCAGACAGCGTCAAAGGTGGCGGGAGGTTTTATGAACAGCTGATTTTAACTTTTTAATTTTTACTTCATGGTCGCTTTTTAGATTGAATAAAACATTGTCCTTTTGGTTTTTTATTTTATTTTATTTCGTTGCATGTTTGAGAAAAGCACTATACATGCCTCGGCGTGAAAACGGATTCACGGCCTCGTATCTTTATCCTAGTCTATGCCTACTTGGCCGGAAATCCTTGTTTTCCCGGCCTCTGATGTAATGTACTATTAATTACCAACCATCTCTACATTATTACTTAGTTCTAAATGGCTTTGATTAAAGTTGATTCTTGGTTCAAACATTTAATAGCCTCGAAATAATAATAAACCTAGCACTGCACCAAAAATGCTGGAAAATCTACGATCGCTCGATTGATTTTTGTGTAGATATAGTTAATCCACAGGCTGCCTGAGTAAAAAGATGTATAAAATGCCTTAAACAAAGTTATTCTACATTGCACAGTTATTAACAATGCATATTTTATTGACACAATGCGCTCGTATCATACTTAGAAAGTAAATTCTTATACGTCTTATATGGTAATGAAGTATGTAGATTAGCAGTTTATTAATCAGTGTGAACATAACGATTCATGCTCGTTTTTTATTAAAACAATGCATGTTGCCGGTTAAAGGAAAAAAACTTGTTATACGTACCTACAATACCTGTGTATCTTCGAGCAAGGATGATTAAGACATGGATTGACAATGCCTATACAAAATTGCGTTCCTGGAACCTTCAGGTTATACGTCTGTTTTCGGTACTAAGTGCCACAGCGCCATCTGTCGAGTCTGGAGTCGAGTTATTCTGTCAGCGTTAAGCGCCGAACAAAATATTAGAAACTAGAATTTAGTGTTTGTGGTGACCGATAAATGACGCTAGTGCTTTAACCTAAAATAAGGGAACGCGATTTTGTATGGATATTTGCAATCCATGTCTATATCATCCTTGCTTCGAGCAACAATGTAAATGAGGTATGGACTCAAACAAGATTTACTGAAAATATGACTCGTGAAAATTTGTAATCAGTCTTATACCGTAGTAGGAAAGAACCGAACGAGTCGTTCTTGCGGTACTATTGAAGGGTCATTTTTTGAGCTGATTGTGTATCCCTAGTATCATTTGATCGGTGCTGTGTATCCATGTTTTGAATATTAATTAAGCTGATTCTAATGTGTTTAGATTTGTTTCTCTATCGGTTTCCCTTAATTTGATTTCAATGTTGCATCTTTATCATTTAAATAACAACTTCGAGTAGCATTCTCAATGCACTAAGGTAAGCATTTTTTATATGCTCCGACGGTGGCAAACATAAATAAAATAAAATAAAGCAAAAATAAAAAAAGCCTTTGATTCTAAATGCACTTATGTTACAATGATTTTAGATTTGAAGACATTATAAAGACAGCGTTCAATATACGCTTGAACGCTGTCTTTATAATGTCTTCATCTCATCTAGTATATGGCCTGCCTTTGCGGCGTCTTCCCGAGGGGCAAACAAGCTTACGGCTCGCCATATGGTAAGAAGCTACCGTAGCGTATGGACGCCTGCAACTCCAGAGGTGTCACATGCGCGTTGCCGACCCTTTACAAAAGGTAGTATTCACTGTGTTGAAGACTAAAGGAACAATAGGGTACGTCGTCGTCAATACCTACAATACCTACTCGTATTTTTAAGATTTTGAAAAGTAAATAATGTAATAAATGGACGATGGTCTAGCTAGAGGTATGATTCTCGCCTCAGGTGTGAGAGGTCCCGGCTTCGAATCTTGGACGTGCCCAGTTTTGCTGCAAACATTTTGTTTTTCATTTTACGATAGTCATGAGTCCCCGTCGAGATAATGGATCCTTGTATAATTAAGGATCGGTGTGTAGTGTAACTAACACACCACTGGACATGCAAGCGTCCATAAGTTGCGGTGGCCACTTACTATCAGGTGGCCAGAACGTTTTTAAATGAAGTGCAAATTTTTTGTAAACCAATTAAGACCGAAATCTTATCTACGAGTATTCTTAATTGATTCATTTGTAAACTTATATAGATATCATATACAAAGAAAAAAGTGACCTATGCCTCCGGTGCCCAGGGCTGGGATCGAACCAGCGTCTTCTGCATTCGCGGCAGACGCCCTAACCACTAGGTTACCTACCCGGGTCACAGCGGCACCGGTCACGGTCGAATTTTAGGTACTTATATGTAATCCTTGTAAATGCTAAGCCGCATTACGAGACGCTGGTTCGATCCCAGCCCTGGGCACCGGAGGCCTAGGTCCCTTTTTCCTTTTTATATGACATCTATATAAGTTTATAATTGATATAGTAGTGTGTACTTAAAATAAACAAATCAACATATTTAGTAAAGTAATTTGATTTGTTCTTTAGTTGATTCATTTGTGTTACGTAAATTACGTTAATTAAATAAGGGTAAGGATCGAAACACCGTAACATGTGCAATTCATCCTTTTGCCATCGTCATCAATGTCATCACATCAATCATCAACATCATAACAAAGTCACTTAATATAAAACTGTAAGTACCAAAAAACATTTTTTATTGAATTATCTATAGGTAAAGCCTGTTAAAACTTTACACCTTAAAACCAAAGTGATCTTGGCGCATTTCTAAGAATAAAGGGCGCTAAGTAAACACGCAATAATTTCACGGTTTGAGATATTCGCATGTCTGTTTATATGGAGGCAAGAAACAGCAGCCTTTTAATCCAAGTACCCTAACTACGCATTTTATTCCAAAGCAATTTCAGTCTTACTCCTCGATAAGACAGTCTAAAATAGCTGTCAAGTTGATAGCATTTTGTAGCTTTGTTTAATTTGTAAGAAATGGCGGGGTCAACAATAACAGAGGATGCACAAACAGCAAGTCATAACTATTGTGGCTGTTGCATAGACCACAGAAATGTTGAGAAGTGGCATAGTTAATTGAATTTTTATGATATAAAATTTGTAAATAATACTTACTCGATTAATCAACATAATTACAGATTCATTACTAATACTTGTTTGTTTTTTCAGATTCGAAAAATCGTTCGGTTTGTCGTAGTGCGATTTTTGGGAAAACTATTTTAAAATTCGCTATTTTGCATCTTAAGCGTATCACTAATAAAAAGTAAAAGTATGGAAAATAGTAGCCTCATTAAAAAAAACCTGATATGGCTGAGAAAAATAAAGATAAATTGGCGAAATCGATTGGAGATATTTGCTTGAACAGAGTAAGGTGACTTTCACTGGCGTTGACTACTTTACTATTCAATTTGAATACGAGGAATTAGAAATACATATGTAGAAAATAACTTATTATGCAACAAATGTATTTTGAACATGAGAGATGAAAAAAAAATGCCTGTTATCTGTCCCAAATATTTGATTGTCCAAAAGATGTGAGATCTTATTTTGTTAACTCGTAATGAAGTGATTAAACCAAACTTTTATATCCACAAACTTGTATGCCAATAATTACCGAAACCATTTTACTAACCAATTTCATTGAAATTAGACTTAGACACTTACCGTATGTTTTGTCCTTATCTGTCACTTTGACAATTGTATTTGTTAGAAACAGACAAAATATAAATTAACTAATTGAGGCCTGAGAGACGTTTATGAATAAGGGGGATAGTTTATTAACGTTAAAGGTAGGTATTATGGGTAAAGAAAATACATTATGCTACAATCATTTATAGGGTAGGTTAGGTTAGGTTAGGACCCTTCTTTCTCTATTTTTGAAATGTTTTCTCTCATTGTGTTATTTGGCATTAAAGATGATAACTGGTTATTTAAAAAAAAATTAGACAAAAAATGTTAGAGGTCGCTATCACTTGTGAAAAATTTGTAATTCTCCTACTAAGAGTATATAAAAAATATTTAAAAAAATCCAATGAAAAAAATTTTTTTTTATTAACATCATTATATTACAAACGCAGACGCTACGTCTACTAACGTAAAATTAAACAAAAACTTTTGGTAGAAGAATTACAAATTCCAAAGAGCGATCTCTAGAACGTATCTAAAAATTCTTTAAAAAAACCAGCTATCATCGTTTCATGCCAAATAACATAATCCCCCTCATGGGCACAACCCCGCAAAATTATCGAAAATTTGCGAAAATAAGGACCACTCACCCTAATAATTAAATAATAAATTAAGGTCAGAAGAACTAGTCCCTTTGTGTGCAAAGTAAGTTGGCCATCGTGCACTTAAATTAGGCAGCATATAATAAAATCAATGAAATAAAATTTCAATTTTATTTGCACAATAAAATGACTTTGTAACACTGCAAGAAACAACCTGCTTTTATTTCAATTACTTACGATTAATCTTGTTTTTATTGACATTATGCCCTATCTAACAGTTCTCTCGGCTATCGCTTACCTGTAAGGGCAGGTATTCATGCGGGGCGAATTTCCCGGAATCCAGCGATGATCCGGCGCGGTCGACAATGCTTGAGCATCTCCATTATCCCACTGCAATCAAAACTGTGCCTTATCAGCTTACACTAAGGTTGGAATTTATCTGTCGTGATTAGAGGTGGGTAGGTTGTTTTTAGTATTGTTGGCTCGATAAGATTGATCGAGTGGGGTAAAGAGAACAGATTATCTGGGAATGGGGTAAAAAATGAGTGACTTGTCAAATTTGTCGCATTCTAAACTACGGATTGACCGCCGATATCTCGGTCTCGGTTCTTGTAAATGGATTTTATGGGATAGAAAATTTGGAATTTATTAGGCTTAGTGGTTTGGTTCGTTTAGTAGGACTTAAGTATATTTTAAAGGACTAGATTGATATTAACCTAAGTAATAGATAGGTTGGTTTTATGCTAGTAGTAAGGATTGTGGGCCCATACACATCTATTTAAATAATTTTAAATAAAAATTTATCGATTTTACTTAACCTCCACCTTTCCAAAAGCAAATGCTCGAGCTACTGTAAAAATACTCAAATCACTATAGGTGTGCCTATAATATTTGAAGAGTTCCCTCGATTTCTCCAGGATCCCATCATCAGATCCTGACCTGGTGACAATAGGACCGTCTCGTGAAGTCATACTCTTTCAAACAAAAAAATAATTTTACAAATCGGTCCAGCCGTCTTCGAATAATCGGTGAACATAAAAATACATAAAAAGACAAAGATCCCGAAGAATTCAGAACCTCCTCAAGCTTCGAAATCTTGAAGTCGGTTGAAAATAGCTTCCATCTTGCACTGTATGCGATAACATAATTTTTATAACTGAAATGTTATCATCAAGACTCCGTGATACATATATTACATAAATAAAGCTTTTTTTGCCTGTTCCTTTAAGGTTTCCAACCGACTTCAAGATTTCCAAGGTTGAGGAGGTTCTCAATTCTTCGGGATCTTTGTCTTTTTATGTATTTTTATGTTCACCGATTATTCGAAGACGGCTGGACCGATTTGGAAAAGTATTATTTTTTGTTTGAAAGAGTATAACTTCACAGTTGGTCCCATTGTAACCAGTTCAGGATCTTATGACGGGATCCTTGAGAAATCGAGGCAAGTCTTCAAATATTATAAGCACACCTATAGTGATTTAAATATTTTTACAGTAGCTCGGGCATTTCTTTTTGGAAAGGTGGAGGCTTAGTGAAGTTGGTTCTTTTTTGTTTAAAATTATTTTATTAAATGGTGACATAACTTGATAATTTGACTGACCATAGTAGTTTTGACTATTTTATCCCTTGCTTAAGCACAAAGCGGCTAAGCTATAAATTATAAACAAACAACAGAAAGCAAACAGGTAAAAATACCATCTAATACCTTGGCGGCAAACCAAGAGCCTAAATCTATTGTATGATTTATTGGATATAAACAAAACAATTGTAATTCTTTGTTAACAATGTACTTAGTCGGGGATAGTCGCTTTCACTAAAGGGACCGTCGAATGACTCGCTACCAGTTGCAGTGGTGACGCGTCAAACATAATATTCAGGGAAGCCGTAATTTTTGAAGTCAAAACTTCTTTAGCGGCGCTGTGCAATTTTAGTGATGGGGAAAAAATGTTACACTCGCGACAGGTCACGTTACCGACAGATTCGTCAGATTGAAAATTCGTAAGACGGACACGTGACCTGATCGAATAAATAATTGTAATAGTTCTGAAGTGTTCAATTTTTAATGTAATATAAGTTGTCATGTTTGTGTACGATAGCGCTAAAAATGAATTTTGTATTTTACCATTACTTTTATACTGATAATTAAAGCAATTCGTGCAAAATTATTCCCTAACCATTCCAAAATATCAAAAATGCACAACGCTAATATTCAAGCCAACTCAACTTCTGCCGGCACTTCCGGAGTGCACCCCGTTGTTTTTCCTATATTCGGTAAGTAGTAAACATACTCAACTACAACGGGTAAAAATTTGGCAAGCTTGTGGAAATCGAGTTCTATGGACACCTCGCCCTGCTCGCTACTAGCTTTGAAGTTTATTGCCGTTATTTTATTTGGCCAAGTCTATAAAAAAAACTGATTTACCGTCATTATACATTTAAAACATGTTGGCGGTAAACAGACACAGCCTGTCTGGTGGTAAGCTGCCACCATCGCCTATGGGCGGCTGCATATCCATCCAGGCCCACACTTAAAAACTTGTACACTTCTTGAACCCCATATTGACCCCACGAGATAATCTTAGCATATCTCTCCTTAATCACGTATTTTCATGTTCGAGCACGGAATAAACACGATAAATATTATTTTCAGTGAAAACAAAAGCTGTGCTATGTCTTTGTCAGAAAATAAAAAAAATATATCTTGAAGTCGGTTGATAAAGCAAGCTCAATGGTTTTAATTTGAGCAAAAGTATTGGCATGTATTATCAAATCTCTTGATTTGCTAAAATGAATTAAAACATCCAAGTAATCTGAGTTTATGGAAAGGCCCACCACTATTGACGTTCCATTAATTTTAATCTCGAAATCCTTATATAAGTTGCACGTTGATCAGTGATTTGCAACTGCCCAAGCGACTGTCATTTCGCTGCATAAAAACTGTTTAAACGACATTAACCCTTATTCTTCTCCAGTTTGGTACGAATATCGTTTGAGATTTGATTGATTGTATTATTATCCTTTTGTGTAATGCGATAGAAATCCGTATCTGTCCTTTTTTGTGTGACAAAGGTTTATTGATGATTATAGGATTACGATGCGTTTGAGGCGGCGTGTTTAGGTGTACCGAAGAAGTCATGACTTTCTAACTGGCTTGACTGCAGTTTGAAATATAATAGGTAGTGGTAAATTTAGTGAAAGAATGACTTAGTGGATTTTTTTAAGATTTAAAAAACTGAAATGTCGACTTTGGCGATAGGGATTTAAAATACTGATTATAGAAAAATCTTATAAATATTTATGCATTTTTCCTTTAAAATAAAACGATTTAACTATGTATGTAATTAATTCACATAAAAAAAAACTTTTTCACCGCCGGCTAGTAGGATCGAGGTATTTTTTTTTTCGTCTTTTCCATCGATTTTTTTAAGCAAAATCCATAAATTTTATTACGAAAGTCGATTATCTATATGATATACCTATATCCATTAATGATGAGTTTGAATGTTCTGTCAAATAACCGGTTACATATTACAAAAATCTACAAAAAACAATATCCCTTCGGCATAATGCCAAGTTGCTGGCAGGTATTTCTCACGTACCTACTGTATCGTGTATGCGTTGCGAGGAAGCTGCTAACTCTTCAGTCACATGTGGAGTCGACGAGCCTTTTTATGAGATCTTTGAAAAGGTGATGGGCGCTCGGAAACCACTGGCAAAGTGTTTAGACTCCGAATGGCATGAAATAATTAGACTTCCCGAATCTTCCTCGCCTCGACTACGATAAGTCGCTCCCGCCGACGATCATAAATTAGGTATAATTTTAAACAAAAAAACAGACTTCACTTGGCCTCCACCTTTCCAAAAGGAAATGCCCGCCCTACTGTAAAAAATACTCCAATCACTTTAGGTGTGCCTATAATATTTGAAGAGTTCCCTCGATTTCTCCAGGATCCCATCATCAGATCATGATGACAATGGTACCAACTCTTACAACAAAAAGATTTTTTTTCAAATCGTTCCTGCCGTCTTTGAATAATCGGTGAACACACATTAAAAATAAATAAAGATCCCGACGAATTCAGAACCTCCTCCTTCGAAATCTTAAAGTCGGTTGAAAATGAATGTACTCGTATGAAATGCTATATAGCGGGAGTGTCAAGTAATAAAGCTCAGAAGGTTTTTTTCTGCGGCCCAGGCCACATTTAAAAATCGCTTACAACTTTATGGTATGGGACGTGGACATGCCTACTCAGCACTTATAATATATATTTTTTTAGCAAAAATAAAGATCACGACGAATCGGTAACCTCCTCCTTCGAAATCTTAAAGTCGGTTGAAAAGGTATACGATTTCACCATTCACCTTTATGCTGATCTACTCGGTATCAGTGCTTTTATTCTTAATACCACGTCTAGACAAAGTTAAACCTCTTAACATATTCTAAAGGGTACAGATGTAGGTTACGTAATAATGATACGACGCGATAATCATTTGCGTACGAATATACTAATTAACAAATATTTATAGAGTTTCATATAAAAAGAGTTTTACACTAAATAAAAATAAAACTGTAGAGTTCTACTTCCTTATACATGTATTTTATAGATAACCACGTATCGCGATAATTTTTGCCTAATTTATGACTACACCCGCCCTCTTCCGTGGTGACACTTGGTGATTTTCAATTTGACGCTACCCTTAAAATATGAGACAGTGATACTATATTGAAAAGAGATACCTACTTCAAAAATAATACTTACTGTATTATAGAGTACGACTACGACAAGCTGGCCACGTCAGATAATACAATAATGAGAGCAACAAAACCTGTCTAGTTAGATTACTATACTGTTCTTTTTGCTAGATCCGGGCATCTGGCAGCTTTTAATCGGTACAGGTCAGAATGACGGACTGGCAAAATTTTTGATTTGGAAAACATGAATACTAAAATAGGTAAAAACTGACCAAGTTATCTAAGTTATAAAGGACAGGGCCTATATTTTAACATCAGACTAAAAAACATCAGACACGTGTGTAAGCCTCAACTTAAAACCCCGTATTCATATAGCTAAATTTTCCCATTTTGCTACAAATTAATAGACAAATTCGCATGTTAAAGGAATTAATCTTCATTGTGGAGGAGATAACAAATTCATATCGGGGGGACCGCCCGCCACCCACCTTTGTCTTAGTACTCTTAGTAGCGGTATAAAGTATAGATTCAAAGCTAAAGGTAATGGTTCAATATGTTTTTAATGTTTGTTTCAATAAAACTTTCAGCAATGGAGGTACCTATAGATTCAAACAAGATGTACTGAAAATATGGCTCGTGAAAATTTGTAACCGGCCAGTCTTATACCGTAATAGACTGTTAGAGAAAGTACTGCACGAGTCGTTCTTGAGGTACTATTGTGAGGTATATTATTGGGCTGATTGTGTATCCCTAAAATTAGTATTATTTGATCGGTGCAATAAAAAAGTATATTTTTCTTCTTCTTTTCGTGTCGAGGTTACCTTTTGTTTCATACGTGGAATGCTAACTAGTAAGTATTTTTTAAACAAACGATGATCGAGTAGAGCATTATGGTAGAGTCGGTACTATGGCTCTAAAAGGGGCTTAAGTTGCATACAAGTTATATGACAGAGAGTGACAGTGAGTTGTGTGTCAGATCATTAGAGAGAAGCTGTTGAATGACCACGACCCTCAGTGATGAGGAAACCGATGCAAGGAGAAGGAGGAGGAGGACAAGTTATATGATACTTGTATCAACCACTATTCACTAGGGCCTAAATAATATGCAGTATTGTTTATTGTGACAATTGCTTCTTGTGAATTCGAGGTGTCACTTGTATGATAATGACGTCATCATATAAAAATAGTGTTCCAATTTCATACTTTAAAATGGGGTAAAATGCGACTCGCGGGGTAACTAAAGACAAGGAATTGAGGCACATTTCAAGAGTTCTGAATTGTCACTTACTGTAAAGTTTACTATCTTTGTATTTTGACCAATCACTCATTCATTAGTACCTACTAACATAAGGTTTCTTTTATTTAAAAACTGCTGTCTTTAGTTATCCCACCTGTCTGAAGTTACCCCATTTGACAGTAGCTCTACTTCTTTATTCGTTAGACGATTTCCACATCAGCAAAGAATAATAAGAATAAGATGTACAGTCACCACACGGGAATGTTGAGCCACTTACCACTGTTCGCAACTTGGTCGAATAATACAAATCGGGGTCCGAACTCTTACGAGACTGGTATCACGACTTCGGCCGAACTCTGCTGACCAATGGGGCGGTCGTTGTTACAGTTACGTAAAACCAAATACGGTTAGCCAATGACCGCCCGTGTTTTCTTCGGAAGGTGGCGTTACTATGGTTACGTAATAACAAAAATATTTAACCAATGATTGATAGCGATTTTTCCGGAAGCTGACGTTACTATGGTTACATTACAACATCCGCTTTAGTCCTAGAAACGTCTATTTGACTGCTAAGCTGCTATGTAGAAATTTTCGTTCACTTTCCTTTTAACGGCAGCCATTTCCATATAATTCATAAACTGAAACTCATTTAGATAACAGCTGTCAAAAGGAAAGTGAATGAAAAATATAATTATAAATAAGCAGAAGTTCATTATTTTACGAATATTTTATTGTGTTCTTTTTATTGGAATTTAAAACATTTCTTTGTAATGTTGTCTAATACCCTCATTACTGTCTCGTAAAGATCTATGTCAAAATATCTATTATTATTTAAAAAATATTTACGTTTAACTCTACTATTTAAAATGTAAAAAACATAACAAATAGACCAAAATCTGTTTATTCGTATTAAAGCAAAGAGATATCTAAAAACTAATAACTTGTATATGACCCATCGTTATCAATGACAGCTTGGAGACGCGAAGGCATGGACTCCACAAATCGAGTGCAATAATCAGTTCCTCGCAAGTCTTCCCAAACTTCTTGGCAATGATTTTCCACAGCTTGTCTTGATCGTTCATTTCGATTTTCCCATCTTTGGACCATTAAGCCCCATAGATTCTCTATGGGGTTTAGATCCGCAGACTTAGCAGGCCACGGTATGACCGTTATTTCCTGTCGACGTTGATGGAGCCAGTCTTTTACAATCCTGGCCCTGTGTATCGTGCAGTTGTCGTGCACGAAATGAAAATGTGGCAATTCTTCCCGTGGATAAAATGCCCTTACGGTGGGAAGCATGCTTTCCTGTAACACGCTGAGATAACATTGAGCGTTGGTCCTGGGAGGTAAAGGAACCAGCTCACCTACACCGTCCGAACTCATCCACCCCACAAGTTTGCACTGATGCGACCCGACTCCCTGTTTGGTATAACATGGTCTTCCGCATATCGCGTATTGTCATAACGCCAGAGATGTAAACGACCGTGGTCACTTGAATTAAACGACTTCTCATCGGAAAATATTGTCGAACCCCAATCAAAATTTCGGTACTGTTGAGCAAAATTGACTCGAGCGATTTTGTGATCTTCCGTCAAAGCAATTTTGTATGCGGGACGTCTATGGTGAAGATCCATAGAATGCAAATGCTTTCGGATGGTATTGGGGTGGCAATTGAAGCGGTCTGCGAAATAGTTGGTAGATATAAACCCATTTTCCATGTAGCTCTCTCGCATTTCATTGCGTTGTTCCATTGATAGTATCGAGACACCATGATTGCCTTGACGGTGATCATTTATATCTCCTTCTGCGGCATACCTATTTACCCACAAACTGACAGTATTTCGCTAGAAAGGAATGAATAGGTTAGATATTTTCTTAATAAAATCAAAGTGTTTGGAAATTATTATTTTGTAGAACCTTATACCTGCACATTTAACGCGTTTGCTATTGCACGCATGCTTAACCCTTGCTGGTGCAAAAATATAATTTCACGTCTAGTTTCGTCGTTTATTGCTGGTGGCATATTTGATTTTTTTACTAGATTTAGATAGCTACTTTTCCGCAATTAATGTTACAGCGAAAAAAAATTGACAATACCCATTGTCATATATTTTTTCAAAGTTAGAATTTGAGTCAGAAACTATCAAGTCTCTATTAAACATTTCTATAGCTACTGACAGATTATAGGATTATATGTAGACTATCAAAGGTTATCTACCATATTTCCACAAAGGTTACATAAGTATTCAATTAACGTCAACTAGGAGCTGTGACACATTTAATGATAGTAAAGACAGCAATAGCATTTGTCCCTCTCAATGAAAAACTAATTTGAAATTGCCCGATAACATGGATATTTATATAAATATCTTGACTTGAAAAAAGATCTCGCCTATTAAATCATGGCATCCAATTTGAAAGAAGTACTAGTAGATTACTAAACGGTTTTAGACGAATTCATGAAGAACTGTCGTTATCCAGTTTCCGCTAGGAACAACGACATCTAGCGTCTGATTCAAACAAGTAACTTCAAAATTTAATGGCCGTTGGCTAATCCTTTTCGTAGACGAAGGAATTTTTATTATGTCAACTAGTTTTGACATAGTGAAATTTTGACGCAACAAAGCAACCAAGATATCATCGGGTAATATCGGTCATATCGCGATCGGTCCTACTAACGAAAAATACCGAACCCATTATATTACACGACTAAATTGCGTCCATTGCCAAGTGGCTCAACATTCCCATGTGGTGACTGTACGTTAAATATTGTAGCGCGCAACAAGCTCCTAACTACATATAGCAACAATTGACGATCGCGCGAAAACAAAACAAACGCAAGTAGTGTTCTGATTATAAAATCAGTTTCTCTTCCAAACAAAAGACGATCTATGATTACGCTCGCACGCGCGCATATCTCGCTCACGGCCGAAGCGCAAGTCCGAGCTGTCACCTGCACGATGACGTCACGCCGCTTATCTGTGCGCGCCGGATCTCCTCTCGGATAGATAAGCGCACAATGAGCGCGCCACCATCGACCGGTGGGCGTGGCGCGGCCCCGCCCCCAGACAGAGAGGGCCTAATCTCGGATAACGGATAACCCTAACACACCCGCAGGGAGGTGTGCGAATGTCAACGCCTAGCCGCCTATTGGTATGGATTAGGATATAAGGATGAGCGGTTATGTGAGGAATGCCGTATCCGAACTTCAGGAAGCTACATAACGGTAGTGAACATCCTTAAAGTTTCAGCCTTATACCATCGTATCTTTATTATGTTCTATGGTTACCTGAAAGAAATGCCTTTGACTTACAACCAGTTACTTTTACATACTTCATTTTGTACTTACTGTGCTGTAAATAAATAAATTCAGGTTATTTAATTTATTAAATAAAAACAGTATATTGTAATTACCCATTGATTTAAAAATTTAAACTATTTTGCTGCTTATTATGTGTAATTGTGTCTTAGTTTAGTATCACTTCATATTGACCTTTATTTATGGTGATTTGTCATATTGCGTTTATGAATCCACTAACATTTATATTTGTCAAATATCGAATGGCTTTATCTTTTTTATTTCTTGCTTAAGTTTCACTTAGATACGAACCTCACTATTCTAACCGAGCGATTTAACTTCAAACCTTATTCCTCAGCTTTTAAGGTAAATTTTCAATTGGAAGCGGTCCAGAACAAAACCGTAACAAGATTGACGGAAGTGGCGTCTCCTTGAAACAAATTAAGGATGAATTGGAGACAAAAGATCGCGTGATTCGCGTATCGCTTGGCGGGAAATGGAATTGGTTTAGTTTTGCATTAGGCTTAGGTTACACTGTTACTAAGGCTGCGGTCATACCGGTGGCAAGAAAGCGACACTCTCGCAAAAATATACTGATGTATATACACGGTGAATCTGAGTAACCCGACAGATTTTAACCATAAATTCCTGATCATAATTGGAGACTAAAATGTTGTATAAACTTTTCTGGAATTGGCCTAGTTTCAGAGTTACTACCAATTAAATAAAAAAAACATTTTTTATTGTGACTCAGTGCAATACGCTTTTTTGATGGCGACTTCACCCTTTATGGGGTCTAGTCTAGACATTCTTATTGACCAAGGAATACTTTACGAAAAAAATTTTTTACGAAAAAAAAATTACTAACATTTATGTTTTTATGTTCCAAAGCATTAAAAAAATCGAAAATCAACAAAAAAAGGCGAAGTTGACCTAAGTTCATATAACATTTATTACTTACTCCTTATGACCTCAGGAATTTATAGTTAAAATCTGCCGGGTTACTCAGATTCACCGTGTATAGTAATCAAATCAAGAAAGCAAGTTATGTACAGGTTACATGCTAATAAATAAAATAAACACAATTTAGATAAAAAAGGCACTCAGCAAAGGATTAGGGAGAGTTCCTAGGTACAGTGGCGAACTTACCCCTAATTTAAGGTTTTTTTAAGATCCGCAGAGAAACATGTATATTGGTACTCGCTTCTCGGTGATCGGTGGCGGTCGTAGATCTGCATGACCTACATTTTCACCTCTAGGAATTTACGTCATTCTATGTTTCGACGATCGATGTTGTTGCTGGATTGGATTCCACGAAGACGAAATCCTCTGTCCTTTTTTAGTCACTATTCAAATTCAACTATGAAACGTCGAAACATTTTTACTATGGAGTTAATACCTAATAAGAGAACGTATCATGTGACGTTAAATATTAAATATTGTGATGAAACTGATGAATAGACCATCTTTATACGAGTTACATTTAATCTTTCTTTTCTGTGTATTTATAAAACAATCTAATTTATCTTTTTTTATACCACGACGGTGGTAAACAAGCATACGGCCCGCCTGATGGTAAGCAGCTACAGCCTATGCACGCCTGCAACTCCAGAGGTGCCCCATGCGTGTTGCCGACCCTTTACAAAAAAGGAGGATTCACTGTGTTTATTTCTATTTATATTTATTTATAATAAACTCTTGCAGGCTTACAGTTGCCCAAAACGCCAAACGTGTTGACGGCTAAAGGAACAAGAGGGTCTCTCATCGTCAACACACTGGGTCCTCTTTGAGCTCTAATATAATATAGATCTCATGTAGCCTTTCCTTTAATTTTAATCAGGTAATCCGTAACTGCTATTAAAATAGGCGTTCCGTTATCTTCATACATACACGACATTCAGGAGATGACGGGTCATTTCTGGATGAAATTGTTTCAGGACCGAGACATTTCTAGCATATATACAAAGACCTATATGCTAATGCTAAGCAATTAGCGATAAATGGCTGAAACGTTAAGGTAACGATGACAAACTATCACAACAGCTACAATCAACGTAATATAAAAGGCTAAAAGCACAGCCTTACGTGCATGTGAATCCTCTGGAGTAGGGTAGGCAACGCGCATGTGAATCCTCTAGTGCTGAAGGCGTCCATATTACGGTAACAGCTTACCATCAAGGGGGCCGTATGCTTGTTTGCCACCGTCGTGGTATAAAAAAATTTGGAAGACTAACACACATGGGCACATTTGCGCAAATAAGGCAGTATCATTTTCGTTTACTAAAGCTGTTGGTCATGAGTTTTGGCGGTTTTAGATTACGGCGTAACCACACGGTTCTTACGGTTCTACGACTTCTGTTCCAAATAGTTACATGCCTCTAATAAGGTATATCGATAAAAAAAAGATAAAAGATATTTCTTCTTAAATTTAGGCACATTACAATGCACTTATGAACGTCAGAGAAAAACAAAACTACCACCGGTTCTAACCCTACGCCTCTGACCCGAGAAGTGTTTTAAAACACTTTGAGAACTTATACAAATGATGTAAACTCCCACATTAGCGTCTCGTAAAGCGTTTTGAGCTATTATTCCCAATCAGCAGATTCCTTAGAGGCACGCTGCATAAGCGATAATTGGAAACCACTCAAGGATATCGAGCTCATACCTACCATAGAACAATAACAAATGTTAAAATAAAATACCTACAAAAGACAAGACAGTTTGTACACGTACTGTGTGCTGGACTGCTGACCATATGAACATAATTGTCGGGTAGTTCGATTTTATGACGTTACCCTATCGTTTACTATAGGTATTCGTCAGGTAGTTGAACAAATATGATCTCTTGTTTTGACATTTGATGAAGTACGTCTTCAGTGAAAAGACAAGTGAAACGTGGGGCCCATTTCTTGAACGGTATTGGAATTGGACTAAGATTATTAGCGCGTCATAGCTCGTGAGCTAATAATGTTAGTATAGTTGGTACCTTTCGAGACATAGGCCCCCTAGCTGTGTCGAAACGTTGGAATGCCAGGTAAATTTTAATTTGCGATAGACGCGTCTAATGTTAGTTCATGTATTTACCTAAAGAAAGTCCGGTTCGCTACCGGTGATAGCCGAGTAGGCGAGACCAACGACTTTCAGTCTGGCGATCACGGGCTCGAATTCTGGGGACTTTACTCCAATCCGTCTCGAGCCAGTCTGGGACCAGCAGCCGCCGTAGCCAGTTTGTTCAAACGTTGATCTTAAAATAAAAATAAAATAGTTTTCACGATTACTTTAAACAAGGTAAACATATACAATTTGAACACAGATCTTCGCTTCCGTGAATGCAAATTTTACACCTACCTAATTGTCAGTAACATTGTAGGTAGCAGCACCAAGACATAGCAATCGTGAAATATTTGCGTAATCGGAATCTGTGTTCGACATACTTGCTGTCTACGAGATGTATCAAAAATGCTGGTGGTATAGTATTCTATTTATTATTCTATTTATAATTATGAAAAATCTATGTTTTGTATTGTTTTGTGTTTGTATTTTAAGTGTCACTGGGTACACTGAAAACCAGCGTTGTAACACTTTTGTGCTGCGACACATGCTGAGTGTTATCCTCTTCAGAAACCAGTCATAGCATTGTAACTTTTATTTCTCTAATTTAAGCATAAGAGTACCTTATATTGTTGTGTCTGTGTTTTGAAATAAAATAATTCATTCATTCAAAAATTAAGCGAAAATAAAATGTTTTGTATTGGCGGCGTTTTGGCCGGCTAGGACGACGTGCCCCATATAAAAAATTTTTCGCATCCAAAAAATTTTTTCCTACTTTTTCCTAGTTGAAATACGATACCAATTATGCCCTTAAACTGATCACCAGTAATTTTGTTACACCCTGTATATCTCGACAGTATCGACGTATATCGCTTTACTAATAAGACTCCTTACCCATCTATTTCGATGTTAACCGTTGTTAACGACAAAGACGGAGAACATATGACGCAACGCAAACGAAGTCGATGGCAGGAGCGCTTAGCACTTCTGTTTTAAATCTAGTTTTGGGTAAATTAAGAGGCCGTGGCGCTAAAAAGATAAAAGATTTGGTCACGGCGTTAAGTGGCGACAGTTAGAGTATGTGCACATTCATTTAACACATCACACGCACAGTAGAATATAGACTGGTTCATATTTTGATACATTTTATATTTTTAATCATATCTCTTTTAAGTTAAGGTTGTGTTTTGAATGAAGTTGCTTGTCGAGTGGGTTTTTTATGTGAAGGTGCTTATAAAGTGAACCTATGTTTTAAACCATTTCTCTATTACTGTCAGTTGAAATGGCGCCAAGCGGCTAATATTTAGGAATTTTAATCCAGTTCTAGAAATTGAAATCGCATCCCGGCTGCTGATGAAAACTTTAATATTTATGTACCCTTTTTAAATTAAAAGTAAAGTGCAATTCACAAGATCAAATTCAAAAAAGTTTAAAGTAAATAAAGTTATTTTATGTACGTATTATAGTTTGTATAATCTCTACATAAATAAAACCTTTTGTCCACATAACCGTAAATAAATTTTGAAACTAGCTATGAACGAGTTTCCTTTCTTGATTTTTGAAACAAATTATTTAAGATTTTTCATTTGTAGTTGAGATATTGACACAAAACTACTGAAGCAAATCCTCGTATTTAACTTTCTCTTATTGCAAATTTCAAAATTTAATACAAATTTGGCATCATGGTATCAATACTTGACAACTTACTAGTACATGAAAGAAAGGAAATAAACACTTATAGCATCAGCTTTCACTGTATTTACTCGTAGTTGTCTGTATGAAGTACATTTAACTAAGGTACAACTAATTGTTGCTGTAATAAACCTAAAGCCTGACCAGAAATATATGATTATTGTCAAGAGGGCGCTATTATTCTCATTTATAGGGCAACAGTTTAGTATAGTCAAAAAGTAAACTTTTCTCTTATGGTATAATGTCATCTTGATTTGTATACCTGTCAGCTCTGATGTTAATTTGTAAATGTTTCGTAGCGAAATAGTTTCATTTCTCGAGCGTTTTATTTCCAGCAGTTTATTACATACATTATTTACAATGTTTTGCTCTTGACTATGAATAGTTTTGGGCATTTCTTGACATTTATTATTTAAATTTCCAAACTTTACTATTATTCAAGAAAACAGCCGCAATGTCACTGACAACAGTGACAACCATCATTTAAATGATTGCCAGTGTAAGAAATCCCATCAAAAACATAAATGTGAAAGGCTGCCAAGTTCGATACTATGGGAATGCTTCGCCTATAAAAGAAGTGAGATCTGAATTAGTACCACCGGTTTTTTTAGCAGTTTCCTGATAACATTTATTATTTTCAGTACTTTTTAATGATGTTACTTGGCAAGTTTTCACACACCACACACCTTTTCAATGCAATGAATCGACACCTTTGGACTGCAATGTGTCAAGTATATAATTTTCTATTAAAACTTGCCAAGTTACATCATTAAAAAGTACTGAAAATAATAAATGTTATCAGGAAACTGCTAAAAAAACCGGTGTGCGTTTCTCTGACTATTATAATTTTAGGTATTTCTATGTAACGTGATACTTATTCAAAATGTACCTTAAAAACTGCTGGAAATCAAGTGTGCATTCCTATAACTATTTATGATTTGAGGTATTTTTATGGAACTTGGTACTAATTCAGATCTCACTTCTTTTATAGGCGAAGCATTCCCATAGTAACGAACTTGGCAGCCTTTCACATTTATGTTTTTGATGGGATTTCATTTATTTTTGTTAGGTGTAGGTTCTTTATTATTTTTTTATCACTTTTGCTTTAGGAAATGTCTCATTCCACTTAGGTATGTACTTTATACTATACCCTTTATACTAAGCGTCTAATTCTATTTTACTATTTATTTATAGGTGATTTTTACAAGTAAACTGGCTCCCTACACCTATAAAATATACCTACTTACATATAATTACATACATCAATAACGTACTTTATTCTGTTTGTAAGTACGCTACCTACATAGATAATTAATAACTTGGTAATACCTACCTACCAGTAGGTATTATATTTGGTGGCCTATTATGTAGCCCTAGAAGTGCACCATCCCATCTCATCCCGTGGCGTATCGGAGGGTGAGATGGGCAGTAGTATATAAGTATATAATTCCATCTTAGAGTATATATGATGTCCATGTTCTTGAATCTGCGATTTTATTAGTTGTAAAATAAGAAATTATTTAGACTATGCGAGAAAAAATAGTCTTTTCATTTTTGTTTGACTGATTTAGCGCACCTAGTGTACCTAGTGACCTGCTTTGTACTTCGTAAATCGTGGGTTCAGTTCCCGCTACAGACACACACAGAGTGGTGAACAATTTTATTGTTCTTGTCTTTAAGACAAACATGTATTGTCTTAAATTGGTATGTATCTAAATTTAAATAAGTCTTATCTCATTTCCACTCCATACCTACTTATAGTAGAACAAAATTACACATTCGTTGTTTTCGAAACTGACTCATACTTGGCCGTTTTCAGATTTTTCCCTTTACTTTGACCTTAAGACCTATCTCCATGCCAAATTTCAAGTCAGTACGACCATTGGAAGTGGTCTAGGTTTTTGATAAGTCAGTGAGTCAGTGAGTCAGTGAGTGTATAGTAAAAATAGCGATTTTCTGACGTCAATATCTCAAGAACTGCTATAGGTAGAATAATGAAATTTTGTATTCTAGACAATTAAGGGGATGTCAACAGACACTCGAAATTTCATATGCGTAGATAAAATATGTTTTGAGTTATAGGGTGGTCGAAATTGGCCCGAAATGGTTCGTGTAATATAACCCACGGCCGGTGTGTCGCTTTTTTTTGCTCGAACTTGGCGGACACACTACCGTGTGTCTAGATTAGTTCCAATGAAATTCCGCAACATGGCGCATGATCATATATTTCTGGTCAGGCTTTACAAACAATGTTGAGGTCATAAACAATATTCCGCGAAGCACGTTTGTCATTGTTTGTCCTATGTCCTATTCATAGGCCGCACGTTTATTGATCACGGTAAATCTGTTAAACACAAACACAGGCTTTATTCAGGTTAGTATTTCCATTCCATTTGAAGCGGTCAAAACTAGATTCTATAGGGTTATCAACAATTAGCTTTATTATTCTTCGTCCTCTTTGCGCTATCCTACTTTAGGTAGGGTCGGCTCTCCTAATTTTGCGCCGCCAAGACCCCTCCTGTCTTGGGTTGTCGGGTTGGGTCAGTTCTCATTTTTCCGGAGATTAGTCATACTGGTCCACCAGGTTGTCGGAGCGCCCTGACTCTCTCTTCTTTTCTGGAACAATTAGCTGTATTCGCAGAGATAAATTTGCTTGTCCAAGACAAATACAATTTTAGATTTGTTTCTACTCGCAACCACAAGCGATTTTCTCTGTTACCTACTTACTGAGCATATTAATTTGTACTTAAATACTTTGCGTATCTAGTATACAACTAAAAGTGACAATAGTAAAGCTGCAAATAATATGGAGCTTTGGAGGTGATAAACAATATTTCGAAGGAGCACGCGCTTGCTACTGTTTGTCCTATTTATAGGCCGCACGTTTATTGATCACAGCAAATCTCCTCAACATACAGACTTTGTACGGGTTAGTACGTACTTCTACTCCATTCGACGTGATCGAAACTAGATATCCTAGGGTTGTTATCCGACCTTACTTAATTATAGTGTGTTGACTTCTTGTATTCCCACGAATGAATTATCGTGTAATTTTTTTGGAAATGTTCTAATTCTTAATACCACAACGATGGCAAAAAAGCAACTGGGCCATAAATTTAGATCACGTAACTGTTACGAAGGTATGCAAAGACCCCATATAAATCTTAAATAACATGCCAAATTATACTTTTACTTTTAGGCAATTTGTAATGAAAATGAAAAAAAAATGAAAATGAAAAATTTTATTGGTTACAATAACAATATTGTACAACAAATAATGGTTGGAATCTCCCAGTAAGTAAAGTTATACTTGTGGCAGGAGATCCCGCTCTTCCTACCAAAGTTACATATCTAGTAAGTTACATAACATAATAGGCAATTTGTAATCAAGTCGATCTTTTTTTGAAACCTCGTTACTGCCATGCTTTTTTATATCATTCTGTACGGGTTTTTAAAGCAAAATAACTATGACATTGTGTGACATTAAATTAGAGAAAACAGAAATATTGTGTAATTGAATCTTAAAAAGAAAATCTGACTGTGGGTTAGGTAATCATCAACATTAGTGCTTTACAAAGAATTTTACTGAAGTAATGCAACGAAGATATTTCCCATAAGTACCTACCTGCTATGAATCAAATTAAGCATCTACACGAGGCCATAACACCCACATTAAATGTAATAACATCCTTCCTCAATTTTAAACCGCCATTCTTTTTCAAAATTATGAAAAATTAACCCCGGCGATAACGACCACGTACTATATTAAGGTGAAACCGTGACAATTTTTCCTATCCCGGCCGCCATCTTGAATTAGATATCTAATGAATAAAAATGCTTCCTAGTTCCCAGGATGTTGCAATTAGGCATCTTACAAGAAAATTAATGTAGATAGGCACTTACTTATTGATTTATTTTATGTGGCGGATACTAAATTAGATAGTTGTAGTAGATATTGATGGCTAGTGGTTTAATTAAATATTAACGTATTTTTTCGCATTTTTCAGTGGTAGTACCCTACCCAGTTAATTAGACTTTATATTATCCAAATAGAAAAGGTAAGATAGTTTCACTCTAGGTACTTTAAGTAATACGAAGAACACAGAACGACCTTATACAGGTATAAAATATGAGATATAAAAAAGAATCGATATTAAAGTATATAATTAAAATATTGACTCTTATATGTCAACTCGACATTTTGTTTTTCATATAAGATATTGCCAAAGCAATAATGCTTTCATTATGTTTTCTATTCTCTGCTATAAGTAATAAAACGCTATATTAAAGACGTCTAAACAGCAGATAACAAAAACGCAACCATTACGCACGTTCAAGCAATCAAAAGAAAGGCGATAATCTGATGCAGATAACGCCGGTTCCGTACGTAACAAATTAAGCAGTACGGAGCAATCTGCGAATTACAAGTGTAAATAATGCTGCCGCCCATCCACCACCGTGGGCCGGGCTTTGCTGCGAAAAAAAGAAACTCGTTAAAAATAGCGGCTTAAAAAAGAAAAGCGCTGAAACGGGAAGCTCGGGTGGTATCGGTTTTTCGCGCGGGCGGTTCGCTGGGCGGGGCCGAGTGGCAGTAGCGCGCCGGCAGCCGGCCAGAGTGCACGCGCGTACGGCGAGTGAAATATCGGCATGTCAATGTCGTCGTGAATCGGAAAGATGGACTTTCAAAGTGCTATGGAGACTTTTGCTGAGGCGTGGGCTGCGGCCAACACGGTGAAGACGGAGGGGGCCAATGAATTGGCGCAGGTCAGTTTTTTTAATTCTTGAATAATAGACTTATTAAAGATTCGAGGAATTTTCAGTAGTCAGAGCTGTAAGAAAAATTCTCGGCTTAGGAACTATTTTTTATACCAAGGTAATATTTAGTAAAATAAAACCTAAGTACGTAGTAACAAAATAAACAACTGTTAATTTGCGACCTTTTATAAATCAGAATTGTATTTCATGCATATCATTATTATTTATTATGAAAACAAACCCATGCATCTTTGTATGCAGATTGACTTCGTCATAATTTAGACACAATTAAGCTATCAACAATAACTTCAAGTTCATCAAGATAAGAACATTTGCATTAAATGCGACACAATGATTATCAATAATTGTAACAATGTTACTCACATGTTTGGCAAATGGAAGGTCAGAGTGGATCATATTTACTAAACCCTAATTTTGATAAGATGCTCTTATATTTGAAATTATATTAAACAAACACCCATAAACATGTAACAACGTTATTTACTTGTTTATTAAACATTATTTTATATAGCTCGCAATTTTGATGACGTGTTGCCTAATCTTTTCATAACAATTGGTTTTACAATGTTATTGTATATTGTTTGTTTAAAAATTACATCATCTTTTATGGTTTTTCCTATCTGCTCAAGTTACTTATTGATCGTCGCAAGGGTTAACGGAAATATAATACTTTGCATTTTTAAATTACGCTAGTATCATTTCTAATGTAATTTGCATCATAGGTACTGAATGTAACTAAAAGTTTAATAAGCTTAATAAAGGCAACAAGGTCTTACGATGTATCTCACGTTTTTCTAATTGGGGATGATAAAATCATAAATACAAATATTATTGTATTTTCGGAAGCCAAGATGCGTAAATTTTATTAATTTAACTAAGCAATACCTATGCACATTATTCATATTAGGTACCTACTTAATGAAGTATCAAGAGAAAAGTTTAAATAATATTTTATTCATTGATTTCGCTAAAGTGTTAAGTGGAATAATAAAAATTATGCAACAGATATTTAACGTTTGTTATAAAAAAGATGTTAATTGAACAAATTGAAAAAATAATAATATAGGTATAAAATATTATTTCCTTTCAAATATGCCACGTATCAGAAGCCACAGTCAACTGGATAATTGTTACTGGGTTATTAGTTGTACTTAGGACTATTATTTACATGTTAGCGCTATTAGAAAACGCTATCAAACGCTTTTTGCAGACATATTGATCCCAAAACATGATGACAAACAATATTTGTACAGAAATATATGAAAGTCAAGTTTTACTGAATATAAGATATCAATTGGATAACCTGCTGAGATGGAATTTCTATAATGGTTTAAAACTAAACGGCAGATTATTGAGTAACATAATTGAAATTTAAGTGTTAACCATATTACCTACTGGTTTCAATGCGGTTTTATTTGCTAATATGAATGAACTAATTTATATTAAGACAATTATAAATTTAACTATTTTTAAAAATAGTTCTAGTTCATTTGGCATCAATAGAAACAAAATGAACCATATGGCTCATTCTACTTTTACGTGACCATTAATCTATTGCCAAAAAAAGTATGATAGACATTGAATTTCGTGTATAAAATTGAATTCCTAAATTGTACCTGAACCAAATAATTGGATTTTGTCAACCAAAATTCATATATTAGTGTTGATTAATGTAAAAAGATGGCAACGCAGTGGTAAATGCCTTAGTTTCATACAAATCGGGAGACAATCAAGGACCACTGAGTTACTGTGATTAAGAATATATACAGTTGTTATTATTGCACTAAGCTACCGGGATTGATAGCCTAATTAAGCCTCTTTCTACGTCACAAACCAGCAAATGAAAGTAATGGCCAAGTATTCTAAAATAATCATTTTACGAAAAAGTTTCAAAAACGTATGTACTACGAAAAGTAGAATGGCCCATATGCTTCTGAATCTGAACACATTTAATGCTTGAATCTACGCACGTATTAACACTTTTGTTTAAACATTCTCCTTCAATGTGATTTTTGGTTTAAATAAAACGGTAAATATATTTGTAAAAAAAAGCATATCTGCCGTTATTGTTTTGTATATGTGGCCTTTATATTACCGTTAACCACAAAAGGGTTGAACTTATGTTTATTTAATTTGATATTAGCTAAATACACTTGAAGGTAAAAATGCAAATCACTAATTAAGAAGATGGATTATCTAGAAACTTGCGAGTCGAAGATGCATTGAACGCCAACAATCGTTGAAATGAATAATCAATACCTATACCGTGTTTCACCAAGCAAAAACCCGGCCCAGTAATTGCCATCGTATGTAAGTTTATTGCTTGAGAATTGCAACTTGTTATGACCCCGTAACAAGGTGATACTTAGCATGTAACTATGTGTTTTTACTAAGCTGGTGATAAGCAGAAACGGGTTCAAAGGCTGCTTGATTATCTAGGATAGGTCCTACGAGTAGCTAGGGCTTCGAAAGTGGTCGTAGCTTTTGTGAAAAATTGTGACAGTTGTCTAGTTTTAATTCCTTTTTATTCTTAAAACGTATTCAGAATAATTGTTGTAGGTTGTTTTTGTTTTTGTTGTAGGTTGTGTTTGTTTAAATTATATTCGTGTCGTGGACCAAAAAATCTGTCAATCGCAAGAACTAATTTACATGCAGAGCAACGACGCACTTTTGGCTTACGAATCATGTTTTTTTTACTAAGTTTACTTTCATCACCGTATAAGTATTTGTTTTCATAAATACAATTACGGTTAAAATTAAATGGATTAGTGTTTGATCAATATTCGTTAAGCCTGTTGCCATTTTACAGATAATCTCCCTCAATCAATCATTATGAGTTATTATAATAAAATCCCTTTAATCTTTACTTTATATAACCTTGAGGGGAAAATTATAATACTATCATGTTAATCGATAATATAACCTGATATGGTGCTCTGTCAGTTTTACCGCATTAAACACATCTGCTTATCTCTATTTGAAAACTCGTTTAATTTTGTATCTTATTTCATGAAAACAAGATATAAAATCAAATGTCTTTGAAATGCACATACGCTGCGGCGTTTTCCGTACCCAGCACATGTCTATTAAAAAAATGTTTAAATTTCTAACTTATTGCATAAGAAAAAGGTATATAATTGAATGACTTTTCAAATATCAGATTACGTGCCCAGTGGCAAAAAAATCGATAGATTGTAAATCATTTCGATAGTATCGATAAAATCTGTGCCCCTGTTTATAAATATCCGGCGAGTTAATCCATTATCGTGGATTATTGTTCGAGCGATAACTGCATAACGTTTGTTGATAGCGCTCGCGCCGTGCAACTATTCGATTTTCTTTGATTAAACAGAATAATGAGTCAAGGTTTAGCTTGATATGCTATTAAAACGGATTGGATTTATCAAAGTACTAACTTTAATGGGCTATATTCATGTTGTTTTTTTTTTGTTTTCAAATACTTGTGTCCGGGAATATTAAAATATTATAATAATTTATGTTGTGAAACTCGTGCAACATGACTGATTTTTCAGACATAGGTAGTAGTACCCCGCCTATTGACTTATGTAGTATAAGTGTATCTCATATAAGTTAAAATAATAGATTTAAAAAGATGTAATATTTTTTATTAATGGTTTAGTCACTAATAAATATTAAATAAAATAACCTATGCTTTGTATAGGTAAACTGAGTACTTAGAGGTAAAAGAGGAAAATGTTAATAGTAGTTTCTTAACTATAATGGATTATCGACAAATTATGTTAAAAGTTAGAAATGCTCGCTTGCTATGTTCTTTACAATACAATATTCTTTATTGCACCATACAAAGAAATGAAATACTAAAACAGATTTAAGATTTTAAGTAAATAATGGTAAAAACAGACGGTCTTATCGCCATAGTGGTTCTTTACCAGACAACATTAGCTTAGCGTAGGGTATAGCGTAGGGTATATAGGGTATATAGCAGGAGATGGAGAACAGAGTATCAAAAACAGGTAGTGCTTTAAACAATTAGCGAGTTAAGAAAAGCTACACAGTCATTGAAGCGGTCAAGTGCAAATATTTAAAAATAAATATACCTACGAATATCTACAAATAAATGTAGATAAAAAGTAAAATTAATTATTTAATACTAAAAACGTACAAAATGGTATCCATTTAGCATTAAACAGTAAAGTTAATAACCGCAAAATATTCAAAAAGATCCAAAGGCACTGGCGTATAACGTTACACATAGATTAATTTCGGATGATGACTTCCACATTTTTCAACTGACAAAAAAGTCATCGCGCAATTCCGTCCAGATGTAGAAAGTGGCTCGTGCGCACTCCGGACAAAAAATGACAGGTTATAGTAGTCAAATAATCCGTGCAATTGCACACGTACCGGCTGGATGTCAGGTGAAGTACAGTGTGGTTCAATTTAGGTCCAGTGGCGGACAATGGGCGGGTTCGAAGCTCATTATAACACCTTACGGAGTAATGTGGGGCAGGCTCGGATCGAAAAACGTTATTAATATCCTATCAATTTCAGTTTACATATTTGCAGGGCTTTAATCCATGTAAAAATGTAAGTGTTTTTTGAAATCTGAATATGCGTTCGTGTCTTCATAATATGTAGTACACATTATCTACCATCGTTTTAGATCTGTAGGTACTATACTAGTAACACTTTTAAAGATTTATTATATACTAGTTATTGATAATATTATCCTCTCTACTATTTATTTTACAATGGAAAAGCCCATGTGAATTAACTTGATATTTTGCTAACAATTTAGCTATTCTTTTAATATTCTTTTGACTTAGCTATTAAAACTAGTGAAGACATTATTGAAGTCATATGAAGGAAAACATGTTTTCTCCAAGAATAAGATATATTTGATTTGACAAGGAACAAAGACATCTAAAATGAATCGATCAATATTTGGATGTACATTTATTTTTTGTCGGGTAGTTGTGTTAGCCACGGGGCACGCGTCGGCGCCCGCGCCACTAATGGGCCCTCGCGGATAATGCCGCGACACCGTTACCTTTCTCAAATCACGTCCACTATTGTGATATCCAATCGTCCAGAAATGAGATTGCGGCTAACAAGTTATTTACATTGACGTTTTAATATAGACACCAGAAAAAAACTATTTTAAAAGGTAATTATACATTATAATGCCAATGCAATAGCCACCGTGCGCCGGCGTGCTTTGTGACGCAGCTTAACCTCTAGATTAATTTCGCGGCACAATGAACGAGTTTGTAACAACACGTGTGATACTGATAGATATCGATTGCGATATTGTTTGTTAATTCAAAAGTTTCGAAAGCGAGTCGATTAGCAGCTTCTGGGGCCGGCGAGATAGGATCTCAAGATTTTTTGTTGGAAAAATGATTAATAATGGGGTTCGGAGCGGACGGATAAGTAGAGATTGAAGTGAGGTCTGTGACCGGGCGAGCGAAAAGCCGCGAGGCTGCATTGCGCGGGAGCGGCCAAAAACTAACCATAAATTACTGGCTACTTGCAGCGACGACACGCGCGTTTTTGCGCCGTTGATCCTGTTACAGCTTCCATTTCTCACGAATGTCTGATCATATGGGCACGCCATTAAGAAATTGTTTGGAATATTTAATGACCCGCACATAAAATATAAGTAGCATCCTGAAAGCGATATTCGGGTTTAGTGCAATGCGTTTCAAGTTTGAGCCGTCGTTATCATTACCACATTAAATTATATTAAGTATACTTACCCCATATTTTCATAAAATTTGAGATAAGGTGCAGGATAAAGAGTGGGCGAGGAATTTTGGTAGCCGTGGGCTCAGCAGGGCCGGACTGCTCATAAATATATTTAGTCGACCAATTAGGTCAATTATCGATAGGAATTATGTCGCGACTACTGTCACCAATTAATGACCTGACTTTACAAGTTTGCATGATCATCAGTGCAATACTTTTTTTAGTGAACTATAGTTACTGCCTTTATTTATCGTTAACTACATATAATATTTAATTTCTTTAAATACTTCAGCCCAAAAAGACAAAGGAACATGTCAATCAAACTGTATCAGTTTTTGTGTCAATTTCATCGAACAAGTGGAATTAACTACAATGTTGCAACGAATATCGTGACGGCGATCATTATGAAAGTAATTAAAGAGCATTATTACAAAATTTTGATCTGATATATCTGTAATAATAAGTCCTTATGAAATTGGTGAACCATCTGAATAGACGAAAAGGAAGGCTAGATAGTCAGAGTTCAGTGCCTAATTACAAAAAAAAAATTGAAATTAAAATTAATTAGCAAAAAATACCGATGCCTTGTTTGACAAGAAATAATAGCTCCTTATCGTCGACTCTATAATAATACAAAAATAATACACTTAACGTCGAGTACTTAAATATTCATCATATTCGATACATCAGACAAAGACGGGCCTTTCTCCAAAGGAAGGCGACGCACCAACTCTAGCGATTACCTGCTTTTTTGCCCCCCTCATTATGCAGATTCTGGCGAAAAAGGAATAAATTTAATAACACGCGTTCGTGCTCATGCGTTATCGAAGCACTTGCTGCTGATAATCTGCTCCTGCGCAATTATAGTCGGCGGAGAGCGGCGCACGACACGACGCGTTTCAAATTCAATTCCATTTTTAATTTTCGCAATTTCAACGTGTTTTGAAACACGCTACTTAAAATATTTGTTACTTAATCTATTGGAAATGAAAGGCTTACTATAATTGGATTGCGTTCTTGTATTGTCAACAATGGATACTGTGTCTACATTGAAATTAAATTCCGGTAGTAGATTGATTCGATTTGTAGGCCACTAAGGTATCGCGTTAGAGTAGCGTGATGATGTGAGTTATCAGAGATATATCCAGTGAAACTTATATATCGTAAATAATAAAGGTGCAAACTTATGCCGAAGTCGTTATATTAAAAAAATAATCTTTATTATCGGAAATGGTTACAAGAAAGTGTTGAAGTCCCTGACTTCTGTGCTTGATCGGAACCTGTGTTTCAGTCAGTGGGTCAGTGTCCTCTCCCAGACTATGGTATCTAATTTAATCTATAAAATTAAAGCTTTTATTTATTTCTTATTTATTTAATACAATTGTGACCGTAAGAATGGGTGTGTGTATGTGTGTGTATATTGGTATGCTTGTAAGTGTTAAGACAAAAATGTCTTAGCACTGAATGTATTTACCATAAAATAAATTTTATGGTAAAATACATCAAGTTTAGTTTAGTTAGTACGTTAGTATTCCAATTACAAAAGCTAGGACTTAAGTTTCTTTTTACATTTATTTATAGATAGGGGATATATACTCGTAATAAAGTTTATTAATTTTATTATATTTACAAGTAGGAGGCCATTTTTGTTGCCTTTTAGCAGTATTCAAACTGCGTTTAGGTAGTATATAAATATACATTAGTCACTGTGGGCTTATTTGAGAATTTGTTTTTAGTATAAGGGGTAAGCGTGTGCTGCTAGTCTGACAGAGAGTAAATATTTGACAATTTTATACCGGGTGTGGCCTGTAATAAGAGCAAAAAATTAAAACGTAGATTCTACTCCTTAAACTAGACAACGTTTGTTGCGGTTTTTAAAAGCACCGCCCCACACGACATTGCAATAGCCAAGTATCGATTGCACCAAGGCAGCATATACTACTTTCAACAGAAATCCAAGTGAGGTTGTCAATTAATTCTTATCACATGGTCTGATTAAGCATAAACATAATTTTAAACAAAAAATAACCGACTTCACTAAGCCTCTACCTTTCCAAAAGGAAATGTCCGAGCTACTGTAAATAAATTCAAATCACTATAGGTGTGCCTATAATATTTGAAGAGTTCCCTCGATATCTCCAGGATGCCATCATCAGATCCTGATCTGATGACAACGGAACCAACTGCGAATTATTATTTTAAACAAAAAAAAATCCAATTCGGTTCAGCCGTCTTCGAATAATCGGTGAACATACATACATAAAAAAAATTGCAAAAACAAAGATCCCGACGAATTGAGAACCTCTCGCTTCGAAATCTCGAAGTCGGTTGAAAAATGATGGAGTTATTAATTAATGATCTATCTAAGTAGGTACCACTAACGGTTTAACGGATTCAAAATGTCTTCAATATGCGGGTGTAACGTCTAAACTTCACCTGGTTGTACTCGTAAGTGGATGCTTTGACCGGGCTGATTATACCACATGTTTAAATAGTACCTTTGCTTGGTATTTAACGGCCTCCTAGCCTACTCGGTAGTGACACTAGTGACCCTGCCAACGAAGCAGGAGGGGTCCCGGGTTCGAATCCCGGTCAGGGCATTGGTTTGTGTGTTTATCACGAAGATTCCTGAGTTATGGACGTTTCTATGTATATAAGTACGTATTCATCTATCTAAGTATGTATATCGTCGCCTAGCACCCATAGTACAAGCTTTGCTTAGTTTGGGGTTAGGTCGATCTGTGTAAGATTATTATTTTTAGTGCCCTGATTTACCTTATATCTTAGTGCAATAAAAAGTTAAATTGAAGAAAAGTATCTTCGTCGTACGTATTTAAGTCTACCTAACTAATCTTACTTCGTGTAGTCTACATATCTTAAAGTTAAATCAGGGCACTTTAGGTAAAGTAAGAAAAAAATCCTATTAAAGTAGAAGCAGACAAAATATGACCTATCAAAATTGTGTCAAATTATAAACAATTAAGTAATTAACAACAAATCTTGAAGCAAATCAAATTATTTTTTGTTCAATATTTTTTGATTCAATTTTTTTAAGTAGTTACACTACTATATATAAGGGCAGTGACCGGGTGGTCTAGTGGTCAGGACGTCAGCCGCGAAAGCTGAAGACGCCAGTTCAAATCTGGCCTCGGACACCGGAGGGTTTGGTCACTTTTTCTGAAGTATATGACATCTATTTTCAAATTAACAACATTTAAAAACTTGCACACTGAATGTAAAGAATCTAAAGATGAAACTTAGATAAACGCGATATGAGAGAGATGATTGACGCCAAACGCTGTGTTGCAGAAACTTATGTAACACATAAAAGAAAATATAAAACTATTATATAGCATTTTGAAAGAAAAAAAATCCCTTATTACTTTTTCTCAGCTCACAGCCTCACAGATTAGTGAAATGTCTCTTTGGAATGCTAAAGACAGTGTAGATTTCACTTACCCCAACTACCCTAAAATACTGAATACCCTACAGATGCTCAGTAATCTTGCTCGCGAACAGTTAAACCCTCTTATATGATTAAGACGAGCGGGAATGCATGTACGCCTGCGGTACCCTAATAAGGATAATCCTCACACCTGGGCCAATTAATAATGGACGGTAGTAATGTTTTGCTAAGTAATCTTGAGATTGATGCGATATTCAGCGTGGAACTGTGCTGTGATTGGGGGAATGGAATGTAGGTGTTATGTGCAATTAAACATTTACATGAACAGGTGTATGAGCTATGCCATTTCCGTACAAGATGAAATCAAACTACACAAATTGATTTCCTGACAAATCTAGTGAAACATGTAACTTTTATTTTTATTTTTATTTATTTAAACTTTATTGCACAAAATACACAAGTGTATGTACAAATGGCGGACTTAATGCTAAATGGCATTCTCTACCAGTCAACCATTGGGCCAAACAGAGACACGTAAAAAGGTGCGAGGAGAACATTAAACTGATTGATTATTTTAAAAAAAAAAGAAGACTTATGAGCTACACATATTTATATTAACTATACATAGATTTACATACACATATAAATAAATAATATACATATATAAATATATAATATAATATATACTACATACAATAGTTATATTGATGGTTACTGATCTGATTCTTGTTGCAGCAGATGCTTACGTAACATCCGCTTAAAAGTGTATTTGCTTGGGGCTTGTCGCATGTTGAGAGGAAGTGAATTCCAGATTCGAGCAGCCTGAACGGCGAAGGAATTGAATCATTCATTGACTCTATCGGTGCGGTAGTACTTGTTGGTGACCTTAACCTTAACCCTAAATATGCCTCGACTAATATCCTTAGTTACTACTGTTATTTTACCACGGTCTGTGATTTTATTGAGATGAATGAGGTATCAAATGCGCATGGAGGAGTGCTAGATGTGGTGCTGGTGCGAGAGCGCGTCCATGGTGTTTCTGTTTGTGAGGCCTCGGATGGTGGCCTGGTTCCATTTGCCGACTCTTATCATCCACCTCTTGAAATTTCTATTCCGCTTAGAAAAACTGTAATTATTCCCGTGAAGATCGACCCTAGTAATCTTGATACGAGGCGTGATTGGAATTTTTCTAAGGGCAATTACGAGCTTCTTTGTCAGCTGATCGCCGACGCGTCTTGGATAGACGTCTTTGAAGCCCGAGATGCCAATATTGCCGTAGACCGTTTTTATAATTTGATGTATGGCATTTTTGATACGGGCATACCCAGAAAGACAAGGTCTAGCAAACCCAGTCGACAGTATCCAATTTGGTTTACAGCGGATCTTATTAGGGACATTAAACGGAAAGCTTCCCTTCACCGTAAGTGGAAACGCACTGGAGACAGGGAAGTATACGCCAACTTTTCTAAACTCAGGTGCGATATAAAATCTAGAACGTCTAGAGCTTACGATAATTATATTAGCAGAATCCAGACTCACATCACAGGCAATCCTCGAGCTTTTTGGCAACATATAAACAACCTAAAATCCAAAGGTGGGTTTGAGAATAAGGGTGTTATACGATGGGACCCTTCATGAGGGTGTAGAGGCCGCTCAGATTTTCGCGAATTTTTTCTCGAGCGTCTTCCTTCCTGGCGTACCTTTACTTGACCACACTAAAACGTCTGAATCTAATGAGCAGGATGGGACGAATACTGCAAATTTAATTCATATTGACACAATATCCCCTCAGGATGTCGAATCAGGCATAGCTCGTCTAAAGCCCCAAAGCTCTTTGGGTCCGGATGCCTTTCCAGCGTATATACTAAAGGGCTGCAGAGACTGGCTAGTACTGCCTTTAGCTCATATTTTCAACCTAGCTCTGGGGTGTACCCAAATCAGTGGAAATTAACACGAGTGCGGCCGATTCCTAAGTCGAGCGATACAACTAAGGTTGAAAATTATCGTCCCATAGCGATTCTCTCCTCGATTGCAAAGTTATTCGAATCAATCTTAAACAGGCATGTAGCCTCTCAAATACCCTATCTCTGTGACTCCCAACATGGTTTTAGGCCAAGAAGATCAGTAGAGACGAACCTTTTAACCCTGGTAGACTATGTTTCTGAGCATTTGGATAAAGGGATACAGGTGGACGTGTTGTACTTCGATTTTAGAAAAGCTTTTGATCGCGTAGATAACGACATACTGCTAAGGAAGTTATGTAAAATCGGGTTCTCCCCAAAACTGCTTAAATTTTTTGCCAATTATCTACGCGATAGGCAGCAGTACGTGCAGCACGGATGCTTTGTTTCCAATTCCTACCATACTCGCTCCGGAGTAAGCCAGGGTTCAATTTTAGGCCCTTTTCTGTTTGGCGTAATGATTAATGACTTGGCGTCTCTCTCTAGATATGCTCGATGTCTCCTTTACGCTGATGACCTAAAGCTTATTTATGGCCTGCAGCAGCTATCTGACTCTGAATCGCTCCAAGATGATATTAACCGGATCTATGTATGGAGTATCACAAATAAGCTGCTCTTTCATCCTGAGAAGTGTTCCGTGATGTCCTTTAGCCGTGCTCGTAGTCCCTTATCTGTCAATTACCGGCTTGGAACGGAACTAATAAAACGCGTTGACACTATCAAAGACCTGGGTGTCACATTTGAATCCAACTTAAATTTTCATGACCACATAAGAACCCTAGCTAAGGACTGTTATCGGAGATTGGGGTTCGTCATTCGCAATGCTCGTGAATTTGACAACCCCTTTGTCATTAAACTTGTCTACACCGTCCTAATTAGGAGTAAACTGGAGGCAGCGTCTGTAGTGTGGAACCCCCACGAGGTCACTTATGCCCTGCTCCTAGAGAAAATTCAAAAGGCGTTTTTGCGATTCTTATATAAAAAAATCTATGGGTACTATCCCTTCCTTTATCCAACGAAATTTCTGCTTGGCACCCTGGGCTTTAACTCCCTGGAAGTGAGGCGCAATTATGCTCTCGTGACCGGGGCATGCCGAATAATACGTGGGGATTCAGACTGTCCACAGCTGGTCTCACAACTGGTACGCCTTCTCGTACCCCCTCTGTTTCAATCAAAGATAAATTTTAGGCCACGTAATCGCAAGTTACTGGCAGTTCCTAATGCGCGCACTGTGGCGTACAGGAACTCGCCATTAGTTCGCGCCTTACATTACCTTAACGCACTTCTCGAGTCAGCACCTGACTGCGATGTTTTTGCCAGTAGTTGGAAGACGTTATATGACGAATGTAAGAGGTTATGTGAGGCGATGGATGATCGGCCGTCTTCAGTTAGTATTTAAGATTATTGTTATTGTATAACACAACTCTATGTTAACGTTATTCTAATATAATAATAATATTGTATGCATACCACAGTGCCTTAGTATCTACTGTAATACTGTGTAATATGTTTGAAAAAAAAAAAAAAAAAAATAAAAAAAAAAAATAGTACCTACCTGCGTTCATTAAAAAGATAGAGTCTGAATGAAAAATGCAAACATAGATATTACATCCTGCTACCGGAATCTTACCTTAACTTCAAACCACATCACGCAGCCCAATAATCATACCAAAAACTCAACAGTAGCAAATGCCAATTCAGTGCTCATCGCATAAAAAGGGGTATAAAATAAAAATGTTCGCAACACCAGAAACGCGGACACGTAGCAAACAAAGCAGGAGACATTGCAAACCCTTGCCAAGTATGGGCTAATGGCAGGCTCATAAGAACCGTTACATGTGTGCTCGCTTAGTTACTGATCTCCAGGCCACGTTATACTGGGTACTCTGAGATTTCAAGTTGGTTAGCAGTTGGAAGATACTACCAAGCCTGTATGTTCGCGGGGGCAGGGGTACTCAAGTGGCGGATCAAGTCGAAATCAGCCAAAAACTGGCCCCCGTGTCTTAGCCTTGAATGGCTTAGCCCTCTGGACACGAGCAAATAGCTGACGTGGCCCGCGGGCGGCCGCGCCCTGCATACACAATGCAAAAGCAATGGGCCAGCAGTGGTGTGGAGTGGGTAAGAAGATTCAAAAGTGACGATAAACCTCAATTTCAATACCTAAGGGCAGTGTAACTTCATAATTCATATCCAATTGCATGCGCGGGCCATTTAATTTAAAGTTGTTTATTCCACTTTTTTCAATTCGGAAAATTTTAGGTGATTTCGACTCGGGATCACGAGCTCTTTCGATCTTACTTGGCCAAAAAATGTGTCCCAAGTAATTTTTCATGGTAGTAACAGAATGGAAGTAAAAAAAAAAGATAATTTTGAGACACTTTTTGTTTCCTTCTAGGATCGAAAGAGCTCGTGATTCTGAGTCGAAATCGGGTAAAACTTAAAAACAAAAGGTTCTCATAACTAATAAGCAGCGTCACTTATGATGTTAAGAAGGATGTTTGAATTTTTCATTTATCTTTCACTGAAACAACAGTTCATATTCTGAACCTAGGTCTTGAACCTATTGTGTCGTCTAAAGGTTCCACGCTGTATTAAAATACCAGGGTACGTGTTTGCGTTATCGTTAATAAAATAAAAAAATTGCATTGTCATGGAGTAGTTTCCATTTCTTAGCAAATGGATATGTGTACACATGGTCTTTACCGTTAGCTTATGTCAGTTGATGCACGTTAGCCTGTTTAAAATCCTTTATTTGTTCAAAATATCTTGACATTGATTAGCGCTTGGGTTTCCCGTACCTAAAGGACATACTTACTAAATTTTAATGTTGGGTAGATACTTGTAATTACATATTTTCAATGTACTAAGGGTTTAGAATCTCTGCATGTTCATATTGTTCATTAAACAATTGATCAATATTTTATTACTTAGTATCTAAAAGTTTCACTGGGCGACTCCACACCCTCCTTAGCCTCCTCAGTAATGAAGTATTTCGTATTTGCTTCACTTTTTATTTTTTGCCGGTTCGATTACGCGAACGCGATGGCCCGTCATACCGAGCGAAATTCGGGAGCGTCTACCCGTCCAGCCTCCAGATATTAATTATCGATTGTCGATAAAGTATGCGTAAATATTGCGTGATTATAAACCCTTTTCGTTTTACGAAGACATGATATCGTTACTCAGTGGTTAGGATCAAGTAATTTTAGAAATTTGCCGCAATTGAGAGTGAATTGAAAATACGTGAAGGAACGGCCTTTTTTTAGATATTTCCTGAATTTATAAGCAGATTTTTAACGATGCTTCGTAGATTATTTTATGTATGCCATACCCGTTTTTTGTTTTAATTTAATACACCTATTTAATCCTTGTGTTTGTAGGTTGAAACTACTCAAGTGTACCTATATTTTCAACTATTTTGACTTAAATAGTAAGCTAAAGCGATATGAACTAAGAATGAATAGATACCCAGTGTTTTGTCCTAATGGCAACACACGTAAACAAAAAATATCTATACTAGGTGCGATATGTAGATATCGCTTCATAATATAAACTGAGAGAAGTCAAACAACACAGGCTATTTTAAAGATATCTAGGAGAAGTTTCCATGAAGGCGAACAAAAAAAAAACCTAGAATATATACTTACTTAAAAATCTAAATAAAATATCAGCAACAATTACCTACTTAAAAAAACCGCAAATGTAAGATAACGATCGTAGCGACATCGTGGTACAATAGGGTTAATTGGTAAAAACCTCGTCAGCTGTCGCAGCGCCGGCGCAGCCTACTCGTCACCCCACTTTTTAATCCGCGCGACTACTGGCTGTTCGAACACCAGCATTAGGGTAGTCGAAGTCAATGAAAAGTACTTTCTTTGACGAGTATAGCTGTAAAACGTTTTTAAGTATCATTCAGGTTTAAAACCAGAAAAGAACGGTTGAGGTTTTATCTTGCCTTCGTCTCGATATCTCCAGAAAACTGGAAATTTGTGATTGTTTGATCCTATGATAATTTCATGCGCGGTAATTTTTCCCCCTTTTAATTTCTCCGAAAAGTTACTATGTAACAAAAAACAAATAATTAGTTTTACGGCACCTAAGTTAATAGGAACTTACTACTACTACAAATTATGGCATAAAACCGTTTTAAATACCGTCACTTACGCCGGTCGCTATTCGCGTAATCGACGTAAACGTGCGAATTTTTCGCTTCCCCATGTTCACAGTTTTCGTTGCCGCAGCCGAGTGCGTATTGTGCCTAAAACAAAGGGTTCCGTAGTACCACTCCAGCTTAATTTTCGAGTGCGAGTTAGTGTTTGAATTGGTTTTAATCGTGGGATAAACAATGGGGTGAGTGCATTGGTGCGTGTCGACACGCCCCATGCATGTGTGCGTTCTTTTTTTATAGTGCCCTGTTGAGTTCTTAGCCCTAAATTGTTATCGAATTCATTGTATACGGTCAAGTTCGAAGCTTTCGTTATTCGGATTTCAATTGGGAGTTTGACAAAAAGTGAGGTCACGTTTTTTATCGAAAGAACGTGACGATATCATTTAAGTTAACCTAAAGGCGCTGCGCGCTAAGGTGAATTAGCAGTGAGATTACATTTATCCACAAAGTTTGCTATCCGCAATCGGTTAGAAGAAAATTAGTTTTCAGAATACAGCCTGTAAATTTTATACGGGCGTATACTTTATCCACCTATAGTATCCAGCAATAGGACTCATATAGTATAATCATTTTGTTAAATAGTGTTATTAATTATGCGTAACGATTTTTTTAAGTCCTACCGGGCACCAATGTACGCTATACAACTAATTTAAAACTGACATAACTGACATGACGCATCGGTAATTGAATTGTCATGGATGCAATACATTGCGGGCTGAATTATTATGTAAGAAAAAAAAAATCCATATTTTCATAAAGAAATAAATGTAAATAGGTTCCCTAGGTCCAATACTAATCGCCAGTACAATATACGCCCGTATAAAATTTACACACTGTATATGTACTTATATGAGTGTCGAATTCTATTAAAATCATTTTTTATATGAATGAGTTAAATTGTTTTACTTAATTGATTAACTAAAATTTGTTTGTATCCGGCTCTGATTTAAGTGATTATAGATTTGTTTAAAAACAATATTTTTATCAAAAAAACTGGACTATTTATAATAAGTAAATTGTAACGGATAGATGTAGGAACTTCCTAATACATAACATAAATTATACCCTAGGCGCCTAGCTACTGCAAATGTGAAGAATATAGAATCAATGAACTTGCATTACTACGCTTTGCATACTCTCAAACCAACAATTACAATTACCGCATACAGCTTTGCATAATTAGATAATCATTTGAATATCGAAAAAACTACATTAATAATAAGTTTGTATGAGAACAAGTTGTCGTTAGGGTGGGGGTGAGTGATGCGAAACGCGTGAGCAATCATTGCCATCGGCGCCCGCGCAGGAAACACCCACACAAACACAGCTAGAGAGACAATGGAAACTGAGAACAGTTTTAAAAGTAGTCTGATTAAGAAATAGTTTAGTAAAATATGATTGAGAATTCTGCACAAATGAAAGAGAATTGATTTCATAAATTACCTGTTTTTGTTGTATGATGGTTTTTCTCATGTCTTTAATTTTTAGACCCATTTTTTTCTTTGATTGCTGCAGTCTGTTTTTTTATGTATACAATATTAGAATACACACACACACAAAGTACACAAAATTATTGAAAAGTAAGTAAAAGAGATGTTATTATTCAAATGAATTATAATTATTTCTTAAATAGTAAGTTCGAAAGAGATAAATAACATTTTAGGTTGCTTCATAGTGTCAACTGTTTGATTTTTTTTGTCTACAAATTATACCATTTGAATTTACCAAAATTTAAGGTATTCTGAACGGAAAACGAGGAAAGCGTCATTTAGGAGATTAAGTGTTTAGTTTTATTTTGGTATGATAATAAATAATCCAAACCATACCTTTAAATGGTTCCAATGCTCTTACACATAAGTATCAGATCTGTGTGCACAGGTCACACACACACATACACGCGTAATCCCTAGTAAACACAACCCACGATAAATATTAATACGGCATTAAAGATTCATTTACTATGCAACTGCGTTTTTCAATTTTTTCCAACGCATTCCTGTAATGGAACAGCAATAATGCATACCAAATTACCACGTACGTAAACTAGCTCATATCGACTTTTTCTTGAACATTTACGAGTAGATAACTTGATATCTCCGTTTTATATATGCAATGCTTACGATATCCATCTTTACGAAAATTTTATTCATGCAATTGTAACAAAGGCGCGTATGTGTATGTCATGTCACGCACACCGCAGAGATAATTTTTGAACGTTTTTTTGAATATCCTTTCGGGAAGGAAGTTGCGGGTGGCTTTAAACACTTAATGATGTTTGAATGCACGCCATTCGTACTAACGCATCGAAAATAATTTACTTGGAACATAAAAATATCGCTCGCAAAAAATATGGTGTACTTAGTTTCTACTGAGAACGTCACTGTTCACGCGAAAGTGTTTATAACGTCACGATGCGTGAACACAGAGAGCGATAAGCTCACGAAAATATTATCTGCTGTAAACAAAAAATAAAAGTAATTAACGTGCGTTAGAAATCGTATACGCACGCATCGGAATTAAGCAATTAATGCACCGCCTCCGGTATCAACCGACGATCGCAGAACTCTCATCGACTATAACAATCAAAGCTCTACTGTGAAAACAGTAGCCGCGCGATTATTATAATTTGCGGGTAGTTGGGAAACTCGTCACAGTCGCGCGACTTGTTTATCGATTTATCGGCGGATGCGTCCGCGATTACCATCGCTCCAGGTAACCGTTACAGTGCAAGTTTTTCGCGAGAAAAAAAGCACAATTATAATAATGATCGCCCTAGTATGGGATACCGGCACTTGTTTATGCAAATTATTTTACTAATTAAGAAGGAAAAATATTTTCAATGTTGTATGCGTGTTGGGAAAAAATTATGTGGACGGTGATTCTTGTTGGGGGCGCCATCACTTGCAGCGTATGCGCTGATCTGTTGATTGTTAGGAAGAACGCAGTTTTTGTGATGATCCATAGAAAGTAAATTACTTTCGCCGATTGGTATCGTTGGTAAAAAACTACTTTCCGCGTGAGACGTCGATCAATAATCAATAACAATGTATATCATTCGCTAAATCTACTATAGCGCAGTAACTCGTAAAATAAAATTTATTCCGTTACGCAGTTTAAGTTCGTTGTTTGTCGAGGGCATTTTAAAGCGGCTTAAAGAAGAATGGAGGGCCGGGAAGTAGTAAAGGGTTCCTTTCTTACGCAGGGTTATCGCTGGCTTAATCTTAGAGAGCAAATTAGGATTAATTGAACTTTTTCCTTTTAATTTGAGGGCCTTTGTACTCATGCGTAATTCGTTCAACATGTCATTCCGGGAGCTACATAGAGCGGCTATTTCGAAACAAGGAAACGATTCCATGCCGGAGCGTGAGATTATGACATGTAAATAAGTGATTTATTAACAATCGTAAACAGAATAATCATCACTTCACAGCTTTATCCTTGCAGCTGATTAAATAACAAAAGATCCATTTAAAGTGCAACATTAGATAAGATAATAATGGCCATTAATATGTACTTAGCTGGCTACTGGTTTAAGTGATTAACATTCAATGATGGCTCATGGAATGTAATGTCGGCTAATTAGTAAATGTCCGAGAGTTGGAATCAAGATTGAACTTGCTATATGCATTCATTTATTCTAGCCGGGAATGCCATATGAAGATGTATGCGGAAAGTCCATCTGCAATGATCATCCTAGATTTGCTTAAGCGCATTACAATGTTGTGTACAAGTTGTACGGTTGTAGCTTTGCACCTTAAACATATGATTGAAAAAAGATGAGAGATGTCAACCGTAAAGTAGAAAAGCGAACTTTTGTCACGCTATTTGAATGCGCGGAATGAATCTTTAAAGTTGCCAACCCTTCACTTTTTAGGGTTCCGTACCTCGAAAGGAAAAAACGGAACCCTTATAGGATCACTTTGTTGTCCGTCCGTCCGTCCGTCTGTCAAGATCCTTTTTCTCAGGAACGGGTGGAGGTATCAAGCTGAAATTTATATCAAATACTCAAGTCTACTGTCCCTTGGAGCTGTGAAAAAATCAAACTTCTAAGCCAACGGAATCAAAAGATACAGCCGTTTATGCCGCAAATTTCCGAAACTCGCAAGGGAATCAAAACCTACAGGGTACTTCCCGTGAACTCAGAATCTTGAAATTTGGTACGAAGTAACGTCTTATAGCACAGATAAGGGAAAAATTGCGAAAACCGTAAATTTTTAGTTACATCATATAATAAAAATATTTTTAGTAATTTTAAAGTTACTACCCCTATATACCTACAGGTTTGTACGGAACCCTCGGTGCGCTAGTCCGACTCGCAATTGGCCGGATTTTTTTAAATTAAACTAACTGTTACTTCCTTATATGATTGATATCTCCAAAATGTTGCACCAGCTCTATATGACTCCGCTTCGCAGAGAGTGCGTTCGAATTAAGGGGTGAGGGGTGGCTTAGGTATCTATAGCCCGATGGCGGTTACAACCTCTCAGGTGTGACGCGGCGGAAGCCCACTATCATTAACCTACCCACATATATGCGTGCCCAGAGCACGCACCCTCACACATACCAACGCTGTATGCATACGGGGGTTTATCTGTGTGTGCGTTTATGCGTTAGGGGACGGATTATGCGAATGTTTCGCTTTTTATTACATTCTTTTAAACGGTTGCGTAATGCATTATAATTGGCTGGTTTCCTTCAGTTGACTATAATAAAAAGATAATAAACATTGTGATAATTTATTACGCACGGGAGTATCGTTAATGGCTGTCAAACTATTGTTTTGTTTTTGACTCCACTAATAAACATACTATTTGTTTTTTAAGTTGAATATGGAGGCTCTTCTGAGGCTCTATAATTTTGTTTAATTTTTTTTCATGAAACCTAAATATGTACATTTATAATTTTAAAATGTCATTTGTTGTTGTAATAGATTTATAGGTTTACCTAAGTTATTTAGTACAATTATCCAACTAAGTAATTTAATTAAATATGTATCACGTAAAATATGACATAATAGGATTTCTGCTTGCTACATGCTTTTTACTTACAAACAGATCGCTACTTTCTATTTAAACCTCCTGTAAGTATAACATTTATATCCTCCATAAAATTAAATGATTGATTATAAAGTAAAAGTACATAATAATTTCACGCATTTTAGTCACTACGCGCAAGTAGTGCTTAGGCCTCCATTTTTTAGCACTGAAAACGCGTAGTGAAAGAAAATAGACGATACCGTAAAATTATTAATAGTTAACATGAGTCACGGAATTATTAATACGAATAAAACATTTTAAAGTACCACTCTGTGTAGACAGTCGCTACGCCGGCTGGTCGCTACGCTAAATATTAAAATTACGTCGTTCCATTCCAATACATGATCGTCAACGCAACGTCGTGTTTTTGCATTGTCATTTTATCCCTATTTTAACGCGTTACGCCATAAAATTACTAGTTAGTCTTCGAGCAGCTTTTGTTTGTTCTTAAGTAGGGTTCCGTAGACCTAAGGCCTCTCGGCCTCTCGGGGGCCTAGAGCGTTAGCTGCGAAAGTTGACGACGCTTGTTCGAATCTGGCCTTAGGCACTAAAGGACTTGGTCACTTTTCAATCGACTTCAAGATTTCGTCGGAGAAGGCTCTCAATTCGTCAGCATCTTTGTTTTTTTTTTATGAATGTTTACCGGTTATTCGAAAACGGCTTGACCGTTTTGGAAAATTATTTTTTTGTTTGGAATAGTTGATCCGATTGTCATCGGGTCAGGATCTGATGATGGATTCCTGGAGAAATCGAGGGAACTCTTAAAATATTATAGGCACACCTATACTGATTTCAGTATTTTTTACAGCAGCTCGGGCATTATCTTTTGAAAAGGATGAAGGCTGTGTGAAGTCGGTTCTTTTTTGTTTAAAATAATAATTATATGGGTCTATTGCAACTTGTTTGTACCATTATCTAATATTTTCTTTATTTTATTAGTTTCTTTACGAAAATTAGCCATGAGAAAAATAAGAAAACCATAATCTAATATTTTTATAAATAGAAGAGAAAGTATGTCTCGCACATTAAATAGTAATCTTAGATATTGCATTAAAACAATGATTTTAAAATATCGTGACATTTTAAATATATATTATATGTTCAAAATTTTAAGGCTACCTTCAACAGTTTTAGGCTGTGCGTCCGCCTCAATATAATGCGACTGTTTTAACTATATCTGTACTTATTAGGAAGAAAATTCGAAATGTTCCGTTGCCACGCTCTGAAATAGATTGTCACCTGCTTTGCATAGTATCTTGCACAGCCAAGGCCAAAAAAAATATGTGAGTTGGTCTTATGACCGTACAAATAAGCAACAAAAATAAATTAAATAAATTAATTAAGTAAATTGTTTTCAGTGTTTGTATTTGATTGAATAACATACTATTGTATGAGTGGAATGCCCCACTTTAAAAATCATGTAAAATAATTACGTACAAATAAGATTTTGTCAGATAGAAGGTGACTGTACGTACACGTGTATAGAGCAGCACAGAACCCTGTGTCCGCCCGTCGGTTTCGTACTTGGGAGTTCACTCAGTTAATCTATAGGTGGTCGTTTTATTTTTTCTACGCCATCGAGCGGAGATTCAATTCTTTATTATGTGAATTACATAAGTAATTACATTGAAGTATTTATTGAAGTATGGCTATTCCATGTAATAAATTAATTATAAAAAATAAGTCAGTGTTTTCTAAATTAAATATAATAAAATATTAACTACGTTAATGTTATACTTGTTATCACGTCACAAGAAATTGTAAGGATGTGCTATTATACTTTATCTGGCTAACAAGATTTAGCTTTACTAGCTTGTACAGTCAGCAGCAGAAGTAGCTAAGCGGGTGAGGTGTTCAAAATGATCTTGGTGAAACATTTGTTAAGAGAATTCTACGTATGTAAACGCTGACTGTCTGTGAGTATACAGTGTGTATTGCTGATATAACCACATACGCTAAGGGTAGTTAGTATAGACCCTAATAAACTACTTTGATATGCTTTGTTAAAATTTGACCTTTTTTTTCACATAAAATATTTCAGCACGCAATGTATCGCTACCTACATATTACTGCCATTAAAACGTCACAATTGATATGTGTCACATTAGTGTAGGCAGTACATTGCTGCTCGAAAAAAAAATCAAAAATTAATTAACTCGGTGTTAATTAACAGTTAACTAAATATTTATTGCGATATCGAATTAAAACTTCAAAACCTGCGTGTTGTTTCCTTTTGTGTTTATATCAAAGATACACGCGGTATACACTCGAAACACGAACGGGTCATATTGCATCAGTGATGGATCGTTCATATAATTTAATTCCCACCGGATTTTCTTATTTTCGATCAGTACCAACAGAACTTTTACTACGGTAAACGAAGAAAAGAAAAAGTTACCCCATGAATATTTTTGACGTGCCGCCACTGGCAGTAGTTTCCGTAGAAAATTACCCGATTTCTTTGATATCGAGTGTAGTTTAACAGCTGAATATCGATGTAAAAACGGCACTCCGTTCATTAGAGCAACACGGTGTTCGTACCAGTAATTATCCATTGATATCGCTTGCAATATCTATGTAATTACGCTTTTTAACTCACTCTAATTTACACTTACGCACAAATAGATGCTTATTACGTCACTAGGTTTTTATCGGCTGATACGGTGGTTAGGTAACTTTTGAACCACTGGTATTAATCTAAGTATTTAAGTTCGGTACCTATTCGTAAGTGCGTTTGTTTGTTTTAATGTCGTATCATATAATTATGGAATTCCGTTTACAAGTTACTTTTTTATAACTATGATTATATTTTATAATTAGTTTTAAAACTGCACTAATCTAGACTTAACGTTTAGATCAGTCAAGTGGAAGTATTTGAAGAAAGAAAACTTGCCAAGTCACACTAATAAGTAGCAAAAGATTTTGAGTGATATAATAATGTTAAACAATAGCTGTGATTCAAGGACTTCCAGTTTGGTTTGAAGTTAGATCCCACTTCTTTTAATACAGAAAGATTCTACTCCTCAAATAATAAAACATTTGCTCAACAACTTTAAAAAAATATGTATTCTTTAGTGTGTCTTTTTCATACAAAGTAAATAGTATTCTCAATATACAGTCACGAACCCGGATTGTTGAGCCACTTGCAATTGTTCCTAATTTAGCCGTGTAATAAATGACCGATGTAACTGACAGTCGACAGTATTCAAATTACGAACAATGGCAAGTGGCTCAACAATCCGGGTTCGTGACTGTACGTTAAAATCCGTCTCATTGACGTTGCTTGTCAGTCTTGTCACTCTAGCAACTAGCAACAGACATAATCAATTTTGTAATACATTGCGTGCTCGTATAAATTTTAAAGTGTTATAAAAAACAAACCACAAGTTATTTTTCAAAGTCGCTGAACAAACATCTTCAAATTTGAGGAATATAATATACATTTTAATTTATTTCTCGTGTTACAGGAAACACCCGGTATATATCTTTGTCACAAATTAGGTTTTTTATAAAAAGAATAGCTAAATACAGTTGATGATTTCATCGCCTCAAATCTTAATTGAGATGCCTATGAGTGCAAAGTAAAACATGGCACTATAATCGGTACCCTTGACTCTACACAAGAACTCCACACGCATTCGAATTAGGATATACATGCAATTATGATGGAAGTACTTCTATTTGTGACATAACATAAACTAAGAATCTTACACCAGGATAAAACGTATCTATACTACTCTATACATTCTTGAAGAAGAATGTTGGAGTTGTTTCTTTCATTGCTCGCGATTGACGTTCACTCCAGCTCAGTTGAACGGCATTCTGCTCCTTCTCAACAGAGAGCGCCTTCATGATTGCACGGGATGACCCGATCAACGTTCGTCTCCTGGTTGTTTCCAGTTGAGAGCAGTGCACGCGATATTATCATCGCCCCGGCGGAATGTGTGCCCGATCCATTTCCACTTTCGCTTTGCGATTTTTGCCCAATTTCAATTTGTCTACACTGGGCCCACAGTTCCTCGTTGAGAATCCTTTCCGACCAGATGATGCGGAGAATCGATCTTAGGCACTTGTTAACAAAATCTTAAAGCTTGTTTGTTTACTTATTTATTACTAGGTAATAAAGCTGAATAAATGTATTAAAAACCTTAAACTTGAAGTGGGCAGGTACCCTAACTTCAATTATATTTTCGAACGTCCACGGCCTGACTTACTAAGGCCTGGCCTAGCTTACGTGACGTCAGCATGGTTAACAGATAGCATAAGTGCTATATTTAGAATCTCAGCCACTCATTAATCTACGGGTTAGTGGTGTAGCCCACATCGGCAATTGACTCCGTAACCTCTCTTTGGTCACGGCAGGGAATATAGATAGATTAGCGTGAGCTACGTCATGAACACTGAACAGGAATTGTGCCACTTGTAACACAAAACATACAAGTGTGAACAGCGTACTGACATTCAGCTGTAGAACTCCACGGACACTTTACTTTATGATTTTTATTGTTAAGTGTTTATGCAAGATTGCAGCTCACTGTACATATTCAAGATTTCGATTTTTTTATGAAGTCCTATTAATGCTGGATTCTGCGAACGAATTTCGACAATCTGTAGTATTAACTGCCCTAACTTACTTTTCTCCCAAATCTAAAGTTGTTGAAATTCATGCATTCTTGCTTGTTCCTATTTGATTAACACTGACCTCAAATAGTATATTACCAACATGGTCAAAGAAGCGGTGACAAAAAAATAGTGAACAAATTTGGGTAATGCAGTTTTACAAAAATACAATTCAAGGTTTATACAGGTAGGTAGGTTTATACTTACGCCTCTTATGGAGCAAACTATTAAAATTGCGAGTTATTTCACATATGCATGGCTTATAAAGAGTTAAGAATATCCAGCTACATTATTTCTTTTATGAATACGTAATTACAATTAGATGCCTCGCATTACCATACCACGCATCATTAAGCACTTCAGTAGTCGTTTCGTCAATAAAAACACGGCTTAATATACGCTTACAAAGACATATGCGACTAGCAATAATAATATATTGTATGAATGCATAAGTAAAATAAGTTTTCATTGAATTTTATTAGTTCGAATGCAATTTAAAAGCGTTAGCGTCGAAGTCTAAATTATGGGCTGTCGACAGACTATAGAATAGGATATTCACAGGAAAATTACTACAAGGAACTCATGTATTTTCTGCTTTTTCTTTTGGTTTTTTTATGTTTTCCCTTCGACAGCAGGAAGTGCGGTGAGGACGGAAGTCATGACGTTATTGATATAATTTTGTCAAATCTAAATTGCCGTTGATAATCCCTTGTCCCTATCTGTCATTATGACAATTGTCCTTTTTGTAAAGACACATAATTTTACAGAATTTGACTATGTTTTATAAATCAAGCGGTGAGGGTTATATCATGAAGATTCACAATCCACGTGAATCTAACCCTTATCCAACCATTTAATTTCGCTAATAATTTTATTAGGATTTTTGAATAACGTCAATTACGCAAATTTTAAATTTTGGCATAGACGGAAAACTGAAATTTCATTTCTTTTTGAGTCGGGTTTTGATTCACACTACAGCATCAGCACAATACTAATCGTACTATACTTACTTAGTTTCACAAGTTTCCGATTTATGTAGGCGTTTTGATAACATTTTCGTGGAACGACTAATCTCTATTGACTTAGCCCAACATCCGTTTAAATGATTATTATACGACTTTGCTCGGTTACGGTATCGCAAAAACATTAAAAGCATTTTAATAGTACTCGAGTAATAGAAATATTCGACCCATCTAGTTGTAGTGTAGATATTTTTATTGTTAATATTCACTATTAGTCCATCTATCATTATTCAGTGTTCATTGAACGAGTCATATTAAATAGTGATACCTATTAAACTGTACGTAGGTTATTATACTAACCAAATAGGCAATTATCGATGCATATAACTACAACACACATTAAATTATCATAGTGAATTTACTGTATGGTCCAAAAACGACAATCTGCTATAAGCTGCTTTAATAATTTAGGTGAGTAAGGCTTTGACATTATTTCTATAGACAGATATTCTATAATTTACAATACACCAGTTGTCATTATAATATGTGTTGTACGAGTTTTTTTTTTTAAACCACATCAGGGTAGGTTACCGTGTTTTTGGATCAAGTATAGACTACGAATTTGCACTGAACTTGAAAAGCAAGGTATTATGTAATTACACGCATTTCCCGCGCAATAGGTTTCGGTTGTTTACTGCACTATCTATTTGCGGGTATAGATTACTGGCCGTGGTCCAGCTATCGCCGGATGCGATAGGGTAATAGCTGATATGCCACCACTATCGAGCGGGATGGGAATGGGAACCCATACCCTATGCTGACGTGTGAACACATGAGTACATCCAATTCTCCACGTACAAGTGCATATACTAATAAACTTATGAACTCTTATGAAATAAAAAAATGGAAAATTACAATAATTGCCGTGGGATTTATGAGCATAATATAATAAGGCAGAAAGCTGGCCTGAAATTATTTTCCGGAAAATCTTTGCTTAAATAAGCAAAGATTGAAATTTGATCTGTGTATGGGCTCTAACCTTTATAAAGGAAGTGGGGCGCCGTATTAGGGAGAGGAGCTCTGAGGCTCGCGCGGGTTCTTACCTGGTGCAAAGGTTGGCCATCCAACGTGGTAACGCGGCAAGTGTGATGGGCACCTTTGCGCCCGGGACAACTCGTGGGGGCTTATTTGACAGTACGTAGACATAATTTTTAATTTTAATTGGACTATTTTTATTATTACTTTGGACATGTAATATTTTGTGATCTGTGATATGTATCTAAAATACCTTAATACTTATATGATACAAACAGCATGACGTTTGGCAGAAGATGACTGGTTTAAAGCACATTGGTAAGCCTTCATTCCATGTAAGTGTTCTATCTGTATAGATGTGTTTTCCTTGAATATATTTCAAGATAATTCGCTCTTATGTTATTGTTTTTTATAAACACGTTACCTTTTATACCTAATTACACACAATTACGCTAACGAGATGTACCTATTTATCATATCAAAAGTGGTTTAGACCAGTATTTGCATGAAAAGTATTTCACTTGCATATTCACGGTGTTAATTAGTGATATTTTTAATTGTTACCCAGTTGGCCTAATTATAAAAAATAGGTACCGAGTACCAACTTACATTGACTGCCATAAGAATGAGTTCTAGTAATACGTGTAGTTACTACAGCTGGAATTCAGTACATCTGGACGATTTTAGTTTTAACTTTTTGGAGGTTAAGGAAAATTATATTCGATTTCTTGGCGTACAGTCACAAGTACTGGTGTTATTATCTAACAGTCAACACAATACAATAACTCTACAGTACTTCAAGGATACAATATATCTCGGCTGTAATAATTAACTCTGAAAACTTCATAAATCATTTAATCACTGTCGCACATCAAACCCAAGTAACAAACAAACAGAACTTTCTTCAAATCAATACAAGGGGCATCAGTAGGTACAGATGCCGTATCGCTAGCCTATCAAAGCTCGTAATAAAGTTCAACGCTCAAAGTGCATAATCGTTATAATCATCGGCCGGAGCCAAATGTCATCGACCCACTTATCTCATCCGCTATCCCTTTTACAATTACAACAACAAATGAGTAAGAGCTGCACCGATATGCGTACACGCATCGATACTGCAGGGAATAAAATCCTGTGTGAATGAACTCTAATCTCTGTTTTGTGACCAGAGATGCACCAGAACGGAATATTAGCTGAAGCTGTGTCACTGCGCTGATAAATGTCTAGCGTAGGAAATCGTGGAGCCATTGTGGAAGGGTCATCGTTGTGTTAGATACTTAAGATTGTTATAAATTATTGTTAGTTTGTTGTTTATGAAATTTCGTTGGATATTCACCAGTAGCTCATGCAGAAAAAATTACTAAATTAATTGCCATATTTCCCTGTTGGGTTGAAAGCTCGAATTCGTAATTGTAAATTTAATAGGTACGAGGGTTTGTGTCATCATTTCGGATTAAGTACTTAAGTTACGTAATTGAGCCAACCTATGATCGATAACTTGGAAAAAAAGCAAAAATCTATGAAAATTTTAAAGTTCTCTTTGTAATACCTAAATAAGATCGAGTTTAAACCATAGGTAAATTTCAAATCCTTTATAACAACTTATGGGTAGTTATAATGTGCGAGTATAACAATGACCACGTTAACATAAAATTTAACTACTTAGTATCCAATTTAAAACACAAATTAAGATTTACAAGCTAACTTACACTTGCATTATATAAACGTGACAAAAAGACATCCAGCAAAAAATGACTTTGTACTTCCAAGCATAATCCCATTCTATGTTTTGAAAACAGGTACAAGATCTATTCAACCGACATCCTCGGCGTCCCGTTAAGGTGCTCATCCTATTCGTAACAATATCATTTACAACGGTTTACTGACGTAATGGGATAAACAATGCGATGAGAAACCAGATTTATTGCTTAAAGTCATAAATGTCAGGTAAGCGCTACCTCAGTTACAAGAAAGATTCACTTAATTGCCTTAACAGAAATCCCTGTTTAAAGTTCCGACTCTTTTGTGGATCTTTGGAGGAATTCGGTTCAGTCTTCAACTTGTTCTGACAGTAATTAATAGCTATTTAAATAAATTATCTAAGCATCCGGTCATTTAAAACATTCAGTCGTCTAGTTTAGCTGATAATATTACACTCACATTGTAGAGTACAATAACGATTATCTTTGATATTATCAACGATTATTACTAACTATTAACGATAATCAAGATCATATATTACTGACTAAGAGTAAACGACCTAGTGCTCGATACGCTAATTCCCAATAGTTGACACCCAGCTGTCACATTTTTTGCCAATAACTTAAGTTTAAAGACGGGATGTATTGGGATAATCGGTGCCGTCCCTACTCAAATAACAGAACTTATTTAGGCTGTTTTTTGTTATTTCGCCAATTTAACCGTATTTTAGTACGCTTTCAACCTACCTATATCCTAATATGAATTTCGTTTTCGATCGAAATGTGGCATGAATTAAGTACTAGTTTTTGGTTATGATCAAATTGTAAATTTATTTTACACTCTGTATATAGTGAACATTTACAGCAACTAATTGAAAGGCAGACGTACACCCATATCAACACCGAATACAATCTGTATGCACTTTACTTAGAAACAAGACTGACGAATAATAAGTGCATTGTGGAGCCATATACGTACCGGAGATTAGTGAGGGGAATACTTATCGATATTGCACTTGCATTGTCCATTTTATTACGTATATTCATACAAAATAATAATTAATTTGATTTGGGCCCGAAATTTTCATACATGGCGACCACGTAGGACCGTCCTAAAGCACAGATATAGCCACCAGATTCTCATGTCAGTAATAATGTCAATATTTCTATACTCACCCTTCATAGATCAATAGTAGGCCGTAGGCAACCCTATCTCATCGAATAGCAGAATTCTGTTTACGAGTATGTAGAGCAATGCACGGTAAAATGTTATGTATTTTAGTACCTAGTCATTTCAGTCACGGTAAAATGTTATGTATTTTAGTGTAGTCAGCAAAAAAATACCCTGTTTTTGACAAACACTACTTCAACGACTAGCAAGTGGGCACGTGGCCCATTCGATAATGCTCATCGAGGAGTACAAAAACTTTTCACCGTGCATTGCCCTACATAAGCCGAATTCTGCTACTCGATGAGGTAGGGATGCCTACGGACTACTCTTGACATATCATATACTAAGAAAAGGACGGGTACATAAATAATGATATTAATACTGACAGTGTTTGGAAGCCTATAGACCTCCCAAAAGGTAGACCGACGATGTAAAGAAGCTGACTCTCGTAAGTTTGCTGGCAAGAAGACATCACATAGGGCGATAATTGGAAAAAAGTCCATGTGCGACTAGGTGGGTGTGATATGAATGGTTATTAGGTATTCTGAATGGATATGTTTTAATTCCTCTCTTTGCACCATATTTATCTTTTCCTGGTCCTCTGGTTAACGGTAGATAGATCAGCTATTTCGCACTGTATCATTAACTTTCACAGCCAATTTAAGAAGCGATTGACTGAAATCTCCATCATTAAACCATCTCGCCTGTCATTGATAGCTGATACCAATAGGTCCTTATCGAAGGTCCTGATCGAGGTCAACGACACGATCGGCGCATCGTGGACTCGTGCGCACTTCCGACGCGACGGATTTGCCGGAATCGGCGCGGAGCATCAAACGCGACTGCAAAATTCGGACGCGGCGCGCGCGTGAATCCATTTGAATATTTTTTCGGTGCCGACATGAGAACTGGCCCGCCAACCGTGAACACAGACATATACAGTCGACGTCAAAGATATGTTTACACTTTTGAACTTTACTCCTTTGTAATAAGGTGCAAAAGTGTATATATATTTGTATCTTTGACGTCGACTGTACAATAGCGCGTGTGGATTACATTTAATTGTCAATTGATTCATGCATGTCTATAATTTAGTTTCTATCGGCACTATCGCTTTTTTCTGGCCTCAGAGGCTTACTTACATGCAATGACCATTAGTACTGTACTGTGTACTTACTGTACTGCGGTACTTGAAATAATTGAAACCTTGGAACATAACACCAACCATGCATTTTCCTCAGCATGTAACTTATTTCGTTCTCTACGTATCTAATGAGAAACGGCTTCGCGTTTTCACCTGAAATAACATACCTATGTTATGGTACATGTGATGTCTAATTAAGATACGTGTCTGTGTAAGCATAATTTCGTCTCAAAAGGTAAACAATCTGACTTACAAAACTCAAACATTTTTACGACATATAATCTCATCGTGTAATAGCACGACATAAACTTTTTTTCACCTGTCAGTAAATTCAGATGCTGTCGAAATTAAAGCGCAAATTAATAATTATATTTCTCTCAAAGAGCTACAATTTAATTACGGAAAAATGTCGCCGCATAATTATGTATTTTTTCGCCTGGATTCAGTGTATCCGAGTTTCGGCGATGGGCCCACACGGGCGATCTTGCTACTTACACTCAACAGCAATAAAAACGGGTCTCATTGTTAGGAAATTTCCATAGTAAGTGACCTGTTTTCATTGCTTCTAAGTGTACATCTCACGTTTTTGAGTAGCCGTAATATTTAAATTGCCGGCATAACTCCTGCGGGCATTCCTTGCATGGGAATGCGCGCCGGCGGTCCACAAAACCAGCTTTTACCGAATACGTTCAGTTGTCCAAATGCATCGTGCTAGCGCTCCTTGTCTACCGCGTGTGTTGCTGGGAGTGCAGAGTGAGAGAGGTTTTGATGAAAAGCAGAGACAAGGGAATGTTAGAGACTGTAAATCTGTTTAAGAAGCCGATTCACGGTAGATTTTATACTAATTGTTGCGTTGACTCTCGCTACTGCCTCTCAATACGGTTAGCACAAGAGTGACGCGACAGGATCTCGCGCGCGAGATAGTCTATCTGTCCTTTTTTGACTGTATAAATTAAAAAGAGACTATCTCGCGCCCGAGATACTGTCGCGTCACTCTTGTGCTAACCGTGCTGGTATATACACATACGTGGTGTCAGAACCATGCTATACTTAGTCAGTCCGTCAAGGCATAAGAGAGCGATCTGAACATCGATAGTCGTTCAGTTCAGTTTACTCAACTCAGAATGGTCATGCGCATCATCACTGAAATACATTAAACACCGCTAGTCCGTGTCCTAGTCTCTCTCAATTTATGTAGCTAATTCAGTAGTCTGTCTTAACTTTACTCTGTCAGAAGTGTTGGTGACCGAAGTCTAGGTCGAAGACTAGGTCTTTATTATTTATTAGTCTGAAGGAAAGTAAGCTTGTTACGTCAGCAAATGCATCCCGCCAAAAAATTTTGCATGGATGCGTTGCGCATGCGAAAAACGCAGGCAGCGCCCGCGCCGCTTGCCGGCGGCAACTGCGCACGTACTCGTACCTGCGATGTATATCAATCGAGGAGGAAGCTTTGCTAACAATATCTAATGTGCTTCGCGATTGTCTTGCGGCCCCATTAATGACTTTTTTCATGCATTTCCAAAGTACTTTGTAAGGTTACAAGACCATTGTTTACATATTCATAACTTTATCATTATCTGCCATAGACAAATTAATGCAGACAGTAGTCTTGTTTTAGACATACATTGAGGAGGGTTTATGGAATTTGAACTGGGTGCACCGCACAGCACAGTCGTTTTACAGTAACTAGTAACAAGATTTAGCCTGGGGTTATTAGAAAGTTGTGAAAAAAAAAACATTTGTGTACCTAGTACGTTTGTTGCAGCCAGCGATTCTTTGCGATCTCTTAAGTAATATACCTACCTAAATACTGCATTTACTTCTTCAGTAATATTTTGTGTAAATTATGTCGTGTTCATTTTTATTAGGGTTCCGTAGTCATTGTAGGACCAATTGCTAATTAAATGGTCCAGGGATGGTATTTGACAGTCTAGTTACCACCAATCGCATTATTTTTTCTTATAACGGCTTCCAGTTTAGCACCTCTGAGAGCCTAAGTTTAGTACACACTTTTCTTTACTAGTCTATTATCATATCAAAGTAGATAATCATAGGAAAACTACTTCGTTCTTAAAGATATCTGCTGGCAAGTGGTTTAACTAGGTTATTATTCCATTTAAATCGTGTGCTACTTGAGTTTTAATTAGCGATAATCAATGCTTAATAATCGCATTGATCTATGAAAGGTTTATTGTTGAAGTGGACATATCTCGAGTGGTTTATATCATTTTAACGATCTGATTCCGCGAAGATACCAAATCTTAGGCTAAATAGGTAAATTAATAACATTTTAATATGAGTAATTAAAACTTGATTTAAAATGTCGTTTAAGCAACAGGTTACGATATGCAAAGTAATGCCGACATATTAACTAAATATATATATTGCAATAGTTCCGAGGCCGTAATCTAATTTTAAATTGGTTGGTAATTTGTTGTGTGTTGGCGTTATGTTTGAGACAGATCGTGTTTTTAATGTATTGTTCATGTATTTTAAAATTACAATACGGCACCAGCTTGCGATCTCACACTACTGACCATAGATTTTTCTACTAGAACGTCACTTATCCCAGGCACTGAGTTAGTTTTATCTAGAAATAAACCGCGATCTTCCAAAAACCCGACTGACGCTTCTTTACCTGCACTCTACTTAATAGCTATCAAAATAAATAAACATTTAAAACCTTATTCTAAAGTTATAAAGTACAAATGTGAAAGAATGCTTAGTTTTTGAAATGTACGTGGCCTTTACACAATTCGCTATCATTTTAAAAACATCGAACACAAACGCATAGTTTGACATGCGCCAAGCGATAAAACACGTTCAGATTATCCACAAATCAAATACGGATATGATAGCGGGCTAATTCTCGTCTTATCAGGATTATACTGATTATGATTATACTGAATATTACGCAGATTTAGTTCAGCATTATCGCTGTCGGACTCTTTGGTGGTGGCGATTAAAGTGATTGCTCGGATTTTTTAATGTTTTTCGATTAATCGGCATTACGATAATCTTTATAATAAGTACCTTGGTATTTATATTTATTATCTTTATTATTTGTTAGTGCAGGAGTACCAATGTATGTTCCTTATAATAGGTATCATTTATTTATTCTAATCGCCAGAACAAAGAGAAAAGTCTTAAACAATTTCGGTGATAGTAACTTCTGAAGGAAAATAATCTTACAATTTTCTAATACCTGCACTTTATCTTAATACATAGGTATAACCTACATACATACATTGTGGTGCTTATAAGTACTTATATCATTTTTTGCTTTAACACACTTATTAAATATACAATTGAACGAACGAATCAGATCAAATTGTTCCGACTCTTAAACAAAAAGTAATATTTGCCTAGCTGTGGTAAGTTACGCAGTAACGGTTCCCAGCATAAACCGATATCGACACAATTCCCGACCAAAGTAAACCTTAAGTCAATAGCAATAAGGCTTCTTAATTGCTCTAGAAAAAACCGTGTGTGAGCGATCTCGGACTGATTGCTCACACGTTAGCGAAAGCCGAGTAAATTAAGTTAGCACTTGAACCTAAAAAACCATTTGTTTCAAATTTGTTGGGTTCGACAAGCCCGCCTGTGTTTATCCCGTCCAAAATAGTGCAAATGTACACTAATTACGGTTTTGTGGCGGGCCCGTGTTAATATGTTGCTCATACCGTTCTAAATTCGACTAAACCGAATTCACTTGTCATGGGCAATTGGTTACGTGTATTATCCGGGCATTTTCCGTATCTTTGTGTAGGTATTCAACTTTTATGAACGTCAGAAAGTCTAATTGCCTTGTCGTATCCGATCCGTATCCAATCGTATTCCGGTTATTTGCTCCAGGAGGATCAGTCTATTTATTGACATTTATATTTTTACAGTACTTTGCAGTGTGAGAAAAAAATGTTGGTATCTACTTACCTAGTGACTATGATAGGAATTTAGTTATTTTGTTGGAAATTGTTAATTATCAAAATTAGAACTGAAAATAGATGTCATATACTTCAGAAAATGTGACCAAACCCTCCGGTGTCCGAGGCCAGATTTGAACTTGCGCATGCCCTTAGAGTATGGTTAACGGCGCCTAGCCGTTTCAAATTCAGAGATTGCATATATACATGAGAAAATTTGTCAAGTTCCGCCGTGACCGGGTGGTCTAGTGGTCAGGACGTCAGCCGCGAAAGCTGAAGACGCCAGTTCAAATCTGGCCTCGGACACCGGAGGGTTTGGTCACATTTTCTGAAGTATATGACATCTATTTTCAGTTTATATATAGTAGTGTAACTACTTAAAAAATTGCAAATCAAAAAATATTGAATAAAATAATTTGATTTGCTTCAAAGATTTATCAAAATTAGACTCTACCATGGGCCATTACTTATTTACCTATTTATTTGTACATCCTCAAACATGTTTAAACAGGTCTTATTGTTAATATTATTTTAAATGAATGATAGGTACTTATCATAAAATAAACCACCAGACCACTTCCTGGGCAAATATTAGTTTTGATACTGTGTGAATTAGGTGAACGATTGGTTATTACAAAGAGTCTTATCTATGTTTATATATTTATCTTTGTATTCTATAGTAAGGTTTCGATATATTGTAATACCCGTCAATAGTGTAGTCTTAAAGAAGTTTTTAAAATTGGAGATCTAAAGTGTGAGTGAGTGAGTGTAACAGAGATTGGTGAGGTGCTCACTTTATATCAATTTTAAGACCATCATTTGTTTATTTCCTCCATTATCATCAGCACCTATCTCATCTTTAGTTAATAATACATACTTATGTAACTTGTTTTGGAACCAATATAATCTTATCCAGTTACGAGCCGAGTTTTTTCAGGTTTCCGACGACATGTAGTAAGAGTATTTATATAAACCTACATATTAAACTGAACAATGTATATTATTTGATATACCATCATAGTAATGATGAAAAAAATGTTACATTACCAGCTAAATGAACATAATTTTTAATTTAATTGACATGACGAAGAAACCGGTCATGCTACAACTATTCAAAAAACATTTGTACGTATGCACAGTAAAAATCCCTTTTAAGCTCATGGCATTTCAGATCCCTGTTAACTAAACTTTGGATAAGGATAAGGGCACACTCAGGCCGCGTGGATTACGTCCAATCCTGGCTCCCGAGCGGTAGTCTGTGTCAACATGGCCTAAGGCTTATGTGTGACGAGTAGGGAAGGAATAGGGCACGTGCTTCAATGTACCCGCTTTAGCTTTACCGATATCATGCAATACCTATAACATGTTGTATGAGAGCAAAATTTAGCTCTAATATCGGAAAATGGAATCGGGCCAAAAATGTTCCTTTTGACTCCTCAGCTGCTTGAAAACTATGTGAAATAATTCAACATCACCATGACTTTTCATTCTAATATTTAGTTAAAAATAGTTGACAATCAACGTATCCAAAATCCAATTGCTACCAATAATATCCGCTAATCAAGAAGATAAAGAGTTATGATTTACGTTCGTCCACAACCAAGAGGTCACGTCCGTGGCACTGGGCCAGTGACGGCGGCGGCCCAGTGCTGGAGATAAACGACACTCTATAAAAACTGCGACGAATCGAATAATAAATCCTGTAAAAGTTGGGGTACACACAGCTGCGTAGACTACGCAGCAAAGTGGCTTAATAAGGCTGTGCTTTTCTATTCCAATGATGCTTGCCGTAAAATAAATTCCATCAAAAATATAAATGAGAAAATAAAGTTTAATAAACTTTACCGAAATAAATAGTGACATCTAAATGGCTACCAAGGTCTGTATTCTATTCAATTAGTCAATCAGGTAAGGAAAATAACATAGGACACTTGGAAGCTCAAGCTTTGACTTGGCTAGTTTTCTCATACCTAAAACTAAGTAAGTACCTAAGTTAGTATACTAAGTTAGGTATCTTATATTTTGGCTATCAATTCTTCTCGTTTATATAGGTATTATACTAAACATATTTTGTTATGTTGTGAGCATAACTTGATATACTCGTACTATTTTTGATATTGGATTGGAAGTATCAGTTCTCGGTTATGTTGAACTGTCGTTATATTGTGGAGGGAGCAACGGTGCTTAGTAAACTACTCTTAAGATTGATTTGCTTATTTACGTTGGTTGGGATTGTTATTAAATATCTATATAATGTATAAATCTAATGTATATTGAGTATAATCTTATGATATGACAGTGACTTTTGCCGTAATGTATGACATAAGTCCTTCAATGTGTAATACTAGCCTGTTCCCGCGGCTTCGCCCGCGTACTATAAGTACTCAAAAAGGATACGATACGCATGTTGATTTTCAGACTTTGTGACCACATTTGCCCCTTTTAGGGGTTGAATTTTCAAAATACCTGAAACACAACACGTGTTTCTCGTTAGAAATACGAGATACTCATTTATCGTTAGAAATACTCCTGTGAAGTTTCGAATAAAATAGTCTAACAAATCTTGATTCGCCATACAAACTTTGGACCCCCATTTTACCCCCTTAGGGGGTGAAATTTGAAAAATCCTTTCTTAGTGCATCCCTAGACCTTATAAGGAACCTACTTGCCAAATTTGGAATCTCTAGAACCAGCGGTTTGGGCTGTGCGTTGATATGTCAGTCAGTCAGTCAGTCAGTCAGTCAGTCAGTCAGTCAGTCAGTCAGTCAGTTTCTTCTTTTATATATTTAGATTGTACCGCTTGATTTAATTTAAGTGCTTACTCATTGCCATATGCAACTGATTAGATTCTGACGATTGCTTATCTTGGAATTTATTGATACGAATTTACCTAATCTCTTGGACTACGCTAATGCATTATTATTTAAGAATATATCTGGATTGTAACCTCTTGGTAGAGAGAGATTGTATTGATAAAACATTTATAAAATAAAATCTTGCATTTCAACAGTCTCGATGATAATAAAATAATGCAAGTTTTAAGGAACCCTAAGAGAGTTAAGTCGCATTGATTTAATCACCGTAAAAGAGAATAAATGTGTAAGTACGGTTGGGATACAAAAAGGATAGACAATTTTGCAAAAGTCTTTAAACAACTATATATACGTATATAGACAGTTACAGTCTAAGAACTTTTTGAGGCTCCAAGTCTGAAGTCCATCTGAATGAGACCAACTAGAGATAGGTAGGGGTGAGTAAATACTGAGTATTTACTCAGTATTTATCCAAAGCACCCCGTAAATACTCGTATTTACTCGTTTCGGCAGGTAAAAACTATTACTAATAAAATATATAAAAAAGTGAGATTAAAGCACTAAATTGTTTTGTATTGAAAATACAGTTAGGCACGCTGGCGCGCCTGGCGCGTTTGGCACGCTCAGTTGCTGTTTGTCAGTCAACCTGTTCGGAGGACTACCTACTTGCTCATTTTACGTACAGTGCCTCGTGTGATTTTCCTTCGACCCTTGCTTTGTATATGGACTTTGATGGTGTTTTCTTTGTGATTAAAGTTAACGTTTCTGGACTTTTGATTTTTGTTAGTGAATATCTTTGGATAGTGGATATTTTTGGTAGCGTTCCAGTCTCACGCTAAAATGTGTGGCTCTGAGGACCGCGACAGAAATCACATGCTTGCTATTGGATTACAGCACGGTTATCACAAGAGTGAAGCGATAGTATCTCGCGCGCGAGATAGACTACCCTTCTCTTTTTAAATGATACAGTCAGAAAAAGACGGATAGACTATCTCGCGCGCGAGATACTGTCGCGTCACACTTGTGCTAACCGTGCTGGGATATCCAAGTTGTCGGTACATCGATCTTGTGGAGCTAGGTATCGCCATTAGCAAACCTGACCCCGTTCAAGAGCAAAGACCCCGCAAAGGTGAGTGTTTACGTGGCACTTACGTCATTTTATTAAGAGTTTTTTTAAAGAAAACTCAATAACGGGTCATCCGATCATGTTGAAAGTAATTTTATTTTAAAGTATTTTCGATAATTTTTCATATTTTTGTACTTTTTTTTAAATGTTATAGAGCGTCAAACATAATTTTAGTCTTCTGAAACGTTTTTTTTTCTACAAAAATATATTCAATTTATAAAAAAATATATTTAGAATCATCCAAGTTATTTTAATGCCTTATTTAATCATGTAGACACGTTGATGGTTTCTGATTTTTGGTGTGACAATTAGTTACATGTATGGAGTGCCCCTCTTAAAAAAATGTTTTTTGCGACTTTGACTAGTTAATTTAGTAGCGGGTTACAAAATACACCTAAATTTTAAAATTTTATATCCCTTGCAGCACTCTAAATAGTTTATACCTACCCACCAATTTGGGTATAAACGAGTAAATACGGGTATATTGAGTAAATACTGAGTATTTACTCGGTATTTACCCTTGAGTATTTACTCACTACCCAATCTACCCATCTCTAAGACCAACCCATAGATTCCGCAGTAATACTGTAATAATAGCAACGCTACAATTACTAGATGGCGCTGAGGGGCAGAGAGTACTACTACCCTACATTATACGGCAGCTTTGGTTGGTCGCGTTCAGATGGCGCTTCAGACTTGGAACCTCAAAAAGTTCTTAAACTATGGCTGTCTATTATATGTATGGTCTCTGGAATAAGGCAAACGTTTCCCAGTACATATATTTTTTATAGATAAGTGAGTATTCACAATAAAGGTGACAACAGGGTATCAATTATTAGAAATTATATTGTCGAGCACTGGGATGTTTAAAGCACAGTTTTTACGGGTTAGAAAGATTGACGTTTTTGGCAGCTGTGTGTAGCAACGTTAATTCAACTGGTTACTGGTCGCCTTATCTCAATTCTTGCGCGTGTAAGAATTATCTCTATTTTTTCACAAGTGACATACGTACTAGAATAGATATCAAAACTATCGCGTATCGCCAGTTTTATGACTTATTGCCTTAATAAGGAGGCAGATTGCGAATATCTAAATGTATGATTATATACTTAATTTAGGTACTTTGGTACCTACATCTCTACTGGTTAATCATTGCATCATTTCCGAATAATCGTTAAATCCTAATGTTATCTCGATAAAGATTATGTGCAGCAAATGAACATGATTTATTTTTTCTGCGAATTTCTCTTGAACATGTTAACCTTGATTAGTAAGAAAAGATATGCTCGTTCAGAAACATGCCGTTAAAATATTCGGTCGAGGTTTTAGGTTTTAACTTTGACTTTATTTGGTTGGTATAATTGGTAACTTATTTGTATATAATACCTCTTCTTATGTCTGATGTTTTTTTTTAAATCTATTATGCGGTTTAATTATCTTGCACGTAATAAACATTATCTGCTCCTCTGCAAGTCAGTCTTATCAGATAGCTGTCAGATTGAGCAAAGCAAACTCACGAATTTGTGCAAGCAATGTCCGCTAATCTTATAAGCGCTTAATTTACAGAGTTCCTAGTAAAATTGGGACGAGTGCGAGATTAACACTATCTATACGAAACTTAGCCGGAAAATTAAATTTACTAGACACATGCCTCATTCTCGAGAAAACGCTTCAATTTGATACTCAGTGTCGTGAATGGCAGATGACAAGGGAGATCATGCGTTTGTTTGATCTGCTCCCAGGTGACAGTGTCAAAATCCAAGTGAAATCGCTTGTAGCGTGTTTTTTCTTGTTATACTTGAAATGCCAACAATATTCCTAATTGATACGTTTTAAATAAATGTTCATTTCATTTAGGTACTAAAATTTGATTCATAATTGGTTAATCGTCTCCGATGAACTGACGTTCAATACTCAGACGAGGTTCTTTGCACTGGAGGAGGTATTAGGTGTCACTGGCGACCGTTCATAGAACTCAGTTTCGCCCGATTTGCCTTGCCTAATTCTCATAAAGCTGTGCATAATCTGTCCCGTCACGTCACGAAACAAGGAATGCTAAATTAATTCCGGCATGCCTACGAATATTTTTGATGCACATTGGTTTGATGTTTGATGCATACGGTTGCATATCTAAAAATCGCCACATACACCGTGGGCCCCTATAACTAGAAAGATTTTAACAGTGTATTCCTGATCATATTTAGATACTTAAATGTTTATAAACTTTTCTGGAATACGCCTAGTTTCAGAGTTAATGCCTTTCTCATGGCGTTGTTGGCACTATTGGACATAGTTTACACGTCCTTATTGACAGATATCAAAGTGACATGGAAAACTTTGCAGATAAATAAATAAATAAATGTACCAATTTGCTGTAGGCGATAATTTTATTAATAACATTTAGTTTTCATGTGCAATAGACATTAAAAAAATAGAAAAAAAAAAACATTTTTTTTGGCGGTATTGACCTAAAGTCACATAATATTTTTTCCTTCTTTTGGTCTCAGAAATTCGTGGTTAAGATCTGTCGGGTTATTCGAGCCCACGGTGTATAGTCTTAGCTTAGAACATCTTAACCCTATTCAATAAAAGTTGCTCGTTTGTGAAAGTCACCATGTCGTTTGACTAACATTGCGACATTTTCAAGATCCTCGGAAAAACCTGCGCGTTTCGTTGACAGCTCAAGAATTAAAAGATAAGCCCTCATGACGCGCAAATACTCTTGTATTCTAGCGCTATCTCGTTCAAATAAGCGTGTATAAATTAATCAGGGCTCTAGCGATAGACAACAGAGCTAAGTCTATAGTAAATGTTACTATCGTGAGGTTTCGAGCCTTGTTTGTATGTCACCATTACAAATGGCTGCTGTTTTCAAAACAGATTATGATACGGGAATAATTTTATATTCAGTCTTTTCAAGAGCATATTTTTTATCTAACAGAATGCTTTTTTTATTTGAAAGGAGGAATTTGCTAAGCGGGTGAAATATAAAAACGATCAACGAATTCATTTTTAAACATATGCATGCAAAAATTAATAAATTACAATTATAACTCTTGCCTCTACACTACCTAATTCTGCTACTAGCGGGACCTAAAATACATATCTACTCAAGCTGGCTTGAATTTTCCGGCTCTTAAGAGCTCTTCACACAAGAAATGACAAACGCCTTAATTTTCATAATAGCAATTTATACAACACGGTAGAATTTTTGAATTACCCATGCATGCTGCTCTGGGCAGATTTAAGAAAATTAGATATTGCACCCCGACGACACCCCAGGTACTTATTTTCTAGTCTAATATACGTCGCAGACGACAAACAAAGATATCAGTAACTAATGATCCAATTCACACGAATTTTAAATAAATAGAAGATTAGGAACTACTCCGACATTATTTGTCGAGACCGGTCATTCTGGTCCGAAAGCAAACAATAAGTAATTAATCAATAAACAAGTTCCCGCTCTTAGTGAACTATATGCTAATGAACTTGCATTTATTAATGAGACGCCAACCAATAATTTGCTTACGTATTTTTTATACTGTGCTCAATGCACGGCAAATAAATTAAAAAAAAAATGTGTTTATCTCGCTCGGAGACAAAAATTAATTTTGGTAACTTTTTTATAACTTATTCGCAACTTATCCTCTAGATATGTGTATAGCTATACATATAAGCAACCAATGCTTACTCAAAATCATACCTGAATATTTCATTTTGTGAAAATTTTAAAATAAGGAAAATTATTTAAAGTTTTTATTCATTGGTACGCGAAATGAAGATGATTGAGAATAGGTATAGTTCTGTTATCTATCAACCATTCGACACCCAACAATAGTAAAAATCCATAAATTATTCATCTTCACGTTTTTCATCTCTCACTATAACTAAAAAGTTTGTAATGCTTCCGGGAAAACTGGCCCCGTTATTCATTTACATAGACTTTAACACAACAAACAAGCACAAAACGTTTCATTCAAACAAATTACTAGTTCGGCGAACAGATCCATTGTAATTGTACCATCTCGCCGTGATTGCAGCAAGAGTTAACACATAATACATTACAGTTTGTGTCACAACACAATCAGGCTGCGAGGACGAATCAGGCGCCGAGCTGCGTAATCTGGGTTAACAGGGGTTAAACGGCATCACAAATTCCACGTATCTGTGGCGCGAATCGGCGGCGTGTGCCCGTCATTGATATTCGTCTACTTGTTGATATTCCTTACTATACGTAGAAAAGCATTTTTTATTATGTTACGTTTAATATTTCTTTCATTTTTGTGTCGTTTCGCTTAAGATACGTCAAAAATGAGTAGGTACTGATATGATTTTAATATCATTATTCTCATTTTAAATAAAATAAATACGAACTGCTTCTCTTAGAAAAATTATCCTAACGATCTTACGTTACATAGGTTTTTTATTTATTTCTCAGTTAATCATTAGTACCTAACTAACATTTTAGTGATAAGAATGAAAGGTATAGCAGCTGAATTATACTGCAAATAATTCTAATAGTTTCATAATGATATTAACAGATCCGGAAGACACACGCGTCCTGGTAAAGCCTACTGCAAGACGAAACTCTGAAGAAATGCTATGCGCTGCCTTCGTTTAGTAATCAAAGCGTTGAAACAACCGTTGTGGTTAATTGACTTAATTCAACATGTCCATTTGCCTTTTTTTTCAGCCGCAGTTTACCAATTTAAACGCAAAACACGCCATAAACAAGTCGGCATCGCATTAACCTTATTAAGGACTTTCACAGATTCGCCATTACGTGCCGTCGTTCATTGTACTTACAATGAACATAACCAGACAGAACGTATCGACTGACGCAATACCCCAAGTGTCCAATTTGAATCTCGACTCGCCTTAAGTGGTTCGACTTTTCTTAGATTAAGAGTACCTATCGTATTGAATATGCTATGGTCATACCTGTTCTAACTCGGGGCAAGCTCTAGGGTTTGGTATCGATAAATATATATGTCGATATATATTATGTTTGATATCGAGCCTCTTAAGATAATAAAAGTATGAAGATGTAATTTTAATCAAAATAAAACAATGATATATATTTTTTCAATTAAATATTTTGCTACATCACTTAAGTATTTTTGCCCCGAGTTAGCACACGTATGGTTGTGGTGTAGATGGACAGGCCGTCTTTTCAGGTTCAAGATACTTTATGCTCAAAAAAAGATATTATTATACAAACTTAATTTATATGAGAATTACTTTAAATTAATAATGCTTATATATCTACATAATACATAATAATTAAAATTATATTTTAAAGTAACAATCTATACTGTGCCGTATTCTAACTTTAAAATAATAAATTAAAAAGTCAGGAAAGGTCTTCTAAGACCATTTTCGCGTAGCGGCACGTGATCTAGTAGCTGAACTACAAACTGGTTAAAAATATCCCTCACTTTATACCCACTATACTACACATTATACTAACATGAAACCTGACTATATGTCCTTTCAGATCATGCCACATCCTTGCTCCCAAGTGCTTTGATTTCATCACAAAACTTGCAGTAAAACACTTTAATTTTACGTATTTGCGTATCCCGTCACGTATATTTTAGCTGTAAATATAAGCTTTAATGTAAATATTTTCCAAGCGTAGTTTTCTCCATAATTGAACAAATACTACAAAGTAACTAAACAATTTTAACCGCACATTCCTAAAAAAATTATGCAAAAATGATACGGCGGGAAACAGCGGTATTTAGCTTATAAACGCATTATTTACGGACATCACACTTATCTTAACAGATAATGTCTATACCGATTTCAAGTTATTCTTGTAACGCAATAACTGTAATCTTACCTCTAAAATTAAAATTAATATGACAACGCAAATTGTCACATCACTGACATCACACACTGACAGTTCCGTACTTATAAGGCCTTGAGCGGTATTCTAACTTATTATCTTGTATTGTCACGAAATTGACGTCAATTTGATATGCTTTTGTCACCATAATGACATTTCAATAAGATGTGATTTTAACAAACAATGTCACTGAAACATTTGATGTATCGTATTCAGGCTCTTTGAAATGAACATTATAGAAAAAAGTATGATCCGAATAACCCAAACTTCACCTCTTACAGGTCAAATCTCGTTCAATATCAAATTAAAGTCAAACCATTGACAAATTATAGGTATTATTCAAATAGGCCTCCTAGAATAACGTGTTCATTCTTGAAAACTGCCGGAACTATTCTAAGCATGGTTATCAATTGAGTGATAATCAGGCTAGAAATACCACTATTATTGATTCGATACTTCCCATGATTAGCTGCGTAACAATGTTTAGTTAATATTAGGAGAAAAGAAATAAAGAGGACTTACCGACCTGTTTCTTTGACGTGAGCTCTGACTCTCTGACTATTTCCTATGTTTTAATAAGTTATGTATGCGTTTTTTATCTACATTTTTCTCTTAGGGCCCTCTACAACAAAACATAAAATATATGTGATTATTTCGTAATTATATTATTTAATAATCGATGTTTATTAGAAGTTTTACTTTATGCTTGGGGGTTATATCTAGACGACTAAAAAATAGGTACTGATGAGCAGTATTCGTTCCGGGCTTGTGTTACAATAACGTCCAGCCCAGCTCTTAAAGAGTCAACTTTTCTTTACATTTGATCAGAGATTATGATTTTAACAGACTTTCTATTTATGCACTAATATATGCTACTATACCCTGCATCGATATCCAAAACCGTTATATTCGGAAATATGACCATGTAAACCTAAATGTATGCTTACATATTTTGCGCACGTCGCCAAGCCTTGCATTCAGTGTGCATACAAACATTGCACAAATGCATGGAAGTGTACCGCACAATCGTTCAGTTATTTCTGAACTTGCGGATCCTAGCCGAGGTCTAGATGTTTTCTTAGGAAATACGTGGATTTACTAACGATTAGGGAGTGCGGTATTTGGATAATTGTGGTGTTTCTATGCAAATACAAATTGTTGCGGTACCGCTACTGCCACAGAATTGGACTACTGATACAACTAGAATTACTGATGAGAAATGCCAAGTATACGTTCTAAGTTGCAGTTATATTCCTACATCATATAACAATCCGAAAAACCGCCGATATTTACCTAGATTACCTATGTAGTCTAGGTGCCTCTAAAAATTTAAATATCGCACCTTATTACTTACTATATATATAGTTATTGTATGCTTGACGATGTGAATCTTTAGTTTGGACCCAATTTGACAAGCAATTCGACTGGGTGGGTTCCATTGCCGGCAGGCACTACCAGAGCGTTGCATGCCGACAATATGATATCTCAACTAAAAATTACTTGTAAAATACATAAAAGTTATAACTCTTATTATTTAATTTCAGAATCTTACATCAGAGATCCGGCGAAGCAAGACGCCGCCGAGACGCTCACCCGAAGAGCGCGCACGTCCGCCGTCGGCGCCGGCGCACCATGATCGGCACGCGCCGCTTTCGCCTAAAAAGGAGGCCTTCAACAACTTACTGAACAAGGGTATCGCTGGTAAGTCCCATCTAGCTAGCTCGCACAAGGAGTGCACTCCACCGTATTAGGCGCGAGCGCGCCACACGTCGTTCTCTGCAAAGAAGACCTTGAACAACTTACTGAACAAGATTTTCTCTGGTAAGTTCCAATTCCAACCAGCTTCCACTCGCCCAAGGAGTGCGCTTCACCAATGCGCGAGTTCGCCATGAATGCCACGTGCCGTTCTTGCCCAAGAAGGCCTTTAACAATTTACTGTACAAGGGCATTTCCAGTAAGTCTGATCTAACTTCTTGCCGGCTATTAGCCAAAGCTCGCGTCGCGCCCAATAAATGGGCCGTCTAGAATTTGTAATAAACAAGGGCATTTCCAGAATGTTTGCTAATCTGAAATCATTATTAGGCGCAGTAGGCCTTACCTAAGGAAACTCTTGAAAGCTTGTTGTGGGTCATGCATTGACACTTTTGAAATGTAGTGTTGGCAGGCAGTGTTATTTCTCTGTGAGCTGAACGAATCTCGAAGCTCTTATTATTAATTAATGGCTCTACTTAAACATATTGAAAAAAAAAATAATAACGGAAAATAATTGCAAGAATCCAATAACGTATCTATTTAATAAGAAAAACTAAAATGCTTTATCAGATGCCCTGATCCGACGCAACTGCACAAAGATAGTTAGTCATTTATAGTTCTTATATAATAGGTAGGTTGCTTAAAGTTTATCCCGATAACATAAGGTCTGTAATTCTTTAACCATTTAACTGGCTGCATTATGCGTATGATATCCGTTATATCACCGCTTATTCGTCGTCACGCGCCGGCCGGACCCTTTGTCTGCATCCTGACTGTTATTCCCACCAAATAACTCTAACCAGCATAGTCTGACCGTCAATCAGGTATTAGTTGTTAAAAATCATAGTCTCAGTTATACTGAAGACTCGGAAGATCCAAGCTCATCTTCGCCTAATCTGATGCCATAATTGATGCACTGATATCTTTTAACATAACCGCTGTAGTCTTAAAATGACTTATGACGCCCCACTTCTTATGGCATACGGGTCTTTTAGTCGTTGTAAAAACGGAGCATTGGTAGCAATACGAAGAACACTTAGGCTGTTCTTCTTATAAGACTGTTAAGTCGTTAAAGTTTGACGACCTTTCAATATTAATTAAATAGTTATATACATAATTTTAAAAGACAATAAATTGATGTCTACTTCGCTTATCTTCATTTGAATTGTTATAGTTACAAGTAATAAAAAGTTAATAAATATCTTAAGTTGCTAAAATAAATAATAAACATTTATTTAGTGAAAAAACCGGACATTATTGTTAGATTGACCTAATGTCCTACGTAATTGTTTAGATTGATACATTAGTATCGAGTTCACCAAATTTGTATAGTTGCTTAATTTATCTTTAAAATTAAGGTTCCATCAAACATTCAAAAACAGGTTTTTAAAGATTAATAATCAAGTGATGCAAATATGTATGTTGGAATTCTGGCCGAATTAACTTCTTTCTATAGTAACGCATCATATCCCCACAATTGTCCTCTACTTCTTTATTCCCAACGCAATAATTTTCTATTCATACTACTCTCTTTATGAAGTATAATCTCTAAATCTCCGCCATCGTCCGTCCTTGTCATGTCCGTGCACAAATCCCCTTCCCTCTCTTTTCTTTTACCCCTTAAATCTAATCCGGGACATCCCGTCTGCCCGTAAGGCGAGCTCAATGCATTAAGCCGCGTACATACGCACACAGACAAATACTGTTAGTGATGTGTTTTAATCAAAATTTTCCCTTTGCATCTGGAAATATTACTTAAGATAAAACTAAGAAATATTCATATTTAATTTGGATATTTTTAAGTTTTAAAGGTTGTCGAAACACTAAGAGAAATTATAAAATAACGTCATTTTCATATTACCTTTGGTACAACATGTTATTGTCGGTTGTTAATACAGTTTTTTATGGCAGTAATGCCCTATTAACATCGAACAATCATGTACCTTTGACTAGAAAACGTCACAAATTATACTTTTATTTTCACTATAACAAGAGCCACGATCTCTCTATAACGAAAGAAAACATGTCAACAAAGTTACTGTTTTCGAAAATGAGATTTTTATCCCAGGACGTAGAGCTCGCAACTAACTATTATTACTCACAACTTGTGTAACATCTGTAAATATTATCAGACCTTTGTTTTCTTACATATATACATCTCATTATGACCATAGTATGTCATTAATTGGTTTAAGTTTCTTATTAGTTAAAAACCGCGATACTTAACTCATTCATAGGTGAATATTTCTACGACACCTCACTGACAACGATGGACACTAATTGATGTATGGCGGTAATCAGAAAGTGCATTACTAGAGGTTAGTTAATCACAAAAGCCGAAATCGTACAATAGAGTCGGACCCGGTATTAAGGGGCGATCTGATTTAGCTGAACCCCTCAAAAGTAGTTTAGTATTTTAGAGCTTACCCTTAGTTCATTCTGTTTGCTATTGTGCAATGAAATTTGGGAATGCAGAGAACAAACTACTTAGACATGTCTATATCAGCCTTTTTGTAAACATGTACCTACGAGTACAAAAACTTTTAAATTTATTTGCATAGATATGGATAAAAGAAACTCTTCAAAATTCTCTTTAAGAGCTAAATCGATAATGATACTGCGTTACTAACAAAACATGAACATACATACCTATGTGAATGTAGTGAAATAAAGATTTTATTTTAAATAATAATCATGTATTATTTTAGGTAGGGGTCTTCATTGATAATTTAAAGTGGATAAAATTATTATGAAGCTTGCGTACAGTAAGTACTACTATGGCATGGTAAAAAATCTTATAAGGAAACTCGTACCTGAGGTTTTGTTAGTAATTTGTACAGAAACAATCAACTCTTGATTAAGTTGTACCCTTCAATTAATCATCGACATTAGTAATAAAAAAATCAACGTCAGAATAACTTAATGTAAATAAAACCAATAAAAAATCTAAATCTGACGTGTCGCTCACGTTAAAAATATCCACACACATTTGCACTCTACTCCCTTGTAATAAGGCAAAAAATGTATACTAATTATTGACGTACCGTGTCTCAAAGGCGGTGGCGAGTTAATGCCTAATGCCTCTAATCGGGCGTTATTAATCATTATTAATTCCGAGCCCCGATTTTTCCAATCGCTTACCTAGGAGGAGCAAGTTTATAAATCCAATAATCCACTATAAGTGCGTTTACGGATTGCGTATATTTGTTACAGATCTCAAGCTCAAGTAACACTGGTGAGACAGAGAGCTGAGCTCTACTGCGCTTATGTAGCAAATAGGAGCACAGGCCCGAGCCAAAGCCGAGCATCGACGAGCGATTAGCGATTGCACAATGCCCGCCGGATTATGCCCGACGTCCGCGATATAAATCTTTTTGTCAATTCGTACCTGGGTAGCGTCAGAAGCGCAGTCCAGGTGGCCTGATACGGGTGTGATTTTATCAGTGATATATCACTTTCGGAAAGTGACGGGTGTCTTGTCTTATTCATAGCGAGGAGTTAAACAAAATATGAAATTAGCTTGCACAAAAACATTTTGTTGTAAAAATATATTAAACCTCCTAAGACCACGTATACAAGTTATATGTTGTACATATTCCACAGTCTATTTTTAACTTGGATTGAGTATAACTAAGGGTCCTAAATTCATAAACAAAACGACTTCTTCTGAGGCTCAGGAAGTTAAATTTAATTTCAATCAGATGTCTCGATATGTCATTAAAAGCTGTCAAGTTAAATCCCTAAAAACTTACTAAAGCGCGCAAATAAAAAAGTACACCGGGCGAATAATGTTAGGTACCTATGTAGGTAACGTATATGTTGAAAGGTTCACATTGATGTAAATGTGAACCTTTCAACATATATAACTTTAACAAAAAAGAACTTTCCAACGATACCCAATTTATCAAAATAGCAAAACCAATCCATGAAATTCTAATAACCAGCATCAATAAAAAATATCTCGTTTAAAATCTCACTTTAATACAATATTCATTAATCTATTATAATAATCTATAGCCCATATCTTAGATCAAAATGTCGATGAATATATTTGCGATATCGTAACGTTAATTTATCTGCTGACGCTACTGGATACGGTAGGTATAAGCCGGTTTTATATAGATAAGCCGATTTATATTTTTTATTGTGTCGCATTATAGTTATTATTTATTTTGTCTGTAAGACGATCCAGTCTACCTTCATTGCTAAAATCAACGGTAGTTTCTAATGTTTAAATGCAAATGACATTAAAATCTCATAGATCTATGTGTTTATGCGAGACGCTAGCCAATTAAAAAACGATATCCTGCTTGGAATATGGCTTGTTTCAAATTTACTGGACGGAATTATTCTAAGCCGATTTCTTAAATACCAAAACAAATCAAGCTTGAGATCTTTGATTTAACAATTTGAATGCGATTTGGCATGGAATCGATTGATTTAAATTAATTCGTATTTCGTTTTCAATATTGATTTATAATAATCGTATCCTATTATGTTGGTAGAAGCAGCTTCCTTTCGTCTATAAGGCGAAAGCCATCACAAAATGCAATTGCTAGCACAGTTGCAATGTTTTTTTAATTTTTTATATTATATAAGTAATACAGTAAAACTAGCTTATTAAAGACTATTTTGAAGGGACTCGGTCAAAAACGTGTCTTAAGCGGGAAAGCGTATTATGCGGGACTGTAATGCCAGGCCTCATTTTGCAGGGAATCATTTTGAATATAAAAGGCGGATAAAGGGGGGGATAAATATAAAATTGCGTGTTATGTAAGAAATCGCAATTAAACTTGATCGTATTAAGCGGATTCTACTGTACTCTTAATAATAGGTGTTATTGTATAAATATTGATTTTACTAAGATTTTAGCCGTTTAATACGGGGTCGTTAGCGGTAAACTATAACGCTACGCTAATGCTATTCTTAAAAGCTGCGACCTCGTGAGCTGCCAGCTCTTTAGGGCCAAAACATTAATACGTCACTTCTTACAGCCACTTACTTACAATGAGTCCGAAGATATGCTGCCTTAAATGATCTTCGTACGAAACCATCAGCTCGATTTTATTTATTCACACAGCTCCATAACTATCTAGACTCATACAACTCACATTTTTATACACCATCGTTTACACACTAAAATCTAGCGGGCAAGACTAAGAATGTTAAGCAACCTTTTTGTGGCGTTTGCTATATTTCGTTAAGTTCATATCTAACTTCATTTTAACTTGCATCGATTGTAATATTTGTAATGTTTATTATGTTCCCGACTTCCACGAAACAGGCCTAGCCTAGTGTGGGAGTCACTGATAATCTGTAAATTTTATATAATAATTTTAAACAAAAAAGAACCGACTTCACTTAGCCTCCACCTTCCCAAAAACAAATGCAGCTCGAGCATGTAAAAAAAAATTTAATCACTATAGGTGTACCTATAATAGTTGAAGAGTTCCCTCGATTTCTCCAGGGTCCCATCATCAGATCCTGACCTGGTTACACTGGGACCAACTGTGAAATTCTCTTTCAAACAAAAAGAGAATTTTCCAAATCGGTCCAGCCGTCATCGAATAATCGGTGAACATACATAAAAAAATAATAAAAAAAATAGCAAAAACAAAGATCCCGACAAATTGATAACCTCCTTCGAAATCTTGAAGTATTTATGGTCAATAATTTTTTCTTTACGTGTACAGTAATAATTTTCATTGATATTTCCATGAATTTTCCAAGATATCTAAACATAAGTATAGTCAATCTAAGCACTACAATTTAAGCTAGATACAACTTTAACACACGCTGCAAAAACGCAGTAAATTTCGTCACACCGTGCAGCAGCGAGTGCAGCTTTATCTCCGCGCGACACGAGGCTGATCCGCGGGATCATCCGGATGAGCGCGATCCCGCAGGTCGTGTGTGCGCAGCTTTATATTTCGCTAGTGTTGGGATGAGTTGATAGTTGGTCGTCCTTTATTGCTATCATTTAGGCCGCGGACTCGATGGTCGCAACTCGCAACCGGCCATCACTGTCATTCGAAATGGGTTTGTTCATTTAGTGCTATAGATTTTAATCGTACCGCTCGGAATGGTGAGCAGCGTATTCGCTTTCTTACATATCCTATAAAATACTAACGTTTTTTTGTATAGAAACATTAAGTGACCTCCGAGGATCACGTGACGCTTTCTATACAAAATGGAGTGTTGGAAGTGTCGTGTAGGACGCGGAATGGAACAGCGTGAATCATCCTTAATGGTTGTTCGGCTAATCAAGACTCTTACAAAACGATCGGCGAATCAATAATCTGCAGACCAGCCGGTCTTCAAAATTATTACTCTGCGTAATGAAATTCTGCCAATCGTGTTTTTGCCAAAGAATCCATCTGCGAGTGGTTGTCTGCGTATCGATAATCGGCGAATAATTCGTCAAAGAATCAAAAGGTCAGCCCTCAAAAACTTGTACCTACAATTACCTGCATGAATTTCATCGATCTATACCTACCGTAAATACAGAAATTTATAATAATATCTGTGCGTATTGCGGGCACTGCCACAGGACGAGGTCCTAATCCGCCCGTTCTATAATCCGGCTTGAGAATCATCCCGATATAGATGTGTAGTATATGTACACTGTCCCAGGGATGTCTAGCAAAATAACAACTTGTTATTAACAAGACATTAGAATGACGCATACATGTACAGCAAAATTCTGTTCATACAAATATATAGAAACTAGTTTTTATTTTATTTTATCGTATGGCTACATGTTACTGGATATACGAGTAGATAGGCATTGCTTCTTTGGGGCAGTAGTAGTGGGAAAGCAGATGATGAAGAAAATCCAGCGAGTGCTGCGAGGTCCAGATGGGAATGGGACAGTGCAGCTGCCAAGTTTGTTACTCTTTTAGCACCACCCAGGGATCACGTGTAGGGTTGTCTAAGGTGTTTCCTACGGACGTAGAGTAATATTGATCCCCTGTCATTGTACAGAGCACATCAATGAGCTGCTGGTTGAGTTAATTTTTTGAACAGTTCACAGTTCAGTTAATATATACCTCAGCTAAGCTCAGCTAAGCAGAGGAAGACCAAGACGGAGGTAGCGGCATGATCTGGACACGTATAGTAAAGAATAGCGGGTGTGGGCGATGGACAGGAAAACATGGCGGGAAATCCTTTACCCAGCAGTAGGACACTCTACCAGGCTAATAAAAAATACCTTAGCTACTTAATAGGATGAAATTACAAATTATGAAAACACGCACTTTTCATTTTGTATTAAACAGAACGTCTGCTAACGTCTGGAGAAATTCGGAGCCATCAGGTAAGTCTCAGTAGCTCAGTTGGTAAGAGCGACGGGCATATATATCCCTGAGTTGCGAGTTCGAGTCTCGCCTGAGGCAGTGGATTTTTCTATTTTCCATTTCTAAACAACACGCACTTTATTTTCGCGAGTGTCTTGTCTATGTGCATACACTGAGTAAAATTTTGAAAAAAGGCTGAGTAACAGATTAAACTTTCAGTTTACAGTTTCCTTAGAGCATTTTCTTCATACGAAAACGAAGTTTGGCAACAAAGCCCTGTACCGAGCACACACAGAGCTAAGTAGAGCGCTTGATCCGGATGAAAAGATTAGGCTGGCCACCGGCCGATCTCCGAGGAGATTACCCGAGATACGGATTTTAGGGAATAACTTGCTAAGGATTTGTCTTGTAATAATAGACTGAACTTACGTATATCGTAGAATACCTATGGTGTAATGTGTGTAAAAGCTAAGGTTACCAATGTCTTAGCGGTTTTTGTAATGAGTAACTAGGTAATTACTCGTAATATTTCGTGAACGTATTAATGCTAAACATCAAGTTCGAATAGATTTAGTCAGAAAATTAGAGAACAGGTATATTCCTGGGTGCAATAGCTAGATCGCGTATGGAAAAAAATATTTTTTTATTTGTATTACGATTTCGATTCGTCGAGAGTCTTTCTTTAAACGGCGTCGTTTGGGTCCGTGCTAGTGTTAACATCGTTGTAATTCTGACGTTCATTGGCGTACAAGAGTTAATTGCTCAAATCAACTAGTTTTAGCACGCTTTAAGAATACACCGAGCTGGTGTAGATATCGAGACCACGATATACTGGTTTGTCCACGAACAACGCCCGCGGTCGCGCAGGAAATGCCCGATCCACGACAAAGTAGAAGTAGTCTTAAACTCGCGTCCACAATACTAACAGTATCATTAAACACACGCTTTTTCGTTTGTTAAACCAAACTCCCAGAGGCACAGGTATACCGACTATGTAAGCCTAATCTTGACAAATGGTGCAGATCATCCACCGCACTGGTGTGTGACTGGCCGGATTGATTTTCGGAGTTACGCTGGCGTTCGCTGTGGACCATTACCTTTATGCCGTATTACTGGATCTAGAAACTTAGATATGCGTTCGCAAAGTTCGGGATATACGATGGCCCTACCTCAGCTCGCAAAAAGAGTAGTGGTTTCGAACGTTAATTTGAGGTTCTGCAGAAGTTTTTTTTTATGAAATAGGAGGCAAACGAGCAGACGAATCGCCTGATGGTAAGCAATTACTGCCGCCCATGGACGCCCGCAACCCCAAAAGGGGTAACAAGCGCGTTGCCCCTTGTTGCGTTGGAATACGCTCTTTTCTTGAAGGTCGTATAATAATTTTTGAAGATAAGTACAGTCTTCATCAAATATATCGAAGCGACCAGGGTACTCAAAAACATCTGAACATGTACTTTATCGCCTTGACAATAGACGATTTGTTCAGATATTTTGACCACTTTGGCCGCTCCGATATATCTGATGGCGACTGTACCTAGACAGTACAAACAGTCCTAAGATGTAAATCAGTGTGGCGATATGCATGACGTGTCGTGTATAATAAAAAAACCAAATAAATCCTAACCTTTATTTAATAGTACACCTATTATTTAGTTAGTTTTAATATTTGGACATTATTGTAATTTAATTATGTGACGTATTTTTCACATAATTTTAACAATAGGTACAGACCCATTAATATAACTACGCCCGACTCGCACTTGGCATCTTTTTTATCGATTGATCATAGGATCAGCTGATTGCATCTCTCTGTTGGTGCCGCCGGATTAACGCACACACTCGCATCATACGTGTTCACATGATACACTCTTGCGCATGTATTGGTGGGTTTGATACGTAACAAAATTAATGTCAGGCACAAAATAATGATCATAAGGATTTGCATTATGATACACACACGTATGCTCTAAGCCTTATGCGTAAGTGTGCATTTGACTAAATGTTTGAATTTGGAAGGAGATATTACGTTTCAAATATTTATAATCACTATTATGAATATAAATGTAAATGTTAATGACGGAAATGGTAGGATTTGTGATTAAAGATTAATCCTTATGAGTAGCTTAATATTTTGACGTGATAACGTCTTTAAAATCGTTTTAGTCGGGTGACATGTTCAGAAACTTGTGTCACACCAAAACCTCACGAGCGCGATCGAGAGAGACGGCCCGATCTCCCGTCTCATCTCGAGCGCTGCCAGTCATTCCGTGAAACTTGTCACGCGGAATCCTCACGAGCGGTTAGACGTTATCACGTAAACATCTCGATCGTAAACCTACTTTACAAACAACCAATTTTTTTAAACGCGTATAAGATTTTTATAAATAAGTAATATAATATTAATAGTAAATGTAAACTTATAAAGAGATGTGATGTTTTCAAGTCAAAGGTACAACATTGTTGGTTGTCAATAAAAATTCATTTACTCGTAGAAATGAACTCTCTTAATAACCGATAATGATGTAGTAGCTTTGACTTAAAAACGTCACATATTTTTATATAAATACAGTTATTTAAGAACCAACTAGCCCTAATATTTGTATAAAATATATATAAAATTAAACCAAGTAACTTAGTCCAAGTACTTTCCTATTGGTCATAATATCTTAAGTGTCATAAAAAGTATTCCCCGAGTTTGAGTAAAGATATTTTTTTTAACCTCGACAGTTGCAAAAATTTAAATCAAATTACGCTTAAACCTTTAAAAATAAGTCAAAAGATAAATTCTTTAGTGCCATTATAAAAAAATAAATTAATCCAACTTCCCTTTCTGCACAAATGCTCATAAATACAAAAATAAAGTGGCTTTTTTAACAAAATCCTTATTAAAGGCATATCGCGAAGGATAGAGCAGCCAAAGAAATGTGATCTCTAAGAAGAGTAGGATAAAGTTGTGTTTTGTTTGTACGTGCCGTTTGTTTGTGTGCGTTAAGCCGGGTGCATGGCTCAAATTGGGCTGAACTTGAGGAGATAATCTCACGGTGATTGATGAGGTCCCCCCCACTCCGCACGCACTCCCCCCGCCGCTGCCATCAGCAGTTGCATCGTCAAAAGATTTAAGATCATGTTAGATTGGTTTGCTGCAAAGTACAGTCAGCGTGAAACGGGGATAGAACGTATACATCAAATATACATATTTACCGCTGTCTTATAGTTTACTACACTACACAAAAACCTAGGTAATAAGTAGATCACATGTCAAAATGTTATTTACTACTAGGTATTTTTTAAGAGAACAGTACGAATAATATATCAAGTAGACTGGTACGCAACCCGGGACCGAATTCTAACTTTAAAACACGATCCAACTTCAATACAACTCCAATGCATTAACAAATAACATAACAAAACAAATTTGAGTACTCTTGATATACACGTAGATAATGCTGTAAGAAAAGCGTACCAAATGTTTGGCTTCGTAATACGCACAACTAAACCGTTTAAAAAGCAGAACACCTTTATTCTGCTATATCAGTCATTGGTGAGATCATGTCTTGAGTATGCCTCAGTAGCATGGAACCCGAATGGAGCAAGTACGAGTAGATAAGTTTGAGATGGTGCAAAAGAAATTTCTTCGTTTTCTTAACTTTAAAATGAGGTACCCACGTCGCTCATATACTGGTCTTCTGACCAAATACAATATGCTGTCTCTAGAGAACCGACGGGCCGTCGCTGATGCATTGATGCTGCGTAACATCTGCGTAGCCGATGTTACGTTGTTGCGATGTGCGATGTTGTATTGGATCACAATCCAACTTACTCATAACTAAATGAAGTCAATTCGACCACTGAAAGTAGGTCAAATTTTAACTTGCAATGTTATGACTCAATATCTAACTTACTTAAGATAGGATAAGTTTAGTTCAAAATTAGGTGTAAACCATTGTTTGCATGTTGCTAGGTTTATATTCTATTACCATCAATGTTCACAGTGAGATATGTCTAAGGGAACATCTTAATCTAGTTACGTATTTTCTATTTATAATCTTCTTCACTTGTATGCTTCCGTTGTATCTCCTTATAATAAAATAAAAATAAATAAATACAGCTACGGCATAAACATCTGAATGAGAAATATCAGAATTTGTTTGAATAATAATCCAACGCAACTCCAATACAACTTCAATATTGGTTGACTAGCTGTGCCCGCGGCTCCGCCCGCGTGGAATTAGGTCTGTGTCAGTAAGCGGCTAATTCACCCCTAATTCCTCTCCCGCTACCCTGGAGGCGGAACTTGAAGTAAAGTTGACAGATGACGCTAGAGGACAGTAGTCCTAATAAAATATTTTACAATTACCACTTAATGAAACTAACTACACTGAAACAAAAATGAATACCTTTTTTTAGGCATGATTTAAACGACATAGAGTAGTAGGTGTATATCGGACGATACAGGACCACTTTTGTATTTATACGTTCATGTCCACGGCTAATATCATCCAAATCGATCCTCCCGTCAAATCAGTCTAAGCATGAAAGGTAAGAACAGGCGCTGTTGAAATTTGGGGTGGGGGGGGGGGGGGTCACAAATGCAGAAATGATTTTTTTCTATTTGAGGTGCACTTGGAGGGGGGAGGGGGTCCATGGCCCATGCAAGTTTAACTCGAGTGTATTGGCTCCCCCCCCCCCTTTTAGACGTTGAATTTGAGCATGATGAGATGAGAACCGGACAAGAGCATGTCGGGCGATGCTCAGTGTAGTTTCGTAGAGGCCACCCTGTTACAAAACATCCGTTCAAAAGGTCGTTTATTAAGGGATATTTGATAGATAGATAAACACTTTATTATTTGGCGACGCTTACGTCATTTTACTATTCGGCACTTCCTTTCACTATGCGTTTTTGACTGATAATTCAAAAACGGCTGAACCGATTTTATTCAATATAGTTTTTATTGAAAGTTCTTATCAGGCCTCACCAAATTTCAGCTTTCTAGTGCGAACGGTAACTGAGCTAGACCGCGGACAGACGGACACGGACATGGCGAAACTATAAGGGTTCCTAGTTGACTACGGAACCCTAAAAAGAGATAAATAGTAGTTTATGTAACTGTTACGTAATAAGGCCTAATTATGTACAGAAGCATACACTGCTTTAGCTGCTAGGAACGAAGTTATGTTATTTCATTTTTGAATTTTTTTTGGGAATTTTTTTTTGTATTTTTTTGAAATTGTTGAAATTTAAAAAAAATATTTGAAATTTTTGAAATATTTGCCATTTTTTACTTTTAGGTTCTCGACTTTTTTCAGTTTTTTCACTTTTATCACTTTGTCACTTCTCACTTTAACTTTTCACTACACTTCATTCACTTCACTTTATTCTATTTTATATATTTTTTATTTCATTCCATTTTACATGTTTCTCAATCGTATGGGTGTCGCGTTTTCGTGACGTGACGCTTTTTCGTGACGGTGACGTGATTTTTTTTCGCCTAGCCTCCCATCCGCGAACCGTCCGATACGGAACTTCGTTCCAAAACTACCACCGGTTCTAACCCTACACCTCTGGCCCAAGAAGTATTATGACATTTATGACCGAAAAGAAACTCGACGGGACTTATTTTTTTCAAAACAGTAAGTAATACATTATTAGATCTTAAAGATACAAAATAATGCGTAGTTCTTCAAGAAGACATATCAAAACAGCTTGAGAGACAGATAATGTACCCATTGTTTAATTATAAAGAAAAATAAATCCTAATCTGACTGCTTCACAAAACGTTTGATATGTTTTCCTACCTAAACGGTGTCCTATAAATGTTAGATGATTTTGTAGTAGTTTTTTTGGTTTGGGCCATGCATCTTTGTCCGTCATATATAGTCCTCGAACCTGGAATAACCCTTTGACATTCATGACATTTTCAAATATTTCTTAAGAGCGGGTAAAGGTAAATTTAAAGCATCGACGGGTATGTTATAAATATGAACACCTTGACCAAAAAATTACAAATTATTTCAATACCAAATTTCATCTAAATACGAACAGCGGTTATTGGTTGTTTCTTCCCCATGTAAACTTCCACCCCTTTTGCATCCGCTTAAGGGATAATTTCCGAGATAAAACTATTTTATTTCCTTTTCCAGAGCTCAAATTATCTCCATACCAAATTTTATCTAAATCGATTCTGCGGTTAATAATTCCCTATACAAATTTCCAACTCCCTTTTCACCCCTTTAGGGTTGATTTTGGGGTAAAAACTATCCTTTGTCCTTTCTCGAGACCCATACTATCTCCATACACATTTCCATCTAAATCAGTTCAGCGGTAAAAAATTCGTCATACCAACTTCCAACCCCCTTTTCACCCCCACAAGGGTTTGAAAACTATCCTATGACGTTTCTCGAGACTCAAATTATCTCCATACTCATTTCTATCTAAATCGTTTCAGCGGTTAAAAATTCTCCATACAAACTTTCAACCCCATTTTCACCCCCACCAGGGTTGGTTTTCGGGATTAAAACTATATATTATCCTTTCCCGGGACTCAAACTATCTCTATGCAAAATTTCATCAAAATCCGTTCAGCCGTTTTCACGTGATGCGCGGTCAAATAAACAGACAAACAGATAAACAGACAAACAGACAAAAATTCTAAAAATTGTTGTAACGTGTTCTGTTATCGATGCTAAGTATCCCCAGCCAACTTTTTTTCGATTATCTTCCATGTACAGACTTTCGACCCTCTTCAGCTTTATTATATGTATAGATTGTTTGTTGTATGTTGGAGTTATGTTTGAGATTGGTTGTGTTCTTAATGTATTGTTAATGTATTTTAAAATTAGAATCCAACACCCAAGCAATAGTTAGGTACATTAATATTTTTTGGTATTATTTAAAACTTCTAACTATTTGCTTTTATTATATTTTATTCGCTAGGATAATTGAATCAAAATAATACGTCGCAATGCGAATGTAAGCATAGAACGTTGATCTGTTAAGTACTCATATGTCGTATTTATACCTCTGTCTTAACCTTTATATTTTAGAATTTCCTGTTACAAATCATCTTATATGTATTTTATAATAAACCGAAACCAATGTTATCTCAACTCAGACGTAAGTACAGGTACGAGGAACTCGGGTCTAATCCAGCCTGCGGACATCTATGGCGGTAATCCGGCTCATCCCGACCAATCCTAAGACTGGGGTACGCTGCTATACTAGTATATGTTAGTATGTCGTGAGCTTAGTATAATAACTGAGACAGAATTCTGGACTGAGCGGTGTTTTATAGCTGTACTAGATTTTATCTGCACATTCGTACCTCCTACATAGTGTTATGGCAAAAAATCTATTACATTACTTCTCCCTATTCACGCCCTAAGAGAAACCTTACTTTAAAATAGCCTAGGTCCTTTCCCGAAATTTCAAGTATCTCCGTACCTATTTTAATTGAATCACTAGCTGATAGGTATTCAATATTAACATTAGTTTTAAATAGAGTATTTATCAATAAAAATAAAGACCATCCTAGTTACTATAGCTATAAAAGCTTTGCAGCCCCTATCTATACGTACAAATAGAATCAGGTTATGGGATTAATACTTAAAAGTAGGTGAAGTCAAATTAAACCTTTATTTTGGACACCAACATTTAATACGCTGTATAACGAACTAGATCAGACGTCTGTGGAACAACCTCAAAACGTATTTTCTAAACTCACTCTGCTATTAAAGCATAGAAATAAGACAAAGATACCCTTTCCAAACATCCAATAAATCAAGTAGCTAAGTACAAAGCTACCGGCATAAGCGCAGCTAATAAAACCGTTCAATAAAACCTTTGTTTCAAGCGGTAAAAACCATAGAAGTGAAGCAAAGGGTCTCTAATCGTCAGGGACCCCGTCTGGCGGGCTTAAGGGGCCCTTAACAAAATCTTAATCCTCACAAAGGGTTAGGAATATTATCTTACTACGCTCACAAGAAACCCCCTAGCTTCCTTTATGAAATATTGCCGCTACGGGCTCGATATTTTATAAATATCGTTGTTTTGGATCGTAAAGTAATTTAATAGATTACAAAAGATGATGTGAAAAGCGTCGGTAGATCGTTTTTGTGTGAAGCAGATATGTAGTTCTTATTTTTTAAGATAGTTATAGACAATATTAAGGAAGTAAAGTAGAGTATAGTGCTCTTACATTCACAAGTAAAAACATAATTATTAGTAAGTAATTTCCGTGTCAGTCCGTAAAACTGACCTATTATATAACGAATAAAATAAATGATTTATGAGTCATAAATTCATAATACTCGTATTTTGTCAACCGTGTGCTATATGATGGATTAAGAAATCCTTTCAATGTTTGTTTTCGCGCCAGTCGGAACAGCTAATTATATTTAGTATTTACTACACGGCTAGCTCATCGCATTGCCAGTAGAGCAAGTGTTCGACTCCAATCCATTGAGACCTCGATATCCGTATCAACTTCTGATAACCGAAAGCAAACGGAACAATAAAATTGGTATACGAGCTGGATTGTGGCGAAAGGTGAACGAGTAATAAGCGCGATTAAATTTTCTATTTCGGAAACCAAACGTTCGCCAGCCCAGGTGTTCCAGTCGCCGACCAAGTACTGGCGAAAGTGGCGAAGTCTCCGGACAACCAGTATAAATGCTATCTACTGTTACATGTTACAGTCACGGATTTCGGGGTCACGCTACGATGTATCTGAGAAGTTTTTACTCTAGCTCGTGCCGTCAATAAGAATGAATATGCTGCAGCTGTCCACATCCCCATTCTGACGTCGTCTTAATCCGTCGACGTGTTGCAGAAACATAAATTTAGCTTCGATCGCGGGCAGCGCTAATCGCGGCTCAAGTGTGGACGGTCCTTAATGTATGCGATGCGCGCACTTTAGGGTTTTCACGTCTTTTAAATATCGCCCATACAAATCGATTCCCAATGAACATAACTTCGGTTTCCCCTCGGATATGTTTAAGGACGCTTACCTACCCAATATGTTGGTATGATCTCATTTAATCATGATGTAAAAACTTATCCTGATTTAGATATATCCTTATGTATGTATCCTTGATGTGCCGGATCTGGATTTGCACCGCCGACCCGAGTGGCAATCATGGGCTGCATTAACCGCTTACGACCAAGCGTGCCGTAGGTTTACATTATTTGCTAATTTTGATATGGACATGATGTGGTACGAGTTAGATGGTATATTGTGATTGGTCCACAAAGTATTTTATCGTGTTAAATATCATGAAAAGCAACTAAAGAAATGATAGTGTGTTAGAAGTTCATCGAACCGAAATATAACGGTGCACTGCAAGTGCAATGTAGCAAAAAATATAGAAATAACATTCACCCGTCGCGACGAATCCCAAACAAATATTATAATTAGGTCCAAATAAAACCTCAGTCCAAAAGGAGACCGAAACAAACTGTTTTTCCGTTACAGCAGGGGGTTGCCTTGAATGTTCATACAATTGGGTCTTGGGATGATCTGAGTATAGCAGCTTTCTTATCCAGACGGTTTATGCTACCGGAGCGGAGGTAAAGCAAGCGGACTGTTTAGTGGGATGGTTGCCGGAGGGAATCCAGGACCCTGCCGCGACTGGACACTATAAAGCCGTTGCAGTGATTGGCACTGCGACGTGGATGATGACGTATGTAACTCGTTTTAATAAGTTTAGACATATTTAAGAAAATATTGTGTTTTCAACCGACTTCAAGACTTCGAAGGAGGAGGTTCTCAATTCGTTGGTATCTATATTTTTGCAAAAAAAATATTATGTATTTTCACCGATTTTTTGAAGACGACTGGACCGGTTTGAAAAATTATTCGGGCGGGCACAGGCACCTGAGTGTTCTGTAATATTGTATGAAAATCCATTTTAGCACAGTCGGCGATCTTAAAATATGCGATCATAAAAGCTCAAACGAAAAGTATGCGCTAGTAGTTCTGTCTACAAAGTCTCAATTCAAGTATTAAAATCGACGAGCAGAAAGAAGTTTTTTTTAACAACTTGCGCCTACAGTTCTAGTTGGTCTATTAAAAATATACTATTCTGGCTATAATATTTTTAAAGTTACATCTAAGACTTAAGAGACCTTCAGACAAACCTTGATAGCTAAAGGTGGTATTTTTGACCGACCCTGCTATAATCTGCGACGCTCACAACCCTAGCACTAACACATCCACACATCGTCCGCTGTATCTCCTGAGATCTGATAAGATTCAAATAAGGGATTAGAGCGGGACATAGCGAGGATTTGCGCGTAACACCTGCGAGTGCGAAAGAGATACGAGACGGATTATCTCTACGGACCGCGTCAAGTGGCCGTATAAACATATAGATGTGGACGTTTGTTTTGTCCAAAAAGCGGAGATTAATTTGAAATCCGAGTATTAATCGATATAATTTATTCAGTGAGTCATCGAGTTGAACGGTTAGCTGTTTTATGCATGGGTGTGATGAGTATACAGCAGCGACCTCATAATTCTTAATAATCTTGCGTCAGTAAATAACTACCATTTAGTTTTAATTAAATTTATTATTGAGACAACCGTGTAAAATAGTTAAACACAAGGATTCTTTACAGTTGCATTTAAATGTAATCCTAGTGCTCGACACGTTAATGCCCAATAGTTGACACCCGCTGTCACATTTTTTGCGAATTTCTTAAGTTTAAAGATGACATGTACTGGGATAGTACGACAGCTCAGACTTTTACCTTAACGCTTTTGCAACCGGCAAGATGTACATTTTGTGTGAGAATGATCATATCGCCAATAGGTACTCCGTAAAAATCTAGTAGTTTAATGTAGTAACTCGATTGGTATGCAACCCTTCAACACAAAATTCCTTTCACAGTGCAAAATGCAAGTTATTTTCTAAAGAAGTGACAATATATTTAAAAAATAGTTTTATTTACACTTTAAAGATGATTGACGCTGTAATGTTACGCGTCTTACACGACACTCCCGACACTTCATTTTGTATGGAAAGCGTCACGTGATCCTCGGAGGTCACGTGATGACATGTATTCTATACAAGATGAAGTGTCGGTAGTGTCGTGTAGGACGCGGAACGATACATCGTGAATCATCCTTTAGTGCAGTGCTTAAACTTATGATAAAATGCCAAAATGTGTACGTACATGTATAAATGATTATTTACCTACGTTATTACTTAACGCATTATATATTCGATGAATCTACCTCGTGAATTACTAACAAAGCAACGCCAACAAACACCTTTTTGGCAACCTCTAGGTAAAATAAAACATTTTTAACTGTATTTTTCCATTTTCCACAAAAAGGTTACACGTGGAGTTAAGTAGGATATATGTATTTTTAGGGTCCGGGATTACGGTAAGGCGGGATTGGCTAAATCCCGGTATCCGAGATTGCCACATGGCGGCCTTTTTCAGGATTTTCTCGCGCTCATCCCTGTTCGCTTTACGATCATTCATGTATTTACGCATGAAATACATTTATCCACGTTTTGTGAAGAATATACTCGTATTCATGAACACTTTTCACTTTCACTTCACTTTTTAATCACGAGTACAAATTATTTTACTTTACTTTTAAACACGGGTAAAATTTAATGTGTCTTACTTTTTAGTGTAGGTAGGTAAGTATTTTTTTTATATTAGCCTGGTAGGGTGTCCCACTGTTGGGCAAAGGCCTCCTCTCTTTCCCGCCATTTGGCCCTGTCTCATGCACACTCCCGCCATTCTTCAAAATATCGCTGAAAAAATATTGCAATATTGTATGTTTCACTTTAATCGAATTGAAATTTGAACATTGTCATAATGACACTAGGTTTAAATTTAACTACCGTGAAAATGTAACATAGAACCCTGTAATATTGGGCCAGCGATATGTAGGTATCCAGGTCGTGCTGCTATCTCCGTCTTGGTCTTCCTATGCGTCGATTTTATTAAATACAGTTCATACATCCGTTAAATTTGTGTACATGTTTTGGTGTTGCTTTTATCAAATTTTTGCTTTAGAGCGCAATTAAGTACACATTGGATTTATCAGGTCTATTAAACTACTTTCCGGCGTCTTCGCACTTTACACATGAGCACATGACCATGTTAAGCAATGTCGAAACTGGTCACTATACAGGCTGCAACAAAAATACTTGTGATCCGTTTAAGGGCATAATTGCTATCGTATTACGAGTGAGAAAAAGTAGAAGAAAAATTTTTTGAACTCGAAAATTGGCCAACCGGCCAACCCTCCATACAAAACCAATTTTTTTTCGCGAGATTTTTTTATACGATACTAATTATGCCCTCAATAGCATCACCAGCATTTTTGTTACACCTTGTATAAAACAAGTCGAATTTGCATACGGTTCGCAATGCTATACCCGCCACTTTTCTCTAATCCGTCCGCTTGTCTCGTCATATGCATTAAAAGTATCGAGCTCAATCACAACCTTTTTCTTTTTTGTTCCAAAGTAATCCGCCGGCTTATCTTCAGCTTGCAGTACTACCAGGGTTACATTCTAACCGCTTACCACGCCAGTACAAATAAAAGGCTCAGCTACTCCAGGATAAGTGAGGTTCCGACTACGTATAGTTTATATGGATCTCGAGATCGCATCCACCGGATTCACCCTCAATCCAGACTCGTCCGCGTTTGTGCAATCATTGGGAATATACAGCCAAATCGCCGCGTATAACTGTGCACGGTGAAATATAGTCTCTACAGTGTGGTAACAGGGATTATTATTGAACTGTTTGGATTAAGCATGGGTTGAATGGTGGCAGTCAATGAACCTCAGAGTGAAACCGCGACCTACGGTAGGGGTAGCAACGTTGACGGTAAGACGCACGATTTATTTCGTTTATTTTATGCGTTCATACTCAATCTTTAACTTTGTAAAAAGTGTACGAGGAAAAAAAGACTGTAAGTTTTGTAATCGAATGTACACAAAGTCTCTGGGAAAAATATACTTTTGGCCTGGTCGGTTTTGACTTAATCGTCCATGAGTAGGCAGGTTTTGTAATAAATTCGTTTTTTTTTAATTGATGGTATTTATACGTCTCCACAAAATCAGCTTAGTTTTTCTTACTTTTAGAACAAATAGTACCCGGGACTTTAGAGTTATGGGTAGCATTTCATATACACATTTACTCGTATGTAAGACTTAATATAAAGTGACAAACTGCGGACCTTTTGATGTTTTACAAAAACGTTGCCTATTCTTTAAAAACTCCAAATTCCAGTGAACTTTGACTCATTATCTACGGATTATTTATATCGTATTCATTCCAGTTAATCCACAAACAAGTTTGCGTGCTCACGGGCCCTGCGTTTAAGCGATTATTTTAATCTCTTAAAGCACATTTCTTTTGTCGGACCCCACTCGTGATTCCCTAATCCGTTACAACAGCCGATATTCTTTTGTCTAATTCACGATACACGGGTTTCGATTTTTCGTATGTGTAGATATAAAATCGACTATTCGAAATGATACCTAATTCTCGCATATTTATGCTGTGTAACTATTTATCGTTGTTTGTTTTACATGAACAGATAAATTGGAAGACGATAAAGATTTTCATATTAAAAAAACCGGCCAAGTGCGAGTCGGACTCGCGCACCGAGGGTTCCGTACAAACCTGTAGGTTTGATATTAATTTCAATTTAATATTTCTACGCGTTCGTGAGGAAAGGGGTAGTAACTTTAAAATTATTAATAATATTTTTAATATATGATGTAACAAAAAATTTACGGTTTTCGCAATTTTTCCTTTATCTGTGCTATAAGACGTTGCTTCGTACCAAATTTCAAGATTCTGAGTTCACGGGAAGTATTTATTTCGATAACCCTGTAGGTTTTGATTCCCTTGCGAGTTTCGAAAATTTGCGGAAATTTGCGGCATAAACGGCTGTATCTTTTGATTGCATTGGCTTAGAAGTTTGATTTTGTCACAGCTCCAAGGGACAGTAGACCTGAGTATTTGATATTTCAGCGTGATACCTCCACGAGAAAAAGAGTTTTGACAGACAGACGGACGGACAGACGGACAACAAAGTGATTCTATACGGGTTCCGTTTATTCCTTTCGAGGTACGGAACCCTAAAAATAAAGTTTGTTAGATATACTAGTTGATTTATTCTTTACGTATAATGATGTAGATGATAAGGGCACAAAAATACTATTGAAATTAAAACCAAAAGGCTTATTATTATAGACTACCTTTTTACGTTTTTTTCGTGAAATACAGTTTGAAACAATGTACTACCTACTCAAAGGAGATCGTCAATTCTAGGCCCACTTGCGATATGGTCTCGTATAAAGTTTGGTCTTAAATTTTAAGCAAATACCCATTTTATTACGAAACTAGACAAAATATTGCATGAAAATAAAACGGGAATTAGAAATGAAAAATAAAAAGTAATTTCGTTGATCCTTCCGCCATCCAAATAGTGCTAAATAAGTTGTTAACGTCATTTTATTTTCGTCATAACGTCTTTACAGCATTGACATAAGGTTAACTTCTCCTGGGCCGAGACGAAACGGACATTTTCAGTAAGGAGTTACGTTTATTTTGCTAATCTTGTTTATGATTATAGTTTGACACTATTAATGTATGACGTATTGATGACGTAACCGTCATCCATGTCTGCCGCATAAAGTTATAATTTGAAACTGGAGTGTGCTCTTCGGCCACAAGGTGGGGCCGAAGGAGTTGGTGGTATGGGGGGGATGCGTCTCGTTTTGACTATTTTTCTATTAAGTAATGTCTGATACTACCATGGATTTCTAAAAAGTGGTTGTAATTGTTGCACTTTTTCCCTAACCACAGATTATAAGGTTCATCTGATGAACCTTATTACCGTGTAAAATAGACGTTCATAGGTGACTAGAAAAAACGGTCCGATAGAGGGTATAATATGGGGGGCGGTGTTTCACTCGAACTCGTTACAAAATTGACATACATACATTGACATTTTGACTTGTTGTTATGCTGGCATTATTGTCTAATGACGTCAAAACTCCCTAAGTCAACGCAGGACGCGGCTCCCTAAATTACTCTCTCTTTCGGCCTTGCTTTTTGGCCCAAGAGTGTGCTCCGGTTTAAAATTATAACTTCATGGATACTAGTAGGAGCGCACTAACAGTGATAAACCTTATCTCTTTGTAATAAGTGCTACGATTGTTTAGTTAATAGTAGCAATGATGGTTTGACAGCCATTATCATTGTTTACCCAAATACAAGAAATCTGCGGCAGGATCAAAATATGACTTTTTATTATTTTATTATGATTTCCGTTTCATTATTATGTCAGATTTTGTAGAAATTCTTTATAAAACAGGTATTTATTTTGTGCTATACTTTAAATCATACACATGTACGCTTTAAAATATTGTCCTTATCACATTCATGTTTTTACATCCCGATTTCTCAATTTTCCCGTTACATTTCATGATTATTTTATGACCACCCTGATCTAGAAATTATAGCGAATGTTTTGTTATCTGTTTCATAAATTACGCATCTTTATGATCTGGGACAAATCGCCTAACAAAAATTGACGATCTCCTTTGATGTGTTTAATTATATTCCCCAGACTCCTAATAGGTGTTAACTGAAATGAAATAATTTTGACAAACACATTGTCCTCATCAGCCGAATTTTACTAATAGAACTATCCGATTATGCGAATATCGATTCGCGGATTTTTGTCCGGCACCTCGTTACGTTGGATTTAAATATTTTATTCCTGGATAAAGGACGTCATCCCGGGCGGACTACAAAAGATAAGCCCGACCCGATCAAGTGCCATATTTTATACTAGCTGTGCCCGCGGCTCCGCCCGCGTGGAATTCGGTCTGTGTCAGTAAGCGGCTAATTCCTCTCCCGCTACCCTGGAGGCGGAACTTGAAGTAAAGTTGACAGATGACGCTAGAGGACAGTAGTCCTAATAAAATATTTTACAATTACCACTTAATGAAACTAACTACACTCAAAAATGAATACCTTTTTTTAGGCATGATTTAAACGACATAGAGTAGTAGGTGTATATCGGACGATACAGGACCACTTTTGTATTTATACGTTCATGTCCACGGCAAATATCATCCAAATCGATCCTCCCGTCAAATCAGTCTAAGCATGAAAGGTAAGAACAGGCGCTGTTGAAATTGGGGGGGGGGGGGGGGGGGGGGGGGGGGGGCGGTTTACAAATGCAGAAATGATTTTTTACCCATGCAAGCTATTGCTATTGACCCATGCAAGTTTAACTCAAGTGTATTGGCTACCCCCCCCCCCCCCCCCCCCTTTTAGACGTTGAATTTGAGCATGATGAGATGAGAACCGGCCAAGAGCATGTCGGGCGATGCTCAGTGTAGTTTCGTAGAGGCCACCCTGTTACAAAACATCCGTTCAAAAGGTCGTTTATTAAGGGATATTTGATAGATAGATAGATAAACACTTTATTATTTGGCGACGCTTACGTCATTTTACTATTCGGCACTTCCTTTCACTATGCGTTTTTGACTGATAATTCAAAAACGGCTGAACCGATTTTATTCAATATAGTTTTTATTGAAAGTTCTTATCAGGCCTCACCAAATTTCAGCTTTCTAGTGCGAACGGTAACTGAGCTAGACCGCGGACAGACGGACACGGACATGGCGAAACTATAAGGGTTCCTAGTTGACTACGGAACCCTAAAAAGAGATAAATAGTAGTTTATGTAACTGTTACGTAATAAGGCCTAATTATGTACAGAAGCATACACTGCTTTAGCTGCTAGGAACGAAGTTATGTTATTTCATTTTAGAATTTTTTTTGGGATTTTTTTTTTGTATTTTTTTGAAATTGTTGAAATTTTAAAAATTTTATCTGAAATTTTTGAAATATTTGCCATTTTTTACTTTTAGGTTCCCGACTTTTTTCAGTTTTTCACTTTTATCACTTTGTCACTTCTCACTTTAACTTTTCACTACACTTCATTCACTTCACTTTATTCTATTTTATATATTTTTTATTTCATTCCATTTTACATGTTTCTCAATCGTATGGGTGTCGCGTTTTCGTGACGTGACGCTTTTTCGTGACGGTCACGTGATTTTTTTTCGCCTAGCCTCCCATCCGCGAACCGTCCGATAAGGAACTTCGTTCCAAAACTACCACCGGTTCTAACCCCACACCTCTGGCCCAAGAAGTATTATGACATTTATGACCGAAAAGAAACTCGACGGGACTTATTTTTTTCAAAACAGTAAGTAATACATTATTAGATCTTAAAGATACAAAATAATGCGTAGTTCTTCAAGAAGACATATCAAAACAGCTTGAGAGACAGATAATGTACCCATTGTTTAATTATAAAGAAAAATAAATCCTAATCTGACTGCTTCACAAAACGTTTGATATGTTTTCCTACCTAAACGGTGTCCTATAAATGTTAGATGATTTTGTAGTAGTTTTTTGGTTTGGGCCATGCATCTTTGTCCGTCATATATAGTCCTCGAACCTGGAATAATCCTTTGACATTCATGACATTTTCAAATATTTCTTAAGAGCGGGTAAAGGTAAATTTAAAGCATCGACGGGTATGTTATAAATATGAACACCTTGACCAAAAAATTACAAATTATTTCAATACCAAATTTCATCTAAATACGTACAGCGGTTATTGGTTGTTTCTTCCCCATGTAAACTTCCACCCCTTTTGCATCCGCTTAAGGGATAATTTCCGAGATAAAACTATTTTATTTCCTTTTCCAGAGCTCAAATTATCTCCATACCAAATTTTATCTAAATCGATTCTGCGGTTAATAATTCCCTATACAAATTTCCAACCCCCTTTTCATCCCTTTAGGGTTGATTTTGGGGTAAAAACTATCCTTTGTCCTTTCTCGAGACCCATACTATCTCCATACACATTTCCATCTAAATCAGTTCAGCGGTAAAAAATTCGTCATACCAACTTCCAACCCCCTTTTCACCCCCACAAGGGTTTGAAAACTATCCTATGACGTTTCTCGAGACTCAAATTATCTCCATACTCATTTCTATCTAAATCGTTTCAGCGGTTAAAAATTCTCCATACAAACTTTCAACCCCATTTTCACCCCCACCAGGGTTGATTTTCGGGATTAAAACTATATATTATCCTTTCCCGGGACTCAAACTATCTCTATGCAAAATTTCATCAAAATCCGTTCAGCCGTTTTCACGTGATGCGCGGTCAAATAAACAGACAAACAGATAAACAGACAAACAGACAAAAATTCTAAAAATTGTTGTAACGTGTTCTGTTATCGATTCTAAGTATCCCCAGCCAACTTTTTTTCGATTATCTTCCATGTACAGACTTTCGACCCTCTTCAGCTTTATTATATGTATAGATACCTACCTAGAAATATAGGCTATACATTGTAGCTTGATATTGACGGCATCATGCGTTTTGATTTAACGTTGCCTGAATACTTCAAAAGTGTAAGTAATCACGGACAACAGTTATTTAATCTGATGCGATTTTAACTTTATCCAAAGAATCTCATATATTTTTTGGGATAAACTAGGGCAGTATTCTAACTTTAAAAACACGTAGAGACACCATTCAACTTCAATACTACTCCAATGCATTAACCACGCAATACAACTAGCGCCGAAACGTTTGAATCAGAAATATCAGAATTTGCTTGAAAATGATTCCTATTCAGCTCCAATACAACTTCAATATTGCTTGATTGTTTCTTGTGTATTGGAGTTATTTTTGAGAGATATTGTATAATTGTTAATTTTTAATGTATTCTTTATGTATTTTAAAATTAGAATACGGAACCTGGTTATCAATACAATTGAATGCACAACATAAGCTTAATCTATGGCTTGCTTTAGTTGTATGCAACTCCAGTAAAATTTTACCTTTTATCATTACATCAGAGTAGGGATAATAGGCCGTCAAAACATATATACGGATATTTCTTTGATTAAACGACAGTAACACCGCCTTTTCTTCACAAAACATTTTGTTTTGTTTACGTGTTGTTTGATGTATGGCCCCATCATGACACGACTTATCCAATAAGGTTAATGCTCCCTCTAAACGTGTGTGATACATTAGATAAATTATCTGTACCAATGATATTAATATACAGCTGCATTGAGTGTCGGCTTCAATAACAGAAGTAGTATTCATGGGGAAAAAGGAGTCCAAATAAATACAACAAGTTTCTTAAAAAGTTTCTTAAAGGTAGGTACTATTTTGTGAAAAGTAGTCGCTACAGTTGATCGCAATAAATTTCCATTTTGCCCTTAAAATGTAATAAAATAATACCATAGTGTAAAAATCATAGTACAAAAAGGTGGCGTTACAAAACTTACATAGCATAGTTTCCGATAAAACTATGGATAGGTAAGTATTCTACGGTAACGCTTAATCACCGAATTCACCGAACTGTCTTTTTATAAGTACAAAATGTAGTTGTTTTTATTTTATTTATTTATTTATATTTATATTAAGGCATTACAAGTCACTGGATCAAATTCTCGATAGCTTTTTCGCTAAGTTTCACGAGGTCTTCAATTTGTAAGCTGCGCTGTCCTGTAGGATCTCACAGTGCTTACTAGATTCAAAGAAAACAAAATATTGTTGTATCCGTTGCGTTGAACGTATAGGTGGTAGCTTCCGATTAAGACTTACTTTAGAGTTAAACAACGCAGAAAATCTAGAAACCTTTCGAGCGCCGTGTATTTCATATTAGAAAGATCGCGTCCCTATAGCGACCTTTCCGCGACGCGACACCTAGCAATGCAAACACGAAAGTTGTCGAACATTAGTGTAGTATGATTGTATGTCACATGAAAGGCTGTCCGTAAAGCCGGCCCGCCACTCATTCCGCTCGTGCGCTCGCTTAAGCCAGATTTCAATAGAGTATAAATCTCGTCCTAATGAATCTCCAATCCGGATTACCAAGGGCCCCTATAATGGTTGAATGACGTCCACTGCAAACGAGTGGGGCTTAGTTTAGAAAAACTTTGATTAGTCTACAGTATTTTGTGGTCCGATTCGCCGGTCGTTGTGGTTTGGAAGCGTCGTAGTTGCCTTATGAGCAAGTTTTAGCACCTAAGTTTGCGAACAAACTAATGTTAAACTTCAGGTTAAATGTCAATGTGATCAAAGCAACGTTGGAACATCCATTTCGTACACAATTAACTCTTAATGCGGACGTCTGATTCCATCCAATAAATTGTTAGAACCGCGCCACACTAGGCTAATCCCATTGGCGGGCATTAGAACGGCTTTGTGTGGACAGATCGCACGCCGAAATTACCTAGCAATTGGTAGCCGTGCCGAATTGCCTGCGGGCTCAGCCTAAATCGGCTGCAGACACTTTTATTACCCCGGCGAAATCCCGCTGACCCGAGCTCGTGCCGATCCCGGCCGCTTTATCCCGGGCCCGCTTAATCCGGGATTTGACGTCACTTAATCCCGACTCGTGTAGGATATCGCGTCGACACAGGCGCTCCCGCACCGCACTCGTGTCTACTCTTATATTGATTTCGGATTTTATCGTGCAACATCTTCAATGGACTCGCAAAAAATGACGCAGGTAACCCTCCCGTTACGGGGGATTATCTGTGCACTTCAGAAACCAACTCCCAACATAAAATAATACACTTTATTTTGATTGAATAATTCAATCGCGACAAAAGTAATCCATAACTATCACCGTGACACAGGCCTACGCGACGTGAAATGCATTGCTTTCGGATATTTGAGCTCAATGATATAAAATTGTATGGAAAAAATGAGCAGATTAATTTGTATTTTCATTGGATGCGTTATGCGAAAAATTGAGCGGCCGGGAAGCAAATGAAAATGATTGCCACGTATTAATATTTTCCTGGATTGTCATTTATAAAATGCACCGCAAAAGTTCAATTGATTACTATAACACGCTCCAACTTAACTCGTGCCATCATCAAAATTGAAATGAAATCAAGGCGATTGTGAAGTAAAAAATCGAGTAATTTCAGCAACTTGTTAATTTTATATAATGTTCTGTAACACTTTAGAAAGTCACAATGCTTATTATAAATGGTAGTAAATTTATGCGAGTACCACTGATCGGATTTGTTGAAATACGTAATTATATTTCGCGTTTAGAAGCTGAAATTATAACTGATGGCAAAGTGAATAGTCGCTTATTTCCCAATTTAATGAGGATTACAGTTCTGGTGCATTTAAAGCACTTCGCGCGGTTAAAATTAATTACTAAATCGGGTCTGTCTGCGATTCATTTCAAAGCCTAACGTGTATAGAGAATTAGAAGGGTGGGTGATTAAGTACGAAGCTCGGCCTATGTCATTTACTGAGATAACTATATGCATAAACTAGTACTTACGATAATTTTGCAATTTTTTTATAATTCTACGGTATTGTTTTTAATAAACATATAGCCCGCCTGATGTCGAATACCGTAGCTTATGGCCGCATTCAACTCCAAGGGTGTCAATATAATTACGTTTTGAATGTTTTTATGTATTTTTTATTCCATTAATGCTTATTTTATTGGAATATAGGTGCAGTTTATAAGTTGATATATTTTAATTGCATACTAAATAAAATTGCATTTATATTTTGTAAGAACACAAATAACTTTTAGATATCATACCTCTTATCTATTTCCTTAGCCAGGCTCGGATATTGTCTGTTTTTAACACATACAAATGTCACAATGAAAGAAAGAAACGATTATCAACAGCATTTTCGAGTCGAGAGAAGTTGATGAATTGAAATTTTAAATTACAGACACTCGCAAGTGTGACAGTAAATAAAGTCATTATAATTAAGCCTCAAAACAGGCAAATGAGGGTTCTATCGTCAATTCAAATGATCTGAAATCACTAATGACCACACACAGCCACAACTAAACATTAGGACAATTTAGGCGATAATGCCACTAAGCCCGCGTTCACACTCGCGGGAATTACTGGCACTGTTAATTAGTCGCGTGGCGGTGTGGCCACGGCCTAATGCGGGCTTTTAACTTTTCAAATGCATTCATTAAGCAAGTGCATTGATTGAGAAATTTCAGTTCCCGCACTAATATAGGTTTAGCGGATTAATTATGTAGCTGGATAAAGCTGTAATTTTAATCCTAGGTTTGTTAATGTTAGTGCAAATTGCAACTAGTTAATTGCGAATAAATTAGTTTTGCGTGTTTCAGGGTTTGAGTTTGAAGTGCTTTGAATAGGATCCAAAATTAATGTTGATCACCGAACAGGAATAAACTAAAATGTTTAGAAGGCAGACGGTTATAATATAAACCTTTTATTCGTACTTTCTTCGGCCCCTGTGGATTTGTGCAATTAAAATCTTAGGTTTATGCGACCAATTTACTGAAAATTATGCACTAATACACGATATTAACATTTATCATGGTATATATATATATAATAATTATGCTTTTGTCACATCGATATCTTAGACCTTGACTTTATTTTCTACGGGGTGATAGTAATGGGTTAAACGAAAACGAAATGAATGTTTTTTTTATGGGCAACATTCTGATAGGGTCACATGACAATCATTGGGCCACAATGAACATATAACTACCTCTTTGTGATATTTAACTAGTAGAGGGTTAGAGAGAAGCCCCACCGGTGAGCAACAAGCGTCTTGCGGCCGGGAATCCGGGATTAGGCCAGCATTAGCTACTCTAGCCATAGCACGGGGGAATACGGGAGAAAACTCGTTATGAAGACTTTTTACATGAATTTTAGGCGATAATCAAACGTAATGTAAATTTAGTTAATGTATAAAATAATAAATAAAAAAATACTAATATCTACGGGGTGAGAATAAGGGGTTGTTTGAAAACTAAATGAATGCAAGTTTTATGGGCAATGCTGAAAGGGTCACGTGACAATTATTAGCCTACAGTGAACATACTCGTACAACTGTAATATTTAACAATTTACAGCGAGTTAGATGGAAGCCCCACCGGTGAGCAACAAGCGTCTTGCGGCGGGAATCCGGGATAAGACCAGGTTTAGCGAATCTAGCCATAGCACGAGGGAATATAGGAGGAAACTGGTTACGAGGACGTTTTACAGGAATTGTGGTCAATAGTCAAAAGCTCAAAACTTCTAAAGCATAAAAAGATAAAAAAGATAAAATATATTTATTCTTCAATTTAGGCACATTACAATGCACTTATGAACGTCAGAGAGAAAAAAAAAACTACCTCCGGTTCTAACCCTACACCTGACCCGAGAAGAATTATTTATGACCGGCAAGAAACTCGGCGGGACTTATTTTTTCAAAACAATAATACAGTAATATCACATCTTAAACATACACAATAATGCGTAGTTCTATAAGAAGGCATATCAAAACAGCTTGAGAGACATACAATGTAGGTACGTATTGTTTAATTAAAATAAAATAATAATAATAAAATCCAAATCTGATTGCTTCACAAAACGTTTGATATGCTTTCCTATCTGAACTATGTCCTCTAAATGTTAGATGATTTTGTAGTATTTTCTGGTTTGGGCCATGCATCTTTGTCCGTCATATAGTCCTCGACCAGATAAAAAAATAAAAACATATTTCCATGATAAATTAATTTTGTACTAAGCAGAAAAATCTGCAAGCGAAATTTCAATTTTATAATTTAAAGAAAAATGGAAAATTCACCGATTCGAGCAAGATTCGAACTTTCGACCTTCCGGAAAACACCGGAATGGTGAAATTTTCACATTTTTTCTTTCAATTATAAAATTGAAATATCCAAGGTATTTGGTCGTATCATTTAGACGATTCTGCATATGATAATATTGGTGATATACCACTTAAAATAAAATGTGGATACATATACAAAATGTTTTTGATTATTTAAATGCACGAGTGTGCTGTGGTTTACGCTACGGCGTAGCAGGTCTACGTAACCGAAAGCGTAGCAGCCATGAAATACTAAATCTAAATTGTTAACATGCTGCGAGCTGTTCAATGAACATGATGCACAGTGTTTAATTTGAATTATTGTAACTTTATTACACAAAAGAAAAACACAATCGTACAACAGGCGGATTTTATGCTATAGCATTTTTTTAATATTATTACGATGGCAAACAAGCATACGGCCCGCCTGGTGGTAAGCAGAAGTGTCACACGCGCGTTGCCGACCCTTTACTAAAAAGGAGGATTCACTGTGTCGAAGACTAAGGGAACAAGAGGTTCCCTCGTCGTCAACATTCTGCCTCTTTGAGCTCTTTGGCAACCATACTCACCAGCAGGAACTAACACTATGAGGGTCTAGCGCTATTTGGCTGTAGTTTTCTGTAAGGTGGAGGTACTTCACCAGTCGGGATCTGCTCTAGTTTTTAACGAGATGACATTCCCTGAGCTGTGCCCTACCACACATAGCAAGATGACATTCGCAGTACCTACCTTCCTTTTGGACATAGTTTAAGGACATACCCGGGTCCAAATAGCATTCTCTATCAGTTAAGCTTCGGTAAAGCAGGTAAATAAGTCGTTGTAGTTGTGTGTTTATATATGCTGTTATTGCTGTTTACTTAATTTTATTTAGTGTTTAGTGGATTTTTGATGTACTATGAAATAGTTTTCTCTATTAATCTCTTGATAGTATTGCTATAATAGAAGAGTGTTTCCAAAACAAAACGTAGATAAAGATCTCGACAGGTAATTGAGTGGTTTAATTCAGTGATGCTTAAAACAATACCTTTCTGTTTCAAATTACTTTGATTGAATATCTTTTTATAATGTTAATTTGTGTTTTTCATTTACATAGAGTCAGTAAACATTGTAAGGTAATTCGCTACCGGCTTAACAGTGTTCGAATGGTCCGTATCCTCTTAAGACAGTCCAGCGGCCTGCGTAAACCGACGTAGATTTACTTAACCATTCGCGTAGATGCAGATTAATTATTTATGGACGACCCACCGGCAGATTCGGCCCAGACGCTCTCCGATTTCTCTCTCATGCAAACTACTCGTCTTAACGCTAAATTAGCGTGCAAACTAAAATATTTACAAATGCTTCCTACAGCTAAAGCATTAGGGTCGTCTTTGGCTTGCTTGAATTATTTAAAGGTCCTTTGTCTTGGTTGTCCGGTAAATATAGGGGTTTGCGATGACCACCTTGTCATGGGCGAGCTTTACTCCAAATCTACGTTGCATCTTTGGCGCTTAATCGCTTAAGCTCGTCCGCCTAGACTGCCCGACCCAATAATGAATATCTATAAATTGTTTGTTGTATGTTTACTTTAAACTTTGCCTATCGAAATTGGTATTAAGTTTAGTGAGACGTAATTAATTCTTGCGCTTTATTGTGTTTATAATCCGGTAAGTAATGAGATAGACATGTTATTTTAGTTAGATTTGAATTTGAAAAGCAATATCTAGGACCGCGATGTCAGAAATTCGTGTTCCTTTTTAAATTTATATAAAATTCTTTTGTAATATCTGGTTTTATATTAATAATATAAATAAATAAATAAATAATAAATAAATATTATAGGACAATCGTACACAAATCGACCTAGGCCCACAGTAAGCTCAATAAGGCTTGTGTTATGGGTACTAGACGACGATATATATAATAGATAAATATGAATAGATACTTAAATACATAGAAAACATCCATAACTCAGGAACAAATATCTGTGATAAACACACAAACAAATGCCCTGACCAGGATTCGAACCCGGGACCTCCTGCTTCGTAGGCAGGGTCACTACCGACTGGGCTAGGAGGCCGTTAAATCTATATTCTAAAAGTGTTTGTTGTATATTAGTTATATATACAACAAACACTCAAAAGGCGAAGAAGAAAAAGTAGGTACAAACAAACCAAAATGTAAATCCACACCCAAAATTGTTTTTATCATAATAATTATTCATCTAGTCATTTTAAGTTTAATATTTGTGTACCTACTTATAGAACTGCACAAACTGAGAGGATGCTAGTGTCATTGGTATAAGTCGTGTTATCACGGATTTATTTTAAACTGGTGTCATTGGCCTCGTGAGTAGCACCTTTTGTTACTTAGCTCACAAAGCGAATGGGAAGCGACGTTAGTCTTCCCCCATATCAAGTTATGCGTACATGTCGTTATAATCCTTAAGGCGTAGCAAAGCACATAATGTGAGGAACCTTCTTAACCTAACAGGATTATCGGCGGAGGCAGTTTCAGGGCCGGATCACATATTACCGGCGCGGCTAAGGCACAGATTTTATTACACAAATGAGATTAATGCTTAAACGCACTGCGTGTTTTGTTGAGTAGGCTTCGCGAATACACCTACACATTTCAATGCTAATTCCAATTAGGAAATGGTGTTAGTTAAATAAACATGTGACATCAAGGAGTGGGGGTACGTATGTTATCTGGTAAAATAATCGGTCGAATGCGAATTAAGGATGGTTCACGCTGTAACGTTCCGCGTTCTACACGACACTTCCGACACTCTCAGTTTGTATAGAAAGTGTCACGTGATCATCGGAGGAATGATGTGTCGGAAGTGACAATGTGAATCATCCTTTATGTGGTGGAAAACGCGTGAGATAGTCAGAGAGAAGTGATTCCTTAAGTATCTGGTTTTGAAAATGTTCTAATCAGTAACCTTTTAACTGAAATAATTATTTTTTATTTCGTATTTTACACATGCGTACTTCATAACAACAAATAAAATTAGGTTATCGCTATACATAAGCACTCCACAAAACTCACAAGAGCGACATATCCGGAACGACGTCAAACGTGTTCGAACTCGCGGGGCGTGTCAATTAAAACGAAAACAAACGTCTCTTCAAAAAGGCCATTTGTAACGCAGAGACAATCGCAGCCACGGGCGAAACTGACAAACGACGGAGCGATAGCGTCTAAACCGCGCTTTTGAACTTCTTTGACGAGTCGATAAGGCGGAGAACATACGTATACCCACGGAGCGAGATCACGGGAAAGCGCGGTTGAGACTTAGTATGACTATTTGACAGCGCACGTTCAACCCAATTTACTAAGTCAATAATAAATCAGTTCCGAAATTAATAACAACTTTTGTCCATTGGGAGTATTCGTAGGTAGGTTCAAAAATTGAGTTAGGCTTCAAATAAGCTTGTATTGTGGTTACAGAGACAACGATGTAACTACAATATTCCTTAGTAGGTATGGAAAATATAAATGTAAATTATTTGAATAACTACACGCGTTTGGAATCAAAAACAATTAACTTGCACTCGGCGTTTCTGCTGATTGGGCTAAATCGGCCATCAAGTTCAATGTAACCTTCTTGTAAATGTTTTTCAACCTAAATTACTAATGAGAAAAAATATGTAACGAACAATATATGGACTCACGAGTCTGAAATAAAATATTTGAATTTGAATATGTTTTCTATGAAATAGTAATAAATAACACTGATATAAAAGAAATTGTTACTGCTCCAGAGTTCCAACAATTACCAAACATAGTAAATTAAAGCCTAAAAGATTCAATCGCGGACGGGTAGCGACGCTAAAGCTCTCCGTGTGTCCAACGCCCAAACCTTGCTTTTGAATTTCTTTGACGAGTCGATAAGCGCTCTAACACTCCATCCCTCACAGGATTTTGTGTCGAATACTCATATTAATAAAGGTGCTATATCTTTAAAACAGACTGCTAGGGGTTCTTTACAATGGTTGTTTAGCAAGTTTTGTAACTCGTAAGTGGGTGAATGTGTTAGATCGGTGCCGATGTGAATGCGGACTGAGATAATGGTGACGTTTCCTTGGCGCTTTTAATTACACGGGTCGGTGTTGATTTTAATTAGCTGTTACACGGAGTTAGGGGGTATAAATATGTTGTAATTTGTATTAGATTATGCATTATTTGTTTTGATAAGTTTATTTTAAAACATGACATTTAAAATGAACTCAGGGCCCGTATTCTAACTTTAAAACACGTTTAGATACGATCCAACTTTAATGCATTAACTATACAATACAGCTAGCGCCTAAACGTCTGAATCAGAAATATCAGAATTTGCTTGAAAATTATTCTGTTGCAACTCCAATACAATTTCAATATTTATAATTTGTTGTGCATCCAATGCACAACAAATTATAAATAATCCAATGCAATGTTATGTTTGAGATTGATTGTTTGTAATATATTGTTTATGTATTTTGAAGTTAGAATACGGCACCGGGGTTAGTCCTGACACAGTACAGGATATAAAAGGTAGTATTTGGACATGTTAAACGAATTCGCAATTTCTGACGGTTGCCCTTGAACGAATGTTTGTATCTGAATGAGAATATTCCATAAGCTCTTTATAATTAAAACACATACGTTCCTGCATTCTACAATTCTACAATTTGAAACGACAAAACAAGTTAAAGTATAACCCAAGACGTCAACATTGTTCCATTTCATTGTTCATTATGTTATGTAGAACATTTGACGGGTGGGGTTTATTAATTAAGGCACGCCCTTTGACAGCTGTAACGTCTTAACAATTACTGTTAGCGTTATCTCGGCCCATTGTAGCCTGCTAAACGGGGATGGCTATAGCTACGCGATTGTTGCGTGTTTCAAATGTAATTCAATGGTTTATCGGGTTGTTTATTTCAAAGTAGGTATGTAAATTTTGTAGTGGTGGTCTAAGATTTGTCAGAGGATATTGTACCCTTATCAGTTATTTGCAATGGACCAAAATTATACTTATAGGTGCATTGATAGAAATATGCATTTATATGGTCCGCCAATTTCTATTAAAAATGATACCCTGTATTTATGTAATAAATACCCTGTATTTATGTAATGTTAGATTGAATTCCATTTTCCAGAAACTTACAAAATCGGAATTAAGGTAACAAAATACCGTGTACTTAGTTATACATTTATGTCAATTCTTTTAAATCATTTGAACAATAGCGATCATTTTCTTCTAAATTTAGAGTCTTAACTAAAACTCCCGTTTAAGAAAATGTTTAAAACGAAGAATAAGGAAAGACGCTAGGTTTTCTGCCTAAGCCCCCACAGCTAAGACCTAGAGTCAGGTTACCTTCCGAGACGGTCAGTTGATACCTACATGGCTTAACCTATTTGTATAGAACTCAGTTGTTAGGTTACGCAGTGTGGAGATTAGTTGGCTGTGTTTATTACTACTTAACGTTATTCAACCTTTTACAACTAGGTGTACAGTCACCGGTAAATAGTATCTTCCTACACGAAGGCCGCAAAAATATGTGACACGCTCTTATTTGTAGGGCCATAAGAGGGTGTCACCTATTTTTGCGGCCTTCGTGTAGGAAGATACTATTGCCGGTGACTGTACCTACTGAATACAGAACTATATTAGGAGGGTCATGTTTCGATGGTTCATATGTTTAAGTAGGTGCTCATTTTAATTGAAAAATGAAGACTGGTTTTATATGGCAATTTGCAAAGTGGGTTTTTACTTATATTATCGATGCTATTATGAACGCTCGATTCTGGAAGAAATGCAGAACGGCAGCAAAAGACACCTCGAGGTGCCGTATTCTAATTTTAAAATACAAAAACGATACAATAAATAACACAATCTATCTCAAACATAACTCCACCACACAACAAATAATCAATGGGAATAATTTTCAAGCAAATTCTTATATCTCTGATTCAGATGCTTAGGTAGCTGTATTGCGTAGTCACGCGTGGTTAATACATTGAAGTTGTATTGAAGTTGGACCGTATCTTAACGTGTTTCAAAGTTAGAATACGGCCCTAGGGTAGGCTCTTACCTATCCTTAGTATAACACAGTGATAGTGGTAGTAGTTGTAGTGGTAGTGTAGTGTGGAATAGTAGTTATTTAACTTAATTACGAAATGCATTGTTTTACCTGCATTGTACTCCTCATGATAAAACCTTGCATATACGTAAACGTTAACTTAATATATCTCAATTAAGCAGGTAAGACTGTCTTGTCTCTGTTTCCATTGTTCGGACGGTATTAGTCCGGGAAAGTTGGAGGTAAGGGGATTATTTAGCGAGCCGTAGGTTAGCCGCGGTCGCTGTCCACTGGCTAACTTGATTTCTATTCTGTATTAGGTTTGTTTACGTGCGTTTCGTAAAAAAAAAGTATTTCAGACATTGAGTTAGGATGTACTATACAGTCTCAAACAAGATTTACCAAAAATATGTCTCGTGAATATTTGTAACTGGCCACTGTTATACCGCAATAAAACTTTCAGACGACGACGATTGTACGAGTCATTCTTACAGCAGTTCCAGCACTACTAGGGGGCCATTTTTTGGGGTAATGGTGTATCCCGTTATTTATTATATATAAATAGGTGATTTCATATTAGTTTTTTTTAGGAATTCCTATTTTGTGACGCCTACTGGAAACCGGCGTGACCTAAAATTATCATGTTTTATATTATTATTGATATTATCGAACGAGCGGAGCGTAGCCAAGTGAAGTTTTTACAGACAACTTCGACACAACGGAACTGTCAGCTAGCTACTGGGACGTCCGTGCATTTCGATGGCGTTTTGATTTTGAATGCTTGTTCCGCGGTAACTTTAGTAAGTTTTTTCTGGTCTTCATAAAATTTGTTGGGGTTGTAGCAGAGATAGATATTATTTTAGAGTTTTTATATGAGCAGGATCGATCAAGGAGTCATTAAGCTAAAAGGCGTTAAAGCGATCTTCATAGGAGTCTTGTTATATTGGTCAACTCGTTTGAAAGTAAATCGCGATTTCTCAGTTTGAGGCGGACTACTAGTTTAAATTGATAAATATGTTATACCAAAAATTGTACTATAACAAACCAATGTAAATGCTCCCGGGCCCCGGGCAGGACACTGTCCCAATAGTTGCTAGATTTAAAAAAAATCGTTTAACAAGAGCTATTATAAGTACATACCTTGTGTAAGCTTATACCTATACCTACCTAAAATTTTACCAATTAATTACCCTGCAATTGATTAGTAAAAGTAATGTGATATAAACCAAAATGTCTAAAATACACTGTCAACAAGTGTAATGAAAATGTTTAATTGGCAACCTAATCCCATGAATTGGTTTAAGGACTACTTTTTACGAAAGCAACTGCTATTTCAACCTACAGGGAAAACTAGGCCTGATAAAATAAAATCGATGCGTTAAACGAGAACTGCCAGCAATTTGATCTCTCGTGGTGTCTGTCTCCTTGACACAACTTTGGGTAAATACACCTACATATGTACTGGAGACCGCAAAAATGAAGGACTTCAAAACACAACCTTATTCCTCCGTCCCCATTTTACCATCGGACTACCAGACAATCGGCACTCCGGCATCGCCTCATGGTAGGTATTCCAAATACACCGTGGGCACGTATAACCCGACCCGACAGATCTTAACCACAAATTTCTGAGACCGGAAGCAGGAAAAAATATTATGTACAGGTCAATTTCGCCAAAAAAAAATTTTTCTTTATTTTTTTTTTGTATTTTTTTAATGTTTATTGCACATGTAAAGTACATGTTATTAATAAAATTATCGCCTAAAATTAATTGGTACATTTTTTTTGGGAAAATTTTGTTTCTGCATAGTTTTCCTTGTCACTTTGATATCTGTCAATAAGGACGTGTAAACTATGCCCAATAGTGGCAACGACGCCATCAGAAAGGCGTTTCGTGCCGAGTTATAAATTATATTAAAAAGTGTATTTAAAAAAAATTGGTATTAACTCTGAAAGTAGGCGTATTTCAGATAAGTTTATGGAACATTTTAGTATTTAAATATGATCAGGAATACACTAATAAAATCTTTCTAGTTATAAGAGCCCACGGTGTATACGAATTTCTTTTTAACATTCCTTATGCGACTGGAAGGAGTGGAATGGCCTGCCCGACTCTGTGTTTCCACTTGAGTACAATTTGAGTATCTTCAAAGCGAGAGTAAATAGGTATCTCGTACGTAAGCGTGTTCCACCGTAGACCGCATCATCACTTGTTGTATTGTATTGTAGTACGGGCAGGTTTGTACAACTCGACGTCTAGCGCCTATTTTGCGTAAAGGAAGAATGGCTAGTCCAGCCAGCCGCCAGCATCATCACTTACCACCAGGTGAGATCGTGGAAACGCCTGCCTATCCTCCATAAAAAAACACGCGAGTAGCTCACACAACCATGCATGTATTCCATGTAATCGGCTTGACAATAGCTGTTGGATTTGCGTGTTTGCTAAATACCTATTCGTGAGCGATGATCTAGTTAGATCGGTGCGTGACGGATGCTGAAACCTAGCAAATACCACGAGTCCTATTCGATTAGTTCTGTGTCATGTGAGGTAATTAAATGATCACAGTCATATAGTTACACTAGGGCAAGGTCTCTAATCAAATGATCTGAAAAGTATTTAAAATAAAATTGATAACAACTCCATCAGTCTGTATATGCATGAAATATACGAGTCAAAATCAAATAATCTATCATAAACTTGCTTTGGAAGAGATATTTATTACCTACTGTATGATTTTCATGAAACCTCTAAAGCACTAGTTCAATAGGTATATTAATGTATATATTTACTTCTTAAGTCAAGCCGCCTATACCTACGCATGCCTTCTCATGTCAAGTATACATTTATCCATCTAAAAACGGTTATGGAATATTTAAAATCTTTTTGAATCAATTATTACATATTAAGAAATAAAGATTCTAAAACTTTGGTTTAGCTATTTTAAGAAAGAATTTCTTTTATGTGCCTAAAAGCAAGCTCTCCGTGCTAAAAGTCGCCATCAGAGCAGCGAAGGTGATCAGAAATATCTGAACAACGCCTCTATTGTCAAGGAGATAAAGTGCATGTTCAGATATTTTTGAGTACCTTGGCCGCTCCGATATATTTGATACCGACTGTACATCAAAATAAATTATTGTTTAATCTCGCTACATGCGATAACATCAGTTAAAGCGCTGATAATTAGGTAGCGAGTAGCGACTTGGCTGCTCGTATAAGTCGAGTAATAGCTGAGTAATAGCCGTGTAACGATGGTAAAAGAAGCTCATTAAGAGCATATTAAGGAGTGCCAGAGTCAGCGTGAAACAGATCAAAATGATAACTCTGAGCACGGATAATGCGTGTTGGCTCTTCAATATTTGTTTAAATACTGAGAACAGTGATTTATACCTAAGATTACCTTAAGATGAAGCATACAAATTAATACAGCCGTGTTCATTCTTTAATCTAAATAAATCTCTATAAGTGAGAACCTGTAATTGGCTTTCTAGTTTTACTGTATTTCTATACATATTTTGTGCTGTTGGTTTTCCATACAATAAATAATAAATAAATACATAAAATACTGTCGCGTTAAAATATAGTAAAAACGGGGTTCAATGTTTTAAAGACTTTATTAATTCTAGTAAGAATTTATAATTTTATAAATTAGAATATAGAATTTATTAATTTATTTGTTATTCTAATAAGAATTTATTCCCAATTGGGAGTGGGTTTTTAGAAAATTCAGTTTTCTTTTTAGTTAGTATGTATCAAAATTCTGCTACCTTTTCTCTAAATGCAAACTTTAAGAGTAGGTTTTTAAAAACAGAAATTTTATTTTTACTGGACAGATGTGTTATATATATTGAATATGTATTTATTTCGATTTAACTTACTATACTAATCAGAAAAAAATACATGCTTATGCTTCATGCTTAAGAAATCAGCAACTGAAACTGATTTAACATTTCCTTTTATGTAAAGAGCTTTCCATCGAAAGCTCCCAAATTAAGCTCATTCTATTCTGGGGAAGTTAGCTTCGGATGAGACTTTTAGCAGAATACTTATGCTAACTCCGCGTTAAGTACACACGTCTCACAGTTCATTGTTAATTCCCTGAGATTGGTTCAAGTCGCTAGAAGGGACTTGCTTCCGACTTATGTGTTGTGTAACATTTCGGCGGTATCTTTATGTAACATCTTTAGAACTAAAACACTAGCTGACGTACGGTCAGCTGCAGAATTAGGTAGACGGGTGAAGTGTTCAAATTATGTAAATACGCTCTTGTTCCCTTTACAATGAAATCGTTTACAGCTAATTTTGAATACCTAACCCGCTAAACAACTTCTGATACTGTCTTTACGTGATTTTTTATAAGATTTCCTCTTTACCATAGCGTTTCCCTGTGTATCATCGTTTACTTACCTAAAATCTACTTGGGGTCCTTATGCACTGGAATGGGCATTAGTTTACAAGAAAACTACTGTCACCTGACCCTGCCAACCAGATAGATACTATACATATATACATATAAATATATAGATTGGAACCTAGGAATTTATGGGATTCTGTTTATTGTACGATGTTTTCCTTTGCCGAAAAAGTCCTGCAGTTGCTCGACAAAATTGGTATAATTACACATATATATATTGTTTTTAATTCGTCTTTTTTATATCCAAAGGCTAAGAAACTAAATGCACACAATTTTAGTAAAATCCAAAACTACGTCATAACGATACAAGTTGCAACCAATTTTTGTGTATTTAATATTCACTTGTGGGAACAGAAGAGATATTTTTTGTTTCCGGCTTGAGTGTATCCCAACTGCGCTTTCCGTCACTTCTAGAGCTTGTTATCAACGGTAACGTTTTAGGGCGGAAGCTCGCGAAAGCCCCGGCGAAAGGCGGTGATTTGATTCCGTACATATCTGTTTAAGCTCCGACATCTAGCCCGTCGGCCTGAGTTCATACGTTACTTTAACGTTGATGGACTTAGACGTGTGCTACACATTTAGGTAAAGTGTTCAGGTAACTGGATGAATTTAGTTGTTGGATCCATGTAGGTAGGCAACGAAAATTATGTTACTAAATAGTATGTACGAAATTATTTCTTTGTTGAGAAACATGTTTAGAATTTTAAAATGGGCAACTATCATAGCCATGTTTATTTAACCACCCGGTTAAACAGACGTACAAAGGAGGGGTGTAACACAATTTCTCAATAATTAACAAAAGTTTAGTGGGTAGGTACGATAAAACATAGATTTTATGATGTCAACCCCCAAATTTTTCGTGGACATTGATCAGGCAATCAAACAAATACGACCCGTATGTATTGACATTTGCTAAATTGTCCGCAAAAATGACCCGTAAAACCTGTCTCGAAACGTCGGAACTTCCATCGGATAAAATTAATTCGAGTTAGGCTTACTTGTTACTCATTAATAGGTATGTATTATATAGAATGCTATTATGAAAATGTTCATATACTACGTAGGGTTTCAAGGACTCGCTTGCCGTAAATGGCTGTAAAGCTTAATTTTCCACCGGATTGCCGATAAGATTCTCGCGGTCGTACAGATTTCCGCGCTGCATGCTACTTACGGCAGCGTGTGACGTGAGTTACAAGAGATTTGTATTACTTAATTTATCATTATATGTGATGTCTTACAGGTCAAAGGTAGTTCATTGTCGATTGTCAATAAGGCGTTGCTGCCATAAACATTCATTTAGAAACATACTTTATTATCAACAGACAATGCCTTTGCTTTAAAAACGTCACATATGTATGTACATGATTTGTTTTTTTACATCGTTTGCAATATTTTAGTAAGGTTATCTTTTTAAACATCATAATTTCAATACCCATTCTTAATATGGCAAATGTTTTTTTGTCATATTTGCCTTGTTCCCAAAAAAGGTAAAAATTTTACTAATTATTGTCCTTGTTAAATTTATATTCTACATGAAAATCAGGTGTTTATTTACAATTTACAAGCTTGTACATATAGGCACTTCGTGAATAGGTGTGCAATCTAGAAAAACTTAAATTAACCTGTCAAAAAATGGTGTTTGTGTATAACTTGATGAAATAAAAATCAATCATATTTAAAGAATTTATTTTTTGAAAAGAAGTTTTGAAAATTAATTGTTTTGTTGTTATCATCATCATCAACCTATAGTAGTCCACTGCTGGACATAGGCCTCCCCTAATGAGCGCCATAGCGCCCGGTCTTCAGCTTGCCGCATCCAGCATCTGCCTGCACCATTGTTGTTATACATATCATTTTCATTTTATTGGTATTGAGTTAACCGCCTTTGCTGATATTTTGGACACCTACAAAAAGGGATATTTTCATACACCACCGCTCCCCCATATGTGGTGCACTGTCGCTAAGTAGCTAAGTACGAAGATTTCGTAAACTCTTCCTTTCGCTCCGTGCATTAAAAAGTACACACACACAAATTAAATTGTATTTATACCAGTTTCTGCCTTTCTGGTGCAATATACTATTGCCGTAGTTTTGCAATCTTAATTTAATACCTCTACTTGCATAGGTACAAATTATTTGAGTCTGAATAGTATCAAATTGTATTTTAAAAATATTAGTCCATATGTCAACATGTTTTCCTGTCATTGACAATCTGTCTCCATCCTGCATTTTTTTCTCCCACCTTACATTTTTTCTTAGAGTCTTTAAACTCCCACAGATTTTAAGACAACATTAATGTTGTGGATATATTTTGATCGTGACTCAAATGTAATGGTTATTAGCTTTAAATATATTATACACTTGGATTGAACACATGATGAAGTATCATGACTAGCTCTATTGAAACAGACACCTATAATTGATTTGCAAGGTTCTAGTGACACTCATGAACTGCAATGAAGCTTTTAAATACGAACTCTCATGAACAGTAAAGATCGTATGAATGTAATTCCAAATGTTAATAAAATCAAAGCATCTAAAATAATATTTCACTTGTTACCTGCGAAAACGGTCAACTTAATTACCTATATTATAAACTTAGTTAATACTGGTGAGCTCAGACCACCAGTTTCATATCCAAGGGATTTAACTGACCAAAGGACAGTCCCGAGCGGCGGGCGGTCCGCGACTAAACCTCAACTAATCCAAGCTCCATATTAAACCATAGGTGCTAACCTGTACGACACCCTCGCCACATCACCCCCTATTTGCGCCCCCCCCCCCTAAAGAACTTGGTTGCGAAAACTATTGAAAGTTACTTTGCGCGATTAACCACACCAAAATTTCGCTTATTTTACAGGTAAGCCATCACAACTTTAGGCCGCCGCACTATAGGTGTTATTAAGAGATTATTGTGTTATGAAATTTATAATTTCCATTTAGGAGACGCGTTTAGTTGAGCCCGATTCCAGGATGGTATTATGTAAATTCAATAACTGTGCGGGTTTTAGAGACGGCCTTTGTTTTCAATTGGTGCCTACTATTTACATGTGGGTCGTTAAACGAAATATATTACACAATAATTCGACTAGCATGAAATACGTAAAATACGTCAATAATTGAGCCTGATTTAGAAATCTGTGATTGTTTATCCTCTGCTATTAAAATAGGAATATTGGAGATGCCTAAAGTATAGAACGCTGAAAGCCTTCAATAAGGCTTGTTGCAGCACTTAGACGGCGCAGTAAAAAAGCGCACCGAGGCGGCAAAAACTATTTAATAACGCGCTAAAGAGGAATCCACGGTACAAAGAAAGACGGTAAAAGCATCGGTCTTCACAAAGCGATCACTCGGCGCCGAGGCTCGAAACATGCAAAGGATTAATTATTATTTTAACATTTCTCTTGCGTTTCGTCCGTCCTTTTTTGCGTCCGCGCAACTTAAAGGCAAGAAAGTTGCTAAATAATTAAGTCGTCCTCTTAACGACAGTGTTTCGACGTCTACCTAAGTAGCCGATTTTTCATGGGAGGAAGTTTTTCCTTAATATTTTCTACCCAGCAGACTGTTTTATGCCGAGCGACATTAAGTCGTACGCGACGGTAATCGGATTTTTTTTTACGTAGAATTGATCGATAGTTACTTTTACGTATTTTTTTATTGAAGGTTTATTCCTTTATTCAGCTTAAAACTCAAAATCTATACCTTAAAGTATTTTTAAAAATGGCGGCAAACGACGAAGTTGATCGTTCAGTTTTTCAGTTATTATTTCGCACCTATACACTCGTTGTCTTATTTATGCATCAACCTTCATCCATCAGAAATTGCAAAGCAATACTAACCATTTACTTGTTTTCAGGTAAAACGCTGCCAGTTCACTGCGTGGTGGAGGCGGTATCGTCGCTGGAGGAAGGCGCGTGGAGACGGCGCTCCGTGGTGGAGACGGACAGCTACGTCATCATACCCACTGCTACGGCGTTCCACGAACTGGTACCGGCGGCCATGATGAGGCTGGGCTACCCACATGAGCTTGCTGCTTCAGCCAAAGGTGAGTGTCATGTTCTTGCTGGCGGACGGCGGCATCGATTTGTACGGACTGCACCTGTACGAGCTCACCACATCGTTAATACCTACTCAAAACGTTTTTTTAACCTTAAAAAGCTTGCTCTATAGTTAGGTCATACAATATGGCACCAAATTCAAATGCGGATGATTACAAAAGGTCCATATCGATCGCAAAGTTCTTCCATTTTGGCTTTATACGCTCACAATACGAGTAGATAAAATAAAAATCAAGCTTAGGATCATCAGCAGTCCCTTAACAGGCTACCTCTTCCACAGGTTCAGTAGTCATCAACAACTGGAAACCACTACCATTCGAGCGCATCTCCGACGGGCCCCTGGCCACGGTTGGTGAAGTCCTGGGAGAGCTGACAACAGTGGCGACGCTACGCATACAGCTGCTGCGGGCGCGGCAGACTGCGCTCCAGGACATCAAGGACAAGCTACTGAGGCTGCTGCTGGTGCAGAGTAGGCCATTGTTGATGTCTTCTGGATGCCCTTTAGATGAGGTTAGTTAACACAAAAAAAAAAAGTACAAAAGTGATGCAGATTCATAAAGAGGTATTAGAATACAAGAAAATAATACGGCAGAAATTATCTTAGGTTGGGTGGTTACATGGTTAGGCCTATTTTATAGGGCCTTAATATACATTTTAATAGTGTAAATGTGTATGTAGGTTAAGTTTAGCGCGTAAGATAGACCCTAGGTTGACGCGGATCATTGTGCTAATAAAAACATTTTCAAACAGGCTATTGGAAAACATTGTATAAGAATGCTATAAGAATATAACCGAATACTGTTGAGATAACAAACGATTTCGGCATATTCATTGTTAATAAGCTATCCCTCAAAATTGAAACCCCGTATTTCCATACAAATCCCACTTTGTATTCGCCAAAAACACCTGTCAAACCAAATTACGTCAACCGATCCGCATTAAAATCCCGATCTTCGTTGACAAAGCGATCGCGCCCGACTGGGCTAAACCAACACTCACAATGCTCGTTGGTAATGTTCTTTAAAGCCTGATTGTTGCTTCGACCCCGGAACCTTACCCCCTTATTAGCGGTAGTACTATTGTTTACCATGTTTTAAAGCCGTACCTACAAAACAATAACGCGATAGGTAGTGTTTGTTATAGCAACGAAGATCTGTGTGGGTTGTATACTGTTTCAAATAATGATCTGTTCCTAGATTTTAATTTTAATTCTTAAAAAATTAACAGTTTCCACTGGAACCAGAAAAATCTATTTTTGGATACTTGTGTCTGTTTTAATAAGCTTTAGGTTTTTCTATCTTTGTTCTCCAATCAAGACTAAAGGGAAAACTAGGTAACCCCGTGCAAGAAAATAAGTGTAACTCTGCATTGGTGCAAACTCTTTTGAAGGCATCATAAACCTGCCATATACGATTTAAAACTCATCTACCGTTTTCTTGTTTAACAAACATCTAAAACGGCTTAGTTTTTCCCAGATGTTTCATACCAAACCGATAAGCGCTGTCTTTGTTTTAAGTTTTCGCTGTCAATTTAAAAGGCAGACTCACGAGGGCGATGGAGACAGATTATCAAACTCTCTGTTAAGTAGACGAGCGTACAATTTGGTAGGTCGTTATAATTTGCGAGGTTACGCTTAAGTCCTCTAATAAGGATGATCACTCGAGGGAGGAATTAAGGAAGCATTTGTTTTGATGTTCGCGGGCATTCCGCGAGTGTACAAAAGGAAAACACGGTTTATGCGAATTTTGATGTCATGATAATGAGGTACTGCTTATTAGGAGATTTATCCTATCTTGCTTTGCTTGAAGTATTTATTCTTATGTTTTGTTCGTAGTTAATATTATTTTGTGTTTATACGTGTTATCCGTTAATCCGTTTAGCCTTCTAAATATAAACGCGTTACGTTCGAAACAATCTTTTGAAATTTTGGGGATCATAAAAATGAAGTTAAAATATTTTATACTATAGTGATAGTTGGAAAAGCTAGGTCCTTTAAAACACCCGTTTCAGCGATTAACATACTATTTAAAGGTCATTTTAATCCGTAATTCTAAATGAAACGGTACATTTAAAACAAGAACGTAATAATTTCCATGATACGTTCTAACTGTTCTGAGTCATGCGAAAATGTTTTATTGTATTTTTTATTTTATTTTAAATTTATATTTATTCTTCAATTTCGGCACATTGCAATGCATTGAAAAACGTAACAGAAAAAAAATGCATAGAATCTATCTTATGTGTCCTTTACATGATATATTCAATTTTAAGCTCAGCATGCTATGCTCTATGCTGCACCTGTACAGACCAGGTCCTAAAATTAAAACAATAAAAACGTTTTACTTTATACCGAACCCTAAGAGGTCTAAAGTATTATAGTTAGGGAGCTGGCGAGCCAAATTTCGATATGATCAGCACACAAGGCAGACGTTATTAATAGTGATATTTATGCCCTAAGAAACATCAAGAACCTTGTCTGCCACCATGGTGGCGCTGCGTTGTAAATTTACAGCGTTTCAAAAATGTAAAAAAAAAGGTGTGCTATATTATGCGCACACGTCTGCTTCTGGGGCTGATGATCACAGTCATCCTGGAAACAAAGAATCGAAAAGGCAGACATCCAGGGCTCTAACTTTTGTAGTATTCAATTTTTTAATTTATTTTTATGAATAAAAAAACTGTATATGAAGTGCACACCTGGCAGATTTGAATTGTTCGATCAAAAACAATGAGAAGAACCACGGAAAAATAGTCTGCTAACATGTTGCCTCTGCGTTGTCTATTGACAGTGCTCCAAAAATGTAAAAAAAAGGTGTGCTATAGTATGCGCACACGTCTGCCTCTTGGACTGATGTTTGAATTCCTTGTGAAAACCACGAAAAACGATGAGGCAGACGTTCAGGCCTCTGATATTCCAAAGGCAGACCATTTGTTTTTTTTTTAACCCGACGCTCGCGCCAAACCAAGCAGGTATAAATTGAATTGATCAAAATGCTACAGACAAGACCACATCCCGCCTTCATTCTTGTTTTTTTTTTTAAAGTTCCAAAACGCACTACCGGAGTATGTCATTGACAAGTGGTATTGTAGTTCCCAAGTTCATCTACGTTAAAGGCACGTGCTTTTGTGCATTTAAATCTAAAAAACCGGCCAAGAGCGTGTCGGGCCACGCTCAGTGTAGGGTTCCATAGTTTTCCGTCCGTCACAGTAAGTGTTCCCACTTAAGAGTTAAAATAACACCGCCACATCTATCGGCAAATTAAGTAAACTATTGCGCGCGAGCTTAAAATATGGAAGATGATTTTTATGGGATAATTATTTATTTCGTGAACCTATTTTCACCGTTTTTACTTTATTTGAAAGCACGTCATTTTATTGTGATTTTGTAGAAATTACAGGTACAATAAATAGCTGCTTATACGGTTAAATTACAAACTTATTTCAGAAATTATTTTGTAATTATTTTTCAAAAACTATTCAACCTATCAAGTTCAAAATAATTTTCCTAGAAAGTTTTTATAAAGTTCTACTTTTGAGATTTTTTTCATATTTTTAAAACTTATGGTTCAAAAGTTAGAGGGGGGGGGGGGGGACACAATTTTTTTACTTCTGGAGCGATTATTTCCGAAAATATTTACATTATCAAAAAATGATTATAGTAAACCCCTATTCATTTTCAGATACCTATCCAACAATATATCACACGTTAGGGTTGAAATGAAAAAAAAAATCACTCCCCACTTTACGTATAGGGGAGGTACCCTAATAAAACATTTTTTTCCACTTTTTATTTTACCACTTTGTTGGCGTGATTGATATACATATTAGTACCAAATTTCAGCTTTCTAGTGCTAACGGTCACTAAGATTATCCGCGGACGGACGGACGGACGGGCAGACATGGCGAAACTATAAGGGTTCCTAGTTGACTACGGAACCCTAAAAATGACTAAAAGAGAAAACTAACCCCGTGAATTCCGTGAATTTCAAACAGTTATACAGCTGAAAATCAGTGAGCAAAGTGTCTGCCACATTTTTTTTTCGAATCCACGGAGTCATAGTGAATCGAATGGGCGCAATGAGAACCGCGTGCAAATGACTTAGTAGAGCTTTTTTTTAACATTTTTACAACTCGGTTCCACGATAATGCAGAGTCCTGAATGTCTGCCTCTTCGATTTTCTTCGTTTCCAAGATGATTGTGACCTCATGGTCACAATGGAGTTCATACTCCAGAGGCATACATGTGCAAATGATTTAATACCCCGATTTTTTTAAGCAACTTCAATCCGCTGTAACGCGAAAACGCAGCGACATAGGACCTTAATTGATTGGACCAAATCAATTCGTAATGATTTAAGCTGCAATCCACCTCGACGTGAAACGTGTGCAAATCATATACCGAAATGCTCGCCAGCTCCCTAACTATTACCGCGTCTGTATACGTAAATTTAAAACCTAAATAACCTCAAAAGATAGATACACGTACACCAATTTGTCGTCGCGATGCACTCACCGCAGCACCTGCCTCACACGGGATCTCCATACATAATAAATTTAATTGAATCTCAGACTCATCCGCGCCTCGCACAGCTTTATTATATTTTCTAAATATCCATGTTGCGAATGGGTTAGGGGGTGGGAGGGGCCCTCGTCTTACCAACTTGAGCCGGCGAAAGAGGGTTAAAAGGAGTTTTAGATGTACGAACGCTTTTGATCTTATTAATACCATAAAATAATGCTTTATAATCTTATTAAACACGAGGTTAGCGCTCGACGCGCCCTCCTCCGGGCTTAACCGTTCGCGATTTCAATATAGCGTTTCCAGTGACACAGTCAAGTGGCCCATTTAGATTGTTTGACTTACGACTAAAATGTTACTTCAAGAGGCATTTGAAGAGAGTTGTCTCTTTGCTAAAAATTAAAGGAACATTGAGCATACAGAAGGCTTATCACGATAATTTTAATTAACAGAGTTTCAAGCAGCTCAGTTAGGTCCGTAAAGAAATTGCTTAGCAAACACCTCATGAAACTACTTTCGCAGAGGAAATTTAAACAAAAAACATTTAATAAGTTTACTAAATACTCGCGAAGTCAGTACAAATACAAATGAGTCAAAGGCATCCCTAAATGGGCTAGATAATCAAACACGCCGCGAAGTTAGTAGCTAAACGCGAGATGAACTCGGCTCTACGATATTATGGTAATTTATGGCACGGCAATTTGTGCCACTTCGATTTTACTTCCAACAAACTTTTGGACGCTTAAGGAATATTTTACCCAAAGGGTTTTTAACAGACGGGTCTGTAGGGGATCAATATTAACCCATAAATATTCTAAGGCTTATTTTGAAACTAATTTTCAGAAAGAGTTTCCTTGTTTTAATTTTTTTTAAGGATTTGTACCAATAACATTGTACCTACACGTGAGTAGCGAAGGCTGCGTAGTAATGATACGTGATAACTATATACCTAAGCCTATTGTGTTCTAAGTTAGACATGAAGAAATGTTCACAGTCAACCGAATTACGTATTAGTCGGATTAGTTGTGACAGAGTTATCGCGAAGGCGCCAGTTCTCGTAAATCTTAACTGAAGACTATATCTGAAAGCAAATATGGCCGTACTATTTAAAAATAAAAAACAAAGAGGCAGATTAACGTATCACTTGCGCTGCTAATGCCTCGCCTGACATGATTTACAATCTAAACGTGATACCTGTGTTAATTTAACATTTGATTTGGCACACAGATCACTTATTCGCTAGACGAAGCATGCTTATATGCTCACGGTATCACGGTCACCAAATATTGGCTTGGATTTAGTATATGAGAGCGCAATTGATTTTTAGCATAACCCACGAAGATGACAAAATTCAACGTAAACAAAAATTGTTGACGGACTGGAATTAACTCTTAGAACAATACTCAGCAAATTTCTGTAAATCTTCCCATACCATAAACATTTAGTGAACGTTTTAAGTGTTTTAACGGTGGCGGTTGGGTGGTTTTGGGTGTGTAGGTGCAACAGACTCTTAGCATCGGTTGCACTACTCCGTCTGTTAACTTCATAGTTAACAATTTACCTGTATGAAATTTTTGACAGATGTCTATGGGCTGACAGCTGCGCCGCCATATTTAACGTTAATCATTCCGTTATCGAAGTAGTTTAGGGAAAAGGATCCAGTCCACAAAAATCAGTCAATAGAATTTACTCTTTGTCAATATCGTCGTACGAGTAAGTCATTCATTTCAATGACAATTTTTGAGAATCGATCCTCTTCGGTAAACTACGTTCAATTGTGCGTGGTACAACCCACCCTTAGGGCCGGTTGCACCAAACCGTCTGTTAACGTCAACGTCATCGTTTAAAAAATCTTGTATGAAAAGTTTGACAGTTTTTTATGGGATGACAGCCCCGTCGCCATATTTAACGTTGATCAGTTCGTTAGTTATGCGTGGTGCAACCCACCCTTAGTGTCTTAAAACTAAGATGGCATCTATCAAATATGTGCTAGCATAGCATAGTACAGCAGCGTTTTTTTATACAATAAGGAGTCTATTGGATCTTTGATTTGGCAAGAGCAGCGCGTCGCCCGCGGCTGACAAGTCACTTGACGACGTAATCACCAGCATTGTTCCATGTAATCTCGCGATACCGGCAGATCTCACTTGCATAACTGTCAAGCTGTGTAAACTCCGCGACGGTATAATCTGGCAACTTCTTTATGATTGACTACTTGCGATTAAAACCTGTCTAAATAATGCTAGCGTTATCTTTAGAATAAATAGTTGTGAAATGTTAAGTAGAATGGAATTATTTTCAGGGTGTACTGAGAGTCGTAATATCCGTAATATCTGCTAATATTACGTCATTATGAATAGATATCAGCCGAAGACAGAAGCTTAAGTGACTTTGTAGCGAAATACTATAATAATCTTCTACATATAAAACAAAGTGATGTCGGTTACACCATTCATAACTCCAGAAGGGCTGAACCGATTTTAATGATGTTTGATTTTTTGGATTTATCTCCGTCCCGAGTAGCAGAATCACTATTAAGATAATGGAGAAAAAAATATTTAGGGGAACGAAGTTTGCCGGGTCAGCTATTACCTACTAAATAAATTTATTACCTAATCCAAGTCTAAATTTATTTATTTTTTAGTCACGTCGACATAGAAATAAAACTAATTGCCTTGTTTTTAAATTTTCTATTATATTCATGGTGTACTAAAAGTCGTGGTATTCGTAATACTTGCTAAATATTACATCATTCTTAAAACATATATTAGCTGGAGACTGAAGTAGTACCTATCTAATAATAATCCGTGTGTTGTTCAGTCACGTTAACATAGTAATGATACTACCTACTTGCCGTTCTTTAAAAAAAATACTGTACTGTATGTAGCAATAATATCAATCAATCAATAATTTTAATTTTGTCATCATAGGAATAAATTACAGTGACAGGGTATTCAAAAAGTAACAACTATGATTTACCCTTCGGCATACGATAAATTATTAAGTGCAATACAATTAACTAAGTAGTACAATTATTAAATAATAGATACTAAATGTTACATGATTCTTAAAAAAGATATATCAGCTAAAAAGGAGATCGTCAATTCTGGGCCACCTGATATAAACCGTATACAGTTTGTACTTCAATGTAAAATAAATACTCATTTTATTACTAAAGTAGACAACATATTACAAAAAAGACCGGCCAAGTGCGAGTCGGGCTCGCGCACCGAGGGTTCCGTACAAACCTGTAGGTATATAAGTAAAAGATCACCCATTGCATTGACATAGAATATTGATTTTGTTACCGCTTAAAGGAATTATAGACCTGAGTATTTGATAGGAATTTCAATTTAATACCTCTACGCGTTTATGAGGAAAAAGGTAGTAAGTAAGTTTAAAATTTTAAAAAATATTTTTTGTATGAATTTACTAAAAATGTCTAGTTTTTTTCGTAATTTTTACTTTGTCTGTGCTATATGAAGTTTCTTCGCGCCAAGTTTCAAGTTTCTGAGTTTACGGGAAGTACCCTTTAGGTTTTGAGTTTCTTGCGAGTACTCAGTTTCAAAATATGCGACTTAAATTGCTATTTCTTTTGATTGCGTTAACATAAAAGTTTGGTTTTGCTACATCTGAAAGGGCCTATAGCCCTGAGTATTTCACATGAATTTCAATTTAATACCTCCACGCATTTACGAGGAAAAAGGTAGTAAGTTTAAAGTTAAAAAAAAAAATTGTGTGATTTTACTAAAAATGTCTACTTTTTTAATTTTTCCATTATATGACGTTGCTTCGTGCAAAATTTCAAGTTTCTGAGTTCACGGGAAGTACCCCGTATAGGTTTTGCGAGTGCCGAAAAACTCTAAAATTTGCAGCATAAACGACTGTATCTTTTGATTGCGTTGGCTTTTAAGTTTGATTTTTTCACAGCTCCAAGAGATTTAAGAAGACCTGAGTATTTATTATAAATTTCAGCTTGATACCTGTTAGGTTTGAGGTTATAGGGACTCGGAGAAAGATACACGCACACGGTCGGTTGCTAACTGATTTTTATTGGTGCGCGCGATGCGCTATGAATGCATGCTCGCCATACGGTACAACTATAGCTAGGTACACATATTATTCCTAACAATACCTCCACGCGTTCCTGAGAAAAATGGTCTTGACAGACAGACAGACAGACAGACAGACAGACAGACAGACAGACAGACAGACAGACAGACAGACAGACATACAGACAGACAGACAGACAGACAGACGGACAACAAAGTGATCCTATAAGGGTTCCGCTTTTTCCTTTCGAGGTACGGAACCCTAAAAATGAAACGGGAATTAGAATTACTAAATAAATAAACATTATGTTGATCTTTCCGCGATTAAAATACAGCAAGATAAGTCGTTAACGTCCTTAAGGCAACACAACATAGAGTTTAACTTCACCTAAACTGAAACGGGTTTGTTTTTTGGTTTGACACTGTCAATGTCTACCGTTACATAATCTGCGTTTTGATACTGTTCGGTAAGTTAGAACATTGTAATATTAAAATAATATCTAAGCCTACGAATACGGAAGTTTAACTTAGAAATCGACTGTATTAAAACGCCTAAAGATTGAAAATGCGTTTTTTTGCATTTTTGATCGGAGTTTGAATATTAAAAGTGGGTTTCATAATGGCATAATATCATACTCCTTCGATAACAAAAGGCATTTTTTTTTTCATTTTGCAATGTCAGATACTAGTGGTATCGCACTTAACGGTGGTAAACCTTTTCCCTTCGCAATAGGTGTTAGGAATGTTCAGTTAATAGTATCAACGATGGTTTGACAGCCGTCTTTATTTACCGAAATACAGGAACTATAAATACGATCAAAATATGACTTTTTACTATTTCATCATGATTCCCGTTTTGTTATTAAGTCCGTTTTTGTACATTTAAAAAAAAACCGGTACTTTTTTACATTAATATATAAATCATAGGCATGCACGCTTATATTGGCCTTGTCAGATTCAAGTTTTAAATGCATGATTTTTCAATTTTCCCATTAGATTTCGCATTTTTTTTACCACCGTCCTGATTTAGAAATTATGACGTTTTTTTAAAGGTATGAACCATTCCTAAACGGTCCTAAATAATCTGGGCCAGATCACCTAACAAAAATTGTTTAAGTGACTTTGTATTTAACGAAAATATTCAAAAACTAAGTAAAGTATCATCAGTAGTCTAAGGCAACTCATATTGTCCTTCTTTTAGTCCTGTTAACATAAAGTTAACTACTTGCCTTGTTAAGTTGTATATGAAATGATACTTTGGATATTTTGTAAGCATTTAGCGGCATTCTTGACGTGTTGTCGGATCGAGTTACAGTCGAAATGTTTTAGTAGAGGCACTTAGTCCGCGGCGTGTCGGCACCTCGTTGAAGGAGCAGTGGGTGGATACTAATTGCCAAGACGCCCTTTGCTCATTGTTTTAGAGCAGGCCATGATTGAAGTTTCGGCGGCGGCCGCAGAGTGATGCCTCTAACCGCAGCGCAAACAGTGCTGCGCTGGCCACTTGCGCATGACATACACATTAACAGCCGACCTAATATTTTCATAATCTAATGGCGATGTTCTGTGAAACAATACTCCGTGTTTACTCGAACAATTATCTGTATCTGCTACTGTTTAGACTGACCTCTTTAGAATCCTCTTAAATTGTTTGCCTAACGCCGTTTCGTTTGCCGTTTTCGAGACAAGCTGATTGAATGAGAGTGTAATTTCGGTATCTTTTGTTGCAGGTGACGTTAGCTCAAATATGTCGGGGGCAGGATAAGACGCCCGGGCCTCACAATTTCCATGAGCCATCGGAGGATATGCGTAGAAAGTTTGAATCCTGGTGGAGTGCCCAGGTATCCCCGCGTCCGCCACCATTCAGCCCCCGGCGGTATCCTTCACCAGGGCCTAAAAACCGCTCACCCACACTTGCAATGCCTGATCACTTACACCCAGCACTGCAAACGGTTCAAAGCCAATATCCAACACAGAAAACCCGAATGCGAACAAGTTTCGACCCAGAATTAGAGTTGCCGAAGTTACAACGTTGGTTTTCTGAGAACCAGCATCCAACTAGACAACAAATACAGCAGTATGTACGGGAACTGAACAACTTGGAGTCAAGACGTGGCAGAAAACCTCTTGATGTTAACAACGTCGTGTATTGGTTCAAGAACGCAAGGGCAGCACAAAAACGAGCTGAATTACGCAACATTGGCGGCATAGGTTGCCATCTCAACGGGTTTAGTAGTAGAAGCCACAGTCCCACAAATGGTTCCTTAATGGCTGGAGGTGATGGGTACCCACACGATCACAACTCTATGAAGAGTCCATTGCAACTATCAGGGAGCCCTGGTCGATACCCCATGTCAGTCATGTCTGAGGACAACTTGTCTAATGCTGGATCTGATTTGGACGATGAAGGCGGCGACGTCAATCCAGATGATCGGCCGGAAAGCCCAGAAGCACCGCTTTCCTTGATTACCACAAAAAAAAATAACGGCACGGAAGAGCAAGATAAAGAATCACCTAAACCTCCGGATATCATTAAGGTAAATAAGTTAAAAACAGTCTTAATTTTTTTTATAAAAAACATTTTTTTTTCATGGTTAATTTAACTGTATCTTTTGTTGTCATAGGTGCATGACATCAAACAAGAACCAAGAGACCTAAGTAAACCTGACCAAGAACACTCACCGCATCGTTCACCAGCGAAGAACAGCGATAGTTCGCACAATAACAACAACAACGACGACGAAAATGGAGTGATTGACGACAACGACAACGCTTCCGACGACGACGTCGTCCAGGAACGTCATTACCAGCCGTCATCGCCTCACCTCGACCGCTTACCCTTCCCCATGGTGCCGAATCATCCTATGTTTGGGCATGGAATCATGTATATGAGTCAATACATGACGGGGTTTCCTGGGGTGGGCGGGGTACCCGGTGAAGGCGCTAGTGGTTTAAACCTCGCCCTTGCCGGCGCCTCAGATGAGCGGCGAAAACGCAATCGCACATTCATAGACCCAGTCTCTGAGGTTCCCGTTCTTGAGCAGTGGTTCTCAATGAACACACATCCCTCGCACAACCTCATTTTGAAGTATACGGAGGAGTTGAACAGAATGCCTTATAGGCAGAAGTTTCCGCGGCTGGAATCGAAGAACGTGCAATTTTGGTTTAAGAACCGCAGAGCAAAGTGCAAGAGGTTGAAGATGTCTCTATACGAGCCTTCTTCGCCGTCACACTATCCACATCCGGGGCATCCTCACGCTCTTGCTGAACGCAAAATGGTGTGAACTATCTGGTGTATAGAAACTCAACGCAGCAAAGTACCTTAGTGTTGTGATTCCAGCTTATCAAGCTAAAATAACGTAGAAGGTAGACGAGGAAAGTTGTTCCATTTCAAATTTAATGACAGTGCATAAGTCAGAAAGACTGAGTTCAATTGAATTGTCAATGGTGTCGAGTGCCATGCTAGTATTAATGGTGGTGACGTAAAGTGTCCGTTTTATAAATGGCCAACTTGTAATACTTACATGTCTCATTCTAGCAAATGTAAATAAGTAGTTGAAAAGAAACACCCGCGTGTAATTACAAGTTATTACTGGCGTTAAATATATGGTCGCAATCCGTGCTGGTGGTTAATGTACTCTATATCTGCGCTACAAGAGTAGGCATAGACGCGCATAAAGTAAAATTATTGATTTAAGTTACTTGTAATTTTAAATCAATTTCGTAATGCTTGTGTGTACAGTCGAAGTCGAAGATATGTTTACACTTTTGCACCTTGCTCCTTTGTGATAAGGTGTAGAAGTGTAAACATATCTTTGACGCCAACTGTATATAGCTAGGTATACAAAATAAATGAAAAGCGGCAATTAGTAAACGAATCTCAAACGTAGTACGGTACTTAAATTGTTGTAGGTACCTACATCAACTGTCAACCTAAAGGTATGAACAGCTTTTTTAATTAGTTTGTATATAAATTCTATTTAATTTATATTTAAAATAAGTAAAATATCGAATGTAGTTAATCAACAATGAATACTCTCATCATAACTCCGATTAAACCAAACTTTAGATATATTGTAGGCAAAATTGTAAGAATGGTATTCAATGTTATTCTTATTAATGTAAAATTGTAAAATAAATGGATGTGTCATTTAGTGTAGTATAGGTAGGCTTATATTAGACAATGCACATACTTAGATTTAAACGAAACTAAAGTTTTGCTAATATCGACCGTGGTTGGTCGAGCAGATTCAATGTTCCTAGACTAAGTATGGTCGTAACAACTTCTTTAGCTTCTCTATCTTTACGAAGCCAATTTGTATTAATCATCACTGTATATTTCACACTGCTCAGAAAAATGGGGCTAAAAATACTCACCTACTAGAAAATCTTGAACATTATTTCCTCTTCAGCCCGAACCGTCAGAAATCGTTCATGTTTCTACCAGAAATTGATCATTAATTATCATGCTTCCTCAATCCAAAGATTGGTTAGGTATGCTTTTATTATCCATATGTAAGAAGCATATACTCGTAATCATACGAAAAGTCAGCTCACAAATAATAGTTAAGGAGCCCTTATCAAGATCATTCAAGCGACAAATGTTTTAGCCGATTTTAATATACAGCCTAACCATACTACTAACAATAATAATAATGCTTCCGGCGGATTTCGACCATGGCGACCACTTCAACTCCTAACTAATAGTTGGACGCTCGTGCGCCCGAAGATGGCTGACTTAGCCGATCTTCGAGGTCAATCACCAAAATTTCTGTGTACATGGCGATCGTGCTGCCAAACCTAACCATACTGCGAGCAAGGCAAAGGTACAGAGATGTCAAATTATTTAAATCGGTTAAAGCAATTTGTGCTACACCAGAAAACATGGAATATATTACTTTGTGGACAAACTAATATAATATGTAATTATCTACCTAACTATACTCCATTCCATATAATTTTTTAAAGGATATAAACCATCCGAACTATATGCTTTGGTTATTTGGCTAATGAGATTCAACGTTTTGTATGTATGGAGTTATGCCATTGACTTAACGGCTAAGTATGGTTTATATATTTAATGTTATATATTTTTCCATTTAGGTACATTGTTTAAAAGTGCATATGGAACCGACTATAGACTACTACGTACTAGGCATTGTTTGGTTACTTTTGATTTTGAACCATGTTATTTTTAAATCAATTTTTTGGATTGATCTGTGTATAACTTAATAGCATATTTGTAACTCTGTCACCAAATTATATATTTTTGTCCACATAGTATGTTATTGATCTGTTTAATTCCCTTCAGTATTTTGTAACCTGCAACAAGACTTGTTCCAAATAAAATAGTACTTTAACAATAAGTATTGCATCGCCAAATAGACTACAATAAACAATATAACAGTATTTACGCATTTATTGATAGAGGCTGTATTAAGAAATGTTTTTGACCTACATAATTATTGTTTTATAGTTTTTAGACAATATGTATACTACATTAATTGTAACATTTGATTTCTGATTCACACGTTTAGGCGCTCGCTGTATTGCGTAGTTAAGGCGTTGGAGTTGTATTGAAGTAGGATCGTGTCTACGTGTTTTAAAGTTAGAATACGGCCCAAGTAAGCTTACTTATTCGTGTATGCTACTACTGAGATTGTACACTGATAATGGCACTATAGAATGTCGGCAAAAGCATCGCCAACGTAAACCCAGCACAGATGTTACAATAAATGCAGTACGCAGCAACTACAATGCTACACACGAACTGTTTTGTTATTTCCATGTTATATGCTTGTTTAGTGAAGCTGTGATGAACTCCCAAATATTGTAAATATTTTATTAATGTTTCTAAGGTTGATATTGTAAACTATGTCACTAGGCTCTCGCGGATTAAGTAGCATTTATTGTTTAGTTAACGAAGATATTGACTAAATGTTTATTCCACTCAATTTAAATATACGGAAAATCAATTGATTATAATTATTACAATATAAGTGACTTTCTTTTATTTATGAAACCTTTTATTTAATACGTATTAGCACAACCTCCTCATTTGAAAATGTCATCTGTTTAAACCCATTTTCTCAAAACGACGATTGAAAGTGCCTATCAAAATAAGTTTGAAAACACTAAAAACTTAATACCCATATTGAAAAAAATCATTGGAAATAAAATTGCAGATCTCATAGTCACCACCAAGTACGTAGAACACAGACTAGGTACATAGCCAATAAATACATTGAAAGATTAATCAATTCGATCACATAAATTAAAACAAAAGCCATTGTTGGCAATTGTTATAAAAGCTGGTGTAGGTACCTGTACATATACGTCATGAATTTATCTCACCAGTAAATAGAAAATTTGTACGTCTGTTTGCAGATAAGGGTTGACCCAAAAGGCTTGGCTTTTTTGTATCTTAACTTTACGTAAGTACCTAATACCTGTGTCCACAGTAAATACATGAACCATTTATGCTGTACCTACTGAGAACAGAAAACTTATTTGATAAAAAAATAAAAAAATTGTATGATATCTACATATATGAGGTGTAACAAAACTGCTGGTGATCCGTTTAAGGACATAATTGGTATCGTATTCTAATTGTGAAAAACTTTTTAAAAAATTAACGCAGAAAAAAAATTGTCGCATGCAAAAAAAAATTTTAATACAATTGCTCAAAAAGTTGACTTTATGTAGCTGCAAATCGTGCGTAAAGTTTGATTTTATGCACTAGTGCTAAAAAGTAATCTGATCTGCAAATCGTGCGTAAAGTTTGATTTTACGCACGATTTGCAGATATATTGCATTTTAAATTGACCAATCAGAACACTTCACTATATTAAATCCACCAATCACAACACATATCGGAGTTAATCGGAACACTAGATAATTTTTTGGTTCGTATACTGTGTAAATAATTTAAGTCCTTAAAAAAAACATTGTATTTAATATCAACCAATCAGAATACAGCAATGTTAAAATCGACCAATCAGGAAACGCAATTTATTTCTCAAAACATGAGGTGTTTTTTAGTTTCTACTTCACAATCATTAAAAAAGATTAAATTTTTTGGGAAACGCTTTAAAGTGTGTTTAAACTGTTTAAACGGCTATTAGACATTGCAATTTGTAGGGCCCAACCTGTCGGGTTGGTAGGTGTAATGGCACCTAGGGAGTAGGAGTCCCGATCTAGGGCGATCGGGGCGATCGGCAGTGCCCCGACACCCGCAGCTGTTTATGGAGGTCGTTAGAGTTATTTTACCTTTTTTATTTATAATGTTAGCCATTTGCTACACATTCTGTCTGGTTTTTTATTTAAAATAAAAGTTAAAATGTGTAGATTCGCTGGTAATTAATATATTTATCTAGTTTTGTATTTAAATAATAGTTGGGTTGGGCAGATGAAGTTAGATTCAGGCAACTCGAGCGGTCATTTAAATATCTATAATAATAAAAACAGTATCTTCTTTTATTTAATGTGTACTGTTATGAGTACTATCACCGTGCTTCACCAATCCATTTTTTAGATGTTTTGAAGGCATCTCTGCAAACGTTGGTAGGGACGATTTGTTGGTGAGGTAGGGTTTGCAGGGACGATTTGTAGGGAAACTGTAATAACGGGCCCAACGCCGACAGGAGTTGGAATTGCCATGTGTAATAGCCGTTTTAAAAAGAGCTAATTATACCGTCGTCTGTGGCATTTATTCGCGGTATTGATATTTTGTATCTATGTCAAAGAAGTTAAAAAAATTAAAAGACCGTCAAGTTATACCATAATTTCACCTTAGTTTAGTTATTGTGCGTAAATAATAAGTATTTTTATGATATTTTCTCGCAATCGAAGTGAAACATTGTATGCATTACTCTGGTCTAAAAGCCATATTATCACTCGAACAATTTTCCCTCACTTCGGTCGGGAAAATAACCACCGGTGGTAATATGGCCTACTTTAGACTCTTGTCAAACAATCTACTATTATTTCATTGTAGTTTTTTCGCAATTGTATTAAAAAACGTTGTTCGACACACGTGCAGAAGTGTCATTTTCACTCGTCCCGAGTCTTGACCCTCGCCTACCGCTGCCAAGTAACCTCGGTACTCGTGCAATATGACATACTTCTCGCACTTGTATCGAAAACTACTATTTCGCGTCCATACATTTTTGTCCTACATTTTTCTTAATCGCAATACGATACCAACCGGATATCCCTATATATTAAACGGATCACCACTATTGTTACTTCCTGTATAGATAGTACACATGGAATTTTAGTCAGTCAATCAGTCTTGAAAACCACTATGCTCCGCTCCAGTCGCAACAAACCCATTTCCTAATTGATAAATATATTAACTAAACTTCGTAGGCTCGACCGCGTGTCAATACTCAATAGTATCCCCGAAACGGACTACGGAACCGGACGAGTGGACCCAAATCACTTGTCAGGTGAAAGTCTTGTAATCGGGAGATCTGCAGACATCTTTGTCATGTCTTCGATCTTGAGTCTAGTTCGACGACCGGCGGGCTATTTTGGCGGTCTGGTCTGATGCCTGTTTAGGGTAAGTTACAGGTTGAATGAGAGACTTGAGTTAAAGAGCTATGGGGTCTAGCCAAGTGACAATCGTTTATCGAAAACGCCGATTTCCCCTTTAATAAAAAATCTGTAATTAAATAAAAAAATCGGCTGAACCGATCTTGATAAAACATATCGATAAGATCACTTGCTAGTAAACCTTGAACCGTTTTAGCGCTACGACGGTGCCACTGGACTAAGAGCTGGCCACGTCAGATATGACACAATTATGAGAGCAACAAAACCCGCTAATTGCTATATGAGCTTATTGCTAGATCCCCGGGCATCTGGCAGCTATTAATGGGTGGAGGTCAGAATGTCAGACAAGCAAAATTTTTAAATTGGAAAATAGTAATATCAAAACAGGTAAAAACTGCCGAAGTTATCTCAGTTATAAAGGACAGGGCCTATATTTTAAAAAACATTGCGTATTATTAGGGAAACAAAAACAGTAGGCGACCAACTACCGGGCAACTACGAATAACATTATACGTCGTTTGGCACTATTTTCACCAACAGAAACTTTTGGTAATGATATATTCTAATTATTTATATAATTTCTCATAAAACCCAGAGCTCTAGGATTTGTTTTCTTAAAGTGATTTGCATTATTTGGCCTCCACAACTTTACAGCTGCCAGATGTCCAGATCTACAAATAAGCATAGTATAGCAAACTGACTAGACGGGTTTCGTTGCTCTCTGTCAGTCATAGTGTCATAGTGTCATATCTGACGTGGCTAGCTCTCCGTCTACATGGATGTGTATCTCATAGTGGTCAAACTCATAACACCCCTTTTTTGGATCGGGGGTTCAAAATCATCACCTGACTCATCTTTCGCTGTCATTTCGATTCATATTATCATACACATTTTACTTTTATCACTTAATTGCAATAAGATAAGGAATCACTTAATTTACTACACGAGTTATTGACTGATGAATGATTAACAAATAGTAGTTTATGTAACTGTTACGTAATAAGGGTCTTAAAATACGAGTGTGGATTTATGAAACGAGCCACAGACGAGTTTTGTAATAAGATCACACGAGTGTTTTAAGGCCTAATTACATACAGTTTCATACACTGCTTTATCTAGTCGTATTATATATCCTAAATGACGTGTTAGGAAACCATAAAATGACCGCCATTGCACGGCCATGGCCAACCCGATTGTGCCGGCGGTTGGGCGGGCGCGTGCCGTTGGTCGGGAAGGAGGACAGGATTTACATTATGTTATCAAATTCGATGTTCCAAATTTGAAACTCAACCTATCAATATTTGAGCATGTAAAGTTAAAATTACGTTACTGCCACATAAAAAGCTTATCATAGTAAAATCGGTTGTGGTAATGCTAGCCATTGCCTACCGTTTTTCAACACGTTTTAGAGGACTTACAATGTGAGTGTAGATAAAGTAAAGTTTTTGTACTGTTTCCTACCAATAATACTTACCTACATTATTTATTATGTACAATGTAATTTATGGATAACTGTTACTGGCCATCTATCTGTTATTCAACCATTTATATCTACCTAATATTCTTATTTAAGGCTGTTGTTGTCCTGAAGATCAATAAATAAATAAATAAAAGTAAAGAAAAAACCGGTCAAGTGCGAGTCGGACTCGTGCACGAAGGGTTCCGTATACCATTATCTATAAAAACGGCAAAAAATTCATGTCTGTTTGTATAGGAGCCCCCTTAAATATTTATTTCATTCTGTTTTTTAGTATTTGTTGTTACAGCGGCAACAGAAATACATCATTAGTGAAAATTTCAACTGTCTAACTACTTATCACGGTGCATGAGATACAGCCTGGTGACAGACGGACAGACAGACAGACGGACGGATTTCACTGTAATAGACATCAATTCAAGGAAAAAGTGTTAAAATTGGCAATTGATTGTTAAAGTATTGATACATCTAAATCTATGTAAAATATTTGGCTTAGTGACTATTATTTCTTCTTGTACTTTTTCCCACACTTTAAGTATGCACTCCCCGTAGTATTATTATTAGTGACAACTGTAGTTAATAAGTTAAGTAATACTTCTGTTGATATATGTCTTAGTGAGAGCTGTTAAGGGAATAAGTGAATGTTTTTATTGTGTACTAGAAACCTTATCTCTTGCTCACTTATTTCTGTTTGCTTTCCAAATAAATAAAATGAAAATGAAAATGGACAGCGGAGTCTTAGTAATAGGGTCCCGTTTTTACCTTTTGGATACGGAACCCTAAAAACTAAGTAAGCGTTTGCATTCTCTTTAACCTTGAACATTGTAATAGGTACCTATGGACCAGACCCTACTAACTTTAATACCTTTACTTTATCAGCAAGATCCCGGAAAAAGGTTACAACAAATCAAGTGCACTTGATACAAAGACACTGCGAAACACTGATACTTATTCCTTACTTATAGTTGAGATAAAAACAAGTGAAGTGCATCGTACTACGTACCGATGCTTTCAGAGGATTAAACCAATTAGAGAGATTCCTCTTTCTAGTAACAATTCTTTGATCGCCTACACTCGTCTGAGATTCTTATACCCTTGAGCGATTCCGATTTTAAAGAGCTGTGCCAATTTACTTGTTCATTTCTTTTGGCAGTCCAGGGGCCATATTCTAACTTTAAAACACGTATAAACACGATCCAACTTCAATACAACTCCAATGCATTAACAACGCAATACAGCTACGGCATAAACATCTGAAACAGAAATATCAGAATTTGCTTGAGAAATATTCCAACGCAACTCCAATACAACTTCAATATTGGTTGAATGTTTGTTGTGTGTTGGAGTTATGTTTGAGATAGGTTGTATTTTTATTGTATTGTTAATGTATTTTTAAATTAGAATCCGGCACAGTGGCGTTTTTGGCCGGCTTAGAAAAATAGTAAGAAATGATGATGAGAATACCGATTTGTTAGTTAATTTTGGTGCCGCAACCGACTCAAGGACGCAAACAAAGACAGCTTCAACTTTACATGTCACAAATAAGTTTTAATTTATTTATCGTATGGCTACATGTTACTGTATATAGATAGGCAATTCTTCCCAGGGATAGTAGTAGCGGGAAAGCAGATGATAAAGAAAATCCAGTGAGTGCTGCGAGGTCCAGATGGGACAGTGCAGCTGCCAAGTTTGTTACTCTTTTAGCACCACCCAGGGATGACGATCACGGTTGTCTAAGGTGTTTCCTAAGGACGCAGAGTAACATTGATTCCTCCATTGATTTTTAGGGTTCCGTACCTCGAAAGGAAAAAACGGAACCCTTACAGGAACCCACTTTGTTGTCCTTGGTGGTCGCCGCCACCTCCACCACCTGCCTGCCTGCCTGCGACCAGGAGCGTTACGACACGCTCGAAATGTCAGGAAAATAATAAATATAAGTAGACGTCCTGTATTTGTCAAAATAATCAGATATATGCCCACCACATTTTCTACTATGCGCGACGCGACGCTAAAAATACAGCTGCTTTGTTTATTTGATTGCAGAAACCCGTATAATAAGTAATGTGCCTAAATTAAATCTTGACCACTGAATCTTATTAGGTTGGTTAACCGTTTTTGCTACGTCAAAATGTAAAGGCGTTTCGTCACAAAGTACGTGACGTGACTGAGTAGGTAGGTATTTTTCGTAATTTTAATTAAATGTACACTCTAAACGTATGTTGACAAGACTAATTAGGTCGATTACCTACGGGTCAAACTTATTAGTTCGTAAGATATTTAAAAATAATTCAAAGAAATTAGACTAAATAGACTAAAAGTCTTCTTAATAATTAAAATTAAATATCTATTGATTTTTATTATGTTCTCTTTGTCGTCTGAGGTCACATTTCTTACTTCCCTTCCCGCTTTTACCTCATTTTCTCATCTCAATTAACAGCGTAGTGTAAAAATAATGTTGTCATGTTAATATCAGTTAGAGCATTAAGTTTTAATCTAAACAAAGTGCCGGCAGGGAAAGCCGCGCATTTATGTTAGTTACCCGTGGATTATGGCGTACGTAATAAAGCAATTTATTATGGACTGAGACGGCGTTGGCCATCTCCGCGGTTTGATAAAGTTATTAACTACCGTCTGAAGTGTAATGGTACAGTGCGAATGATGGTTGCACTTTTATCGTCTGTTAGTTATATCATGCGTCACTGTCACAGTTAGATTCAAAAATAACGGCTACGATGATAGACTACATCTCTGGCAGGAGGATGTAGGAAGGTCACAGGAATTATCTTTTAGTTCAGTAGTTATAAGAATGTGGTAACTGGTAACTGTAGCATTTGCTACAAAGGCTTAGGTTAACTTTCTAGATATGATATTATACTGTCCTGTGGGGATCAATGTTACTCTACGTCTGTAGGAAACACCTTAGACAACCCTACACGTGATCCCTGGGTGGTGCTAAAAGAGTAACGAACTTGGCAGCTGCACTGTCCCATCTGGACCTCACAGCACTCACTAGATTTTCCTTATCATCTGCCTTCCCACTACTACTACCCCAGGGAAGAAATGCCTATCTATATCCAGTGACATTTAGCCATACGATAAATAAATAATACTGTCCTGTTTTGAACACAGTTGGTCTTAAAAATTTTGACCAAGTATCTACTTAATTTCATTATTCTTACTTCACAAAGATGGTTCTTCTAGTTAGTACGGAGGTGATGGATGTTTCAAGTTTTCTAACATTAATAAAAATTGTACGCAATTAAGTTCTCATTGCAATTTAGTTTATTTTTCCTAGGTCGCCTTTACTATGATGCCTTAAAACGTGTATCTGTAGCTGGTTGTGTGTACCGGGTTCAGCGTGCACGTCCAGCCGTGAGACTTGCCGGCGTCCTACAATAAAACTCTTAAGCCCCATTGCCTAGCGGGAAAGATTTACTCGAGCAACTTAATTCACCGTAATATCGTTGTCTAGAGCCAAGCGGTTGCCGCTACCGCGAGCGACGAATATTCGCTACAATATTGCTCAGGCAAGCAAACAAGAAATATTATGTTGAGTCAATTTTTAAAGGATGCATCTTCATCTAATCCTTTTGAGAGCATTCACTGCAATATCGTTATCTATAGAGCCAAACGGTTGCCGATACCACAAGCGGTGAATGTTCGCTGCAATGTTGTACGGGCAAGCAAGCTGGAGAGACTATGTTGCTTGAGAAAATGTTTGCCGGGTGACAATATAAAATTAAGTTTTACACCTGCTTGGTTTAGTCCTGTAGATTGTTATGTTATAACGTTGTCTCGGTGTTGCGTGAGCAGTGAATACTTGCTACAATGTTGCTCGGGTCTGTAGTATGATTGTAACAGTTGAAACCCGCTGCTGATTTCGTGCGGTACCTAAATTTGTCATTGAATGTTACTGGGTAAAAAAAAACTGAATTTTATTTTTAACTTACTTCTTACTTACTTACTTAGTCTTTCGAGTTTGGCCAAAATAACATATTAGCAGAAATTCAGATAACTTCAGATAGAAAATTAATTAACTAAAACGTGAACCTAAAAACACACTAAACCAAAAGAATCGCACGCTCGGTCCGGCACGGACTCCTCTCCAGAGCCTATCTGCCATCCGCCGGCCTTAGTTATGATATAACAAGGAGCCGGCTAAGCCAAGACTTACGCCAGATTTTATTAATTGACATGATGTTTTTACCCCCGCTGTAAACAAGCATTGGTGCTAAACGTGCTCCAATGTTACAAGCAGACAAAACAGATAATTATTTTTTTCTACTCGTGGCCTGTAATGCTTGAATTGAGATTGTGTATATCGAACTACTAGCGCATACTTTTCGATAGAGCTTTTATGGTCGCATTTTGTAGCATCACCAACGATGGTACAAAGGAATTTCATACAATATTGTAACACTGTTGTCCTCCTCCCCGACCTCCCGTGTCCTGCCTGTCCTGTAGCTAATAACTATAATTGAGGAGGATACTTGTTTTAAAGAGAGTATTATACTTTTTCCATGCTTCAAACATAATCAAGCTTTTCAATCTCGTATCGTACCTTACTTAGGCCACTCAGCAAGCTTCGTGGCCTAAACACGGTACTCGACTGAAAAGCTCTTAATTATGTCGCGATTGTATAAAATACTATTTGAAGCATGGAATAAGTATAATACTCTTTATCTTTAAAACAAGTATCCTCCTCAATTATAGTTATTAGCTTATTAGTCATAGAGAATACTACCGTGAATTAATTGATACCATGAATTTGAAAATTGTAAAATACTCTTTAATCTCTAAAAAAAATTCAAGATTATCTCAAAACACAAGACCAACGATTTAGAGTATCCAAACAAAAAAATGCAAAATAAAATAAAATGTTTTACACTACAATAAACTCTCTTGTTCTTCAAGCTGTTACACTTAATCTAGACACACGGCAGTGTGTCCGCCAAGTTCGAGCAAAAAAAAGCGACACACCGGCCGTGGGTTATATTACACGAACCATTTCGGGCCAATTTCGACCACCCTATAACTCAAAACATATTTTATCTACGCATATGAAATTTCGAGTGTCTGTTGACATCCCCTTAATTGTCTAGAATACAAAATTTCATTATTCTACCTATAGCAGTTCTTGAGATATTGACGTCAAAATCGCTATTTTTACTATACACTCACTGACTCACTGACTCACTCACTGATTCACTGACTCATCAAAAACCTAGACCACTTCCAATGGTCGTACTGACTTGAAATTTGGCATGGAGATAGGTCTTAAGGTCAAAGTAAAGGGAAAAATCTGAAAACGGCCAAGTGTGAGTCAGTTTTAAAAATAGCGAAGGTGTAACTTTGTCCTACTATGAAGTCATAATGAACTAAATGGGTATATCTTCCAATGGTCGTACCGAACTGAAATTTGGCTCGAAGGTTTGTCTTTAGGTCGAAATAAAGTAAAAATCTGAAAACGGCCAAGTGTGAGTCAGTTTCGAAAACAACGAATGTGTAATTTTGTTCTACTATAAGTAGGTATGGAGTGGAAATGAGATAAGACTTATTTAAATTTAGATACATACCAATTTAAGACAATACATGTTTGTCTTAAAGACAAGAACAATAAAATTGTTCACCACTCTGTGTGTGTCTGTTGCGGGAACCGAACCCCCGATTTACGAAGTGCAAAGCAGGTCACTAGGTACCAGTGTTGGCCGATAATTTCAATTAGAATTGAAAATTGATCAATAACATTGAAGATTAATTTCGTAACTAATCAATTACACTAACATCAATTTTTACTAACGTTAGTTCGCATTGATTTTGTGACGTCGTCAATTACACTAACCGTCAATTAGAATTAACCTATTAGTTACACTAACGTCTCGAAAATTTAATAAGAATTACAGTTAATTAGATTAACGTTAGTGTAACTAAATTAATCCTGTCTTACACTAATAATTAATTTTAAAACTGCATCTCGGGTTCGGAAGTCGGGACCAATATCACAAGATGGAGCTCATGCTGGACCCTAGGGCTACCTACTGGATCTCTGGTTTGGCGCATCATAGACTCATGCTGTTTGGGCTCATTCGACTTGTACTGATGAGCAGATGGTACCGGTATCAAAATCTGGAGCTCATGCTGGACCCTGGGGATCCCTACTGGATCTCGGGTTTGGCGCATCATAGACTCATGCTGATTGGGCTCATTCGACTTGTACTGATGAGCAGATGGTGCCGGTATCAAAATCTGGAGCTCATGCTGGACCCTGGGGATCCCTACTGGATCTCGGGTTTGGCGCATCGTAGACTCTTGCTGTTTGGGCTCATTCGACTTGTACAGATGAGCAGATGGTACCGGTATCAAAATCTGGAGCTCATGCTGGACCCTGGGGATCCCTACTGGATCTCGAGTTTGGCGCATCATAGACACATGCTGTTTGGGCTCATTCGACTTGTACTGATGAGCAGATGGTACCGGTATCAAAATCTGGAGCTAGCTTCTTTTTACTTTTACTTTCTTTGTGTGAAAGTCAAAGTCAAAGTCAAAGTCAAAGTCAAAGTCAAAGTCAAAGTGAAAGTGAAAGTGAAAGTGAAAGTGAAAGTGAAAGTCAAAGTGAAAGTGAAAGTTAAAGTGAAAGTTAAAGTGAAAGTGAAAGTGAAAGTCAAAGTGAAAGTCAAAGTCAAAGTCAAAGTGAAAGTCAAAGTGAAAGTCAAAGTGAAAGTCAAAGTGAAAGTCAAAGTGAAAGTCAAAGTGAAAGTGAAAGTCAAAGTCAAAGGTAAAAGCCAAAGTCAAAGTCAAAGTGAAAGTCAAAGTGAAAGTCAAAGTGAAAGTCAAAGTCAAAGTGAAAGTCAAAGTGAAAGTCAAAGTGAAAGTCAAAGTGAATGTCAAAGTGAAAGTGAAACCCAAAGTCGAAGTGAAAGTCAAATTGAAAGTGAAAGTCAAAGTGAAAGTAAAAGTGAAAGTTAAAGAAAGTTAAAGTAAAAGTGAAAGTGAAAGTCAAGGTCAAGGTCAAGGTAAAAGTAAAAGTAAAAGTAATCAAAACCTCGTAGCTTAACCTAAATTCGCGTTTAGTTAGGTAAATTATTAATGTCAATTACCAATTCAATCTACACTAAAAATTAAATTAATGTTTAAATTTTTGAGAAAGACTAAAAATTAAATATCTTCAATTATTAGTTATTCGCAAAGGATTAACACGTTAGTTACAATTAATTTCAATTCTAATTGAAATCAATTTGCACTAAACTATTAGTGTTCAATTTTAACTAACGTGTTTCAATCTTCAATTTTTAATTTTCAATCACACTAACGTTCGGCCAACACTGCTAGGTACACTAGGTGCGCTAAATCAGTCAAACAAAAATGAAAAGACTATTTTTTCTCGCATAGTCTAAATAATTTCTAATTTTACATCTAATAAAATCGCAGATTCAAGAACATGGAAATAATATATACTCTAAGATGGAATTATATATATATACTACTGCCCATCTCACCCTCCGATACGCCACGGGATGAGATGGGATGGTCCACTTCTAGGGCTACATAATGCCACCAATTATAATACCTACTGGTAGGTAGGTATTACCAAGTTATTAATTATCTATGTAGGTAGCGTACTTACAAACAGTATAAAGTACGTTATTGATGTATGTAATTATATGTAAGTAGGTACATTTTATAGGTGTAGGGAGCCAGTTTATTTGTAAAAATCACCTATAAATAAAAAGTAAAATAGGATTTATCATAGAGTATAGGTACTCGCGATGCCCGATCGATCCCGAAATCCCGATATATGTATGTATAGTGATACTAGATAAAAATTCCGTTCCCCGCCTCGCGCACCCTCCGTCGCTGCCTACACTCGTCCGCCGCGCTCGCGCCGTCCGTGATAAAAAAATCATAAAGAACCTACACCTAACAAAAATAAATGAAATCCCATCAAAAACATAAATGTGAAAGGCTGCCAAGTTCGATACTATGGGAATGCTTCGCCTATAAAAGAAGTGAGATCTGAATAAGTACCAAGTTCCATAAAAATACCTCAAATCATAAATAGTTATAGGAATGCACACTTGATTTCCAGCAGTTTTTAAGGTACATTTTGAATAAGTATCACGTTACATAGAAATACCTAAAATTATAATAGTCAGAGAAACGCACACCGGGTTTTTTAGCAGTTTCCTGATAACATTTATTATTTTCAGTACTTTTTAATGATGTAACTTGGCAAGTTTTAATAGAAAATTATATACTTGACACATTGCAGTCCAAAGGTGTCGATTCATTGCATTGAAAAGGTGTGTGGTGTGTGAAAACTTGCCAAGTAACATCATTAAAAAGTACTGAAAATAATAAATGTTATCAGGAAACTGCTAAAAAAACCGGTGTGCGTTTCTCTGACTATTATAATTTTAGGTATTTCTATGTAACGTGATACTTATTCAAAATGTACCTTAAAAACTACTGGAAATCAAGTGTGCATTCCTATAACTATTTATGATTTGAGGTATTTTTATGGAACTTGGTACTTATTCAGATCTCACTTCTTTTATAGGCGAAGCATTCCCATAGTATCGAACTTGGCAGCCTTTCACATTTATGTTTTTGATGGGTCGTACCTAACTACTTGCGATATAGGTGAATTGTATTATTAGAATTTAAAATCTATAATTAAAGAACAATCAAGCAAATAACTGATTTGAAATAACGTCCTTACACATAACTGTTTTATGGAAAAGACAGCAAAAACGAAAATTTCGTCCACTTTCTTAATAACTACCCCATCTCGAGGCCATAACTCAGGGTTGATCCTTCTTTGACTTAAGAAGATGAACCTCCCGGATATGTTGGTTTCATTTTCGCTACGGTAATAACTGTACGTGCACATTTGAAATACCACTTTTACAAAATGATTCATAATTATTAAACTGAAATACTTACCGATTCCAGCCCTGGCCTGCACCTGAGTACAGAGTAAATAATGGTACTACGTCACGTATAATGTTGTCCCTTCTTAACGCATGACAAGTTCTCTTTCTCAATTATGCAAAAGTACCGGGTACTATGTGGTTAAACTCAATTTTTTTGACATAGTTACACCCCTTTGGCCTCGGTCACTTTTCTTGCATATGTGACATATATTTTAGTTTAGTTTAAAGTGTAAATTATTACAAAATAGTGTATCTACGTAAAAGTTACAAATCATAATTCTTTAAATATAAAATCATTGTATTTATTTTAGTTAAAATTCACAATTATTTTATTCTTAACTGTAGAATTGGGTCCAAATTTTTATTAAGCTTGTTTACTTGGGCCCTGTTTCACAATTTCCAAGTAAAGTATTGGATAGCTAATTAACAAGTAAAGTATTGGATAGTTAATTAATTTATTTATTTGAATAAATAATATTTTTAAATATTAACAGAATTAACTGCCAGATAAAACTCCCTACAAACTAAGCACTTTATCTACCAGTTAAGCTTATTTGAAGATTGTGAAACGCCAACGATGACTTTATTCGTCAGATAAGTGGCAAGTAGCTTATTCGGGACTTTATTTGGACATTGTGAAACCACCAGGCCCGTAAGGTTATTAAAAGCTACACAAACGGTTTTTAAACCCCTGAAACCTTACAAATAAATTCCAGCTCTAAGCAAAAACCAGGGTTTAAAAAGTAGTGGTAAATAACTACTGGAAAAACTCTTCAGAATTTCCTTGCCAATTCAGTATCTGCCGGTGGCGTATTGTGTACGCGGCGCGTCGTTTTTTCGGCTCGCGGTCGGTGTAATCTCAAATCTCCCGCCGCCAATTTATTTTCATTAGCGATCATCCTCGGTTAATTTTATTCCCTACTTACCCCGGGAAGATCGGGAGACTCTGGGACGCTTAAAAGGAGTCGACTTCTTTATAATTTCATAATTAGCCTTCAGAGCTACTTTATTCAACTTAAAAGCAGCTACTTAAAAGTATAATAAAGCAGCTATGAATGCTAATTTAATTTTAATCAAGACGTTAATTTCAGACGTGACGTGAGGTTTATGTGACGGTATGATAGCAGGTACCGGATTCTAATTTTAGAATACCTTAATAATACAATAACAACACAACCTATCTCAAACATAACTCCAACACAAAACAAACAATCAACCAATATTGAAGTTGTATTGGAGTTGCGTTGGAATATTTCTCAAGCAAATTCTGATATTTCTGATTCCGATGTTTATGCCGTAGCTGCGTTGTTAATGCATTGGAGTTGTATTAAAGCTACATCGTATTTATACGTGTTTTAAAGTTCCCAGGCGCGATCCAGGATTTCGTTCACTTTCCTTCACAAAATATCGCGGTCCGCACCTACGGGGCCCGTAGTATACAAGGTTTGCGTTTCGGCGGGGAAATTGCCCCTGTTGACCCCCCCCCCTGTATCTGCGCCTGTATTTTAGAGCACTAAAGCCAAAATTTGCGTTTGTTTGTTACTGTAGATTGGGTCTAAAATAAACTATAATATGAGAATACGATAGCACGTGTACGTAATTCTCTTAAATCTGTCTTGGTTAACAAATGGGTGATTGTAAGCTTGTGCTTGTAAATCAGATCAATTTGTGATTTTATTGAAAGTCGGTCTCTACATTATAGGGCAGCTCGCGCTCCTATCCTGAGCCATAGTATCTTAATTCATTTCCACAGGATAATATTATTTTGTTACTCCCTCTCGAACGCTTCTTATTTTTTATTCATCGCATCAGCCGTCAATTGTCAAGGGGTCCAAAATTAACTGTGACTTTTTTAACTGCGCAATTTTAGGATATCAGCTTGGTTTTATCAAGTTTTTAATTTCGTTTCTCGATAATTTCCGATAATAAACAAAAGACAAATAAGCTATAGTGATTTAGTTTATTTAACGTTGATTAATACTGTTGAATTTTGAACCTTACTATCACATATTTAATATTACCTAGTCACAGTTTCAAATTAGGCGTTATATAGTAATATCGACATAATTAATATGACAAATAAACGGTTGACTAAATATAGCAGCGGGATAACTCAGTGACCGTATGAAACTGTTATATTTAACGTTGTTTTTAAGAACTTAACTTACTATAGAATGCTCAAAGACCTACAATATAAAGTATAGAGTACACAATATATTTAAGTTATTTCCCGTGTAAGCGTTTGGTGTTATGTCTGTAAACAAGCAATAGGTACAAGTTTTTTTCTTAATTAGAAATACTTTTTGAAATATTATTATAAATTAAACAGGAAACCACGATCATAATGCAACGCCATATTCGTTTCTAAATCTTTGCGCGAATTAATTTGTCGCGGCAAAATTAACGCATGGCTAGCCCCGCCCGCCCTGACATCTCGCTAAATCGGTAGTGCATCTACTTACCGGCAACCTGTATTGAGCTGCTAATAAAACACTTTATATTTTATATTTAATTTGTCGCGGCAAAATTAAGGCATGGCTAGCCCCGCCCGCCCTGACATCTCGCTAAATCGGTAGTGCATCTACTTACCGGCTATCTGTATCGAGCTACTAATAAAACAGTTTTTATTTAATAGTAGATTCTTTGACAAGGGTCTAAAGTAGGCCATATTACCACGAGGTGGTTATTTTCCCGAACGAAGTGAGGGAAAATTGTTCGAGTGATAATATGGCTTTTAGACCTGAGTAATGCATACTATTTTTCACTTCGATTGCGAGAAAATAAGATGAAAATACTTATTATTTACGCACAATAACTAAACTAAGGTTAAATTATGGTTTAACTTGACGGTCTTTTAATTTTATTAACTTCTTTAACATAGATACAAAATATAAACACCGCGAATAAATGCCACAGACGACGGTATAATTAGCTCTTTAAAGTAGCTATTAGACATTGCAATTTGTAGGGTCCAACCTGTCGGGTTGGTAGGTGTAATGGTACTTAGGGAGTAGGTGTCCCGATCTAGGGCGATCGGCAGTGCCCCGATACCCGCAGCTGTTTATGGAGGTCGTTAGAGTTATTTTACCTTTTTTATTTAAATTTGTAAGCCATTTTCTACACATTCCGCCTGGTTTTTTATTTAAAATAAAAGTTAAATTGTGTAGATTCGCTGGTAATTAATATATTTATCTTGTTTTGTATTTAAATCATAGAAGGGTTGGGCAGATGAATTTAGATTCAGGCAGCTCGAGCGGTCATTTAAATATCTATAATAAAAAAAACAGTTTCAGATTTTATTTAATGTGTACTGTTATGAATACTATCACCGTGCTTCACCAAATACATTTTTTAGATGTTTTGAAGGCATCTCTGTAAACGTTGAGCTAGGGTCGGTAGGGACGATTTGTTGGTGAGGTAGGGGCGATTTGTAGGGAGTGTAATAACGTGCGTTGGGGCCGACAGGAGTTGGACACAACCGATTGGGCCCTACAAATTGCCATGTCTAATAGCCGTTTAAACACGCTTTAAAGCGCTTCCAAAAAATTACAATCTTTTTTTAATGATTGTAAAGTAGGAACTAAAAAACACCTCACTTTTTGAGAAATAAATTGCGTTTCCTCAATGGCCGATTTTAACATTGCTGTATTCTGATTGGTTGATATTAAATACAATGTTTTTTAAGGACTTTTATTATTTACACAGTATACGCACTAAAAATGTATCTAACGTTCCGATTAAGAGTCCGGTAAACTATTTTTTCGATTTCGCTCAACTTTTTGATACTGTTTTGCAGTAACTAACAAAACTTCTAAATAATATGTATACATAGTTTGAAAGAGCGTTTCTTTTTGAATTGTATAAGTGGAACAAATTTTTATTTTCTTGTTTCATTTGTAAGTAATTCACCCTAATCTAACACCTATTTCGCGATTTTTGCTTGGAGAGGTGAAAAGAGTAAGGTTTTTATTGATTAAAATTAAGTTAGACTATTACGTAAAATACATAAATACGTTGGAAAATGAGTCGTCTGGGGAACAAGTGGAACAGTTTTTTTCATTTTCATATATATATTTTAAGGGAGAGTATGTTTAGCTAGAGCAATTTTATGAAAAATTGCCGAAGTTGAGGTGATATTTATGGTAAATAATTAAAACATTTCACAAAAATATAAATACAGAAATAAACTGTATATCATGCTCTATTCAGGTAATATCAAACATATTAGGGACCGTAAACAATAATAATTAATAATCAAGCGACAAAATTGCACGAATCAACGTCCTCACTAAACAAGCTCTGTAAGAATTCAGTTTTAGGATATTAAATATTAAAATATATAGACCCAAAGAACTGTTTTACAATGACAAGACTTCAGACTACCTTATCAAATGCGATTCATATGCGTAATTTAATTATTAGCGATTTTCGTCTTCAAATCGTTACCGGACTCTTAACTTCGATATGTGTGTTGTGATTGGTGGCTTTAATATGGTGAAGTGTTCCGATTGGTCAATTTAAAATGTTTTGCAAATCATAAATATGTATACATACTAGCCCTAGAGGCTAAATGTACTACTTTAGTCCGCCTTGGTAAGCATAATATGACACACTTTTTGAGCATGAGAAGTGAAAATATTATTTATTTTATCGCGGCATAATTAACACATGCATCTACCGCGTACCTGTCATAGGTGCTACTACCTGAGCTAACAATTTTTCTTTTTATAATAAATTTCCGTGTAATTGTGGAAACTTTTCTGCAACATTTTTGACGGATATTTATGCCCTAGTTTGTAAGCCGCCGAAAAGCGATTCCGTGGGCATGGGCATGCGATTAAAACGGTGCGAATACGATCCGTCACTGCGATTCCATAACGTCGCCGTATTTTAAGCCCTTTTTACGTAACTAAGGACAAAATTCCACCACACTAATACTAAAAAAATCAGCCAAGAGCGAGTCGGGCCACCCTCAGTGTAGGTTTCCGTAGTTTTCCGTCCGTCACAGTAAGTGTCCCCACTTAAGAGTTAAAATAACACCGCCATGTAGGATATGATATGAGCGTTCCACGTACAGCGACATCTAACGGCAAATTAAGTAAACTATTGCGCGCGAGCTTAAAGTATGGAAGATGATTTTTATGGGATAATTCTTTATTGCGTGAACCGATTTTCACCGTTTTTACTTTATTTGAAAGCACGTCATTTCATTGTGATTTTGTAGAAATTACAGGTACAATAAACACCTGCTTATACGGTTAAATTACAAACTTAATTTTGTAATTTTTTTTCAAAAACTATTCAACCTATCAAGTTCAAAATAATTTTCCTAGAAAGTTTTTATAAAGTTCTACTTTTGAGATGTTTTTCATTATTTTAAAACTTATGGTTCAAAAGTTAGAGGGGGGGGGGACACATTTTTTTTACTTGTGGAGCGATTATTTCCGAAAATATTTACATTATAAAAAAATGATTTTAGTAAACCCCTATTCATTTTTAAATACCTATCCAACAATATATCACACGTTAGGGTTGAAATGAAAAAAAAAATCACTCCCCACTTTACGTATAGGGGAGGTACCCTAATAAAACATTTTTTCCCACTTTTTATTTTACCACTTTGTCGGCGTGATTGATATACATATTAGTACCAAATTTCAGCTTTCTAGTGCTAACGGTCACTGAGATTATCCGCGGACGGACGGACGGGCAGACATGGCGAAACTATAAGTGTTCCTAGTTGACCCTAAACCCTAAAAACTGAGTTATTTTATATTTCCCAATTAATGCGTATTTTAATACTAATCGTAATAAAGTGTTTCTCTTTCACTGGCGCTGAAAAATATAGGGAGGGAATTTAGCTGTTGTCAGCCCCTTAAACCATCCTTTAGGGGTAATATCTTCTCAACGTGAATACGTGACCGGTGCTTTCCGTGTGCAACTCGCGGCCTCAGGTGAGAAGATCCCACGCTTACCCGCCGTCTGCAATGGTAGCTCTAGCTACTAATATGCTGACATAGACTTTCCTAAATTTCGGAATTTTTCACATAGGAAAATTTCGTAAGCTTCTCATAACTTTGTATGGGGATTGAAACTTTTCTAGCTCAGTAGTAACTTCAGTAGCTCTAGCTGTGTCTGCTCTTCCTACCACTAATTCTGATAAATATGTTGCGATTTATAATGGGAATAAAAATATACCCACTTCTCTTTCTGTTGTGTTCTCGCCGAAGTAACTTATAGAGTTCTAGGTCCTATACTCAAATTTAAATGTTGAAGCCTACATCTAAAATTGAATATAACTTAAACTTAAGTCAGCATTTGTGTGATATTTACTTCTTTATTTGCGTGATAGCTCTAGCTGGTGTCTACTCTTCCTACCAGTTTTTCTCATTTTTTGAATTACATATACACCGTGGGCCCATATAACTAGACAGATTTTAACAGTGTATTCCTGATAATATTTAGATACTAAAATGTCCTATAAACTTTTCTGGAATACGCCTAGTTTCAGAGTTAATACCAATTTTAAAAAAATACACTTTTTATTATAACTCATCACAAAACGCCTTTCTAATGGCGTTGTTGCCACTTTTGGACATAGTTTACACGTCCTTATTGACAGATATCAAAGTGACAAGGAAAACTTTGCAGAAACTAAATATTTACAAAAAAAAATGTACCAATTTGTTTTAGGCGAGAATTTTATTAATAACATTTGCTTTTCATGTGCTTATTAAACATACAAAAAAGGGAAAAACGAAACGAAAATATTTTTTTTTTGGCGAAATTGACCTAAAGTCACATTAGTAGTTTATGTAACTGCTACGTAATAAGGGTCCTTAAAACATGAGTGTGGTTTTATGAAATGAGCCGCAGGCGAATTTCATAATAAGATCACACGAGTGTTTTAAGGCCTAATTACGTACAGTTGCATACACTGCTTTATCTACACTCGTATTATTTATTCTAAATGCCTTATTTGGAAACCATAGAATGGCCGCCATTGCACCGCAACCATGGCCAACTCGATTGTGCCGGCGGTCGCGCGGGCGCGTGTCGGGCTGTCGGCGGATCCCCGGGAGGGTGCAGGTGTACATTATGTTATCAAAACTCATAGCACATCAATAATTGAGCATGAAAAGTTAAAATTACGTTACTGCTACGGATAAAAAGCTTATCATAGTAAAATCGGTCGTGGTAATGCTAGCCATTGCCTACCGTTTTCGAACACGTTTTAGAGAACTTACAATATGAGTGTAGATAAAATATTTTTTCCTTCTTTTGGTCTTAGAAATTCGTGGTTAAGATCTGTCGGGTTATTCCAGCCCACGGTGTATAGGAGAATACATTTCTTATTAGGTGACAACATATATTATGTTACTGTTAATACAATAAGTATAGTTCAAGAACCCAGAGTGTTATTAAATATTATATGTTGTAGTTTCATAGATGCGCTTGTTGTTGTTCATTATTCAGTTAAAATAATTCCTTAATGCTTATTTTAAGAAGGGTAATAAAATAAAAGTATTCTATTACAAAGTCTTAATTCTAAATACAAGAAACCTTAATTTGTGCAAATTAATGAGTGACGGACTATAAAAATAATTACATCCTTAAGCGACTTTTAATGGCAGGGTGGGCTAACCAACGTTACGGAGAATCGCTCGTAATGCAATTATCCTTCAGTACGCCAACTTTATGATATTTTATTAACTCAAATCCATCTACATCACTTACAAAACATTTAAATCAAAAGAGAAATACATCGAGAACAATGGGGTTCTCAAATCTCTGAACCACAGAAAAACATCACCCCAAGCGCCACCGAAGTGTCACCCGTGACACGATTATCGCAACTCAGTCGAGAATCAGTTGTGCCGACCCTCGATTTAATTTGTTATTCCATTAAATTATACTTTTATTCTTAATTTTTACAAGTTTCTTGGCTGCTGTCTTTTGTTTAAGGATCCGAGAGACGTTTCCGTTGCACTCGGCAGTTGTTTTTGTTTCCGAGTAGTACTTAGCCTGGTGTGCAGGAGGAAGCCGATTTAATCTTTTAAAATTGAATTCGGAATTGTTTTCTTACGTGAGGCATTTGTTTTTTACAGTGTTGCTTTGGAATATTCAATATTTACGGATGACGATAAAATGGGTCAGTGAAATAAAATAAACTAAATAATATCCAATATATACATTGACAATTTAACTTTGTATGATCTTTAGAAGCAATTCATTTGCATAATATAAAAAATACAAGACACCTGCAAAAATAAATCCACCTGAGAAAATGTCAATTTATGATGATTACAAAAACACTTGTCTACCCTAGCATGCAATAACAGAAGTAAAACGGAGATGAAAGAAAATAAAACATATTCAACCATTAGAGGAGCTAACGCCCGGTTTATGCGAGAGATAAGGCGCAAATGTATTCAGATTCAATCTTTAAATGTATTCTGATTCCATCTTTATACGAAGACGTAAACGAAATCGTATCGTAAACAATAAAGTGATAGCGCTGTGGCTTTTTGTAATCGGGTTTTTATAATCTATTCGTTGATTACGATACTCTTGGGTGTTACTAAAGTAACAAACCTACCTCTACTTTTAATTTATTTAGAATGGCGGCACTATCTATATCAAGTTGTCAGGATTGGTCGAAGTTATACTCGCAACGTTATTGCTTTATTTATGAAAGATTTAAAATATGTAATATTGCAGGCAGGCGCGGATACAGCGGGGGGGGGGGGGGGGGCAATTGCCCCTGTATACTACGGGTCCCATAGGTGCGGAATCGTTAATTTACATTTAATTACCAATATACTCAGAAAATAATAAGAAAATAGCCGGGTACAATTAAAACTAGGTAGGTATCCACTTAAAACATATATTGAACTAATTCAAAGTACGAGTTCAGATTATGTAGAGATACTTACTTACTATTATATATATTGCTCATAAATCTTTGCATTTCTCAGAAGGTTTTTTCACAGACAGCATCATTCTCAACAAGCACTTAACTTGGAAATACATAAGTTTATTTGCGATAATGCGATTTCTCGTTAAATTTTAACAAAGTTGTCGTTCCTTTGTCAAGTAGGTACGACGTTGTAAAATACTATATCTGCGAGAAAATTCAATAAAAAGCTAAAAGCCAATCTTATCTCAGCGAGAGGAAATTAAGAAACAGCGGCGGGCATCTGACACGGTCGCTCTGCAGATCTGTCTCTAGTGATGTACTTACAGGGCAGTCGATACAGTATGTCTGTTATTTATTTTATCGACAACGTCTGGTTATCAGGGTTGTTTCTATGGTTAGTTTAACCTATATAGGTAGGTCGGTATCAATGCGAAGGGCAAAAACAATAACTTAATTGTTTAACAAAAATTGATTGTTCGCCACCGTCATGGTATAAATAAAAAAAACCGGCCAAGAGCGTGTCGGGCCACGCTCAGTGTAGGGTTCCGCAGTTTTCCGTCCGTCACAGTAAGTGTCCCGACTTAAGAGTTTTGAAAGCACGTCATTTCATTGTGATATTGTAGAAATTACAGGTACAATAAACACCTGCTTATACGGTTAAAACAAACTTAGTTCAGAAATTATTTCGTATTTTTTTTTCAAAAACTATTCAACCTATCAAGTTCAAAATAATTTTCCTAGAAAGTTTTTATAAAGTTCTACTTTGAGATTTTTTTCATATTTTTAAAACTTATGGTTCAAAAGTTAGAGGGGGGGGGGACATTTTTTTTTACTTCTGGAGCGATTATTTCCGAAAATATTTACATTATCGAAAAATTATTTCAGTAAACCCCTATTCATTTTTAAATACCTATCCAACAATATATCACACGTTAGGGTTGAAATTAAAAAAAAATCACTCCCCACTTTACGTATAGGGGAGGTACCCTAATAAAACATTTTTTTCCACTTTTTATTTTACCACTATGTCGGCGTGATTGATCTACATATTAGTACCAAATTTCAGCTTTCTAGTGCTAACGGTCACTGAGATTATCCGCGGACGGACGGACGGACGGGCAGACATGGCGAAACTATAAGGGTTCCTAGGTGACTACGGAACCCTAAAAACTGTTTAAAACGGCCTTTACTAAAGTCAACTGGTGATATTTAGGTAAGTAACAAGCCTCTGAAATGCAGAGGTGCTTCCTATTTTTAAGAGTTTTTTAAAACATACAATTTCAGTATGTTTACATAATTATATGCAACATCAAAGAGAATTAAGTAAACTTGGAGTGTTGACTCCATAAAAGGTTAAATACGTATATATAATAAGTTTTTAAGCGAGCTTTGCTAAAAAACTATTACTAATAAGATTACAGCTTGATACATATTACGATTTAAGTGTGCCTAAAGCTTAGTATGAATAAGTTTATACGACTTATTATTTATTAAGTAGATTTGCTATCAATGGAGTGAGCAATCTATTACTTTGTTATTTATCTATGGCAACATGTTGCATATCGTTATCGTCAGTGTAGTTAAAATTATTACAAATCTTGTTTAACTATCTATATCAAGGCACCAAATAGACTAAGAGCTGACTACGTCAGATATGACGCAATAATGAGAGCAACAAAACCCGTCTGGTTAGATTGCTATACTATCCTTATTGCTACATCCGGGCATCTGGCAGCTTTTAATGGGTGGAGGTCAGAGGTTGACAGATTAGCAAAATTTTTTCATTGGAAATTAGTCATACCAGAATAGGTAAAACCTGCCGAAGTTGTCTCAGTTATAGAGGGCAGGGCCTTTATTTTAACATTAGAAAAAATAAACAATTCGTATTATTTAATTCCGGAAACAAAAACAGTAGGCGACAAACTATAAATATCATTATACGTAGTTTGACACTACTTTCTCCCAATATAAACTTTTGGAAATAGTATAATCTAATTACCCCAGAGATTAATAACCCAGAACTTTGACCTCCACCACTTAACAGCTGCCAGATTTCCAAATATAAAATAAACCTAGTTAGCAAACTACTAGAGGGGCTTCATTGCTCTCATTATTACGTGGCTAGATCTCCGTCTAAAAGGACTATGACTTAGTTTGGCGTCCTTTCTCATCAAAACATCGAGCATTTCACCGACATCACTAAACATTTTTAAAAGATAGAGTGTTGAATGAGACACGCCGAGCTTCGATGTACAACCGCTGAAATAATTCCGCCGTCACCGGCGAGCGGAAACGCTGCCTTATCTCGCGCGGAATACCCACTTGTTCCATTTTTAAACAACTCACTTCTTTATTTGTGTTTACACCCCCTCCAGGGGGGACCTTACCACATGAATAACCACCACCTAATGGGACTTTCAGTTCCTAAGTCATCATTTTTACAATAACCGAAGATAAGTAAGGTTGAGGATAATAAACGGGGAAAATGCGTGTTTACTTTGGGGAATTTCAAAAAATCTTGATGAGGAGTAAATATGGTGACTTTGTGTTTAACGTGATATATCTCCGTGAAGTTGTAATGAAACGAGTTTTCTTATGATGCGAGCATTATTTGAGTATGCTAAAATGTGTATGAAAAGGTGTTTTTTATTTACCAATAATGGAAACCAAAAAGCTAACTTTTGTAATAACTTTCCACAAAATTTTAAGTAAAAATTGTTGATTAAATATATAGTATGCCTAACAGGATTATGCTAATCGATCTAAGTTGCTCAGCGAACCTCTGGCTCAGATGAGCCGTGGCAAAAACCTGGACAACCGCTAGTACTACGTCGTAGCAAGTGCTAGCTTTACAGAATAAATATTATATTTCATAAATATACCTCGTAAGCCGCTAAAACGCGACAACTGTACTTCCTTTAATTTTTCAACCTAAATACATTGTCTCGGCTTCAAACCTCCGTGCTTGCTAGATATCTACTGACTGACCGACTGGCTGACTGACATACGCTTTTAGAACGGCTGACTTTAAAGTCAAAAATCGGCACGACAAAAGAATAGACCTGACGAGAGTCATACCGGGAAGACGGTCTGACTAAACATATAGTCATTTAACGTAGGTGACATCGCCAGCGTGGCGTAGTGTATTTATACGAACTTTTTTACTGTTAAACCTGTGACAGAGCGTAAAACACCAGTTTAAAAAAAATCTGTGTTCCTTTAGCTATCCGCTAGCCTGAGCCAATTTTAATAGATAAAGCGGACCATAAGTCACCTGTATTCTTCTGGGTACAGTTTATCCGTTATCTGGGCCACAATGCGTTACCGTAACAATATCATTACTGGGGCTATTCACCATTTTTATTATTGTGCTACTATTGTCTTATGGCGCGACGGTGGCAGATAACGCGGGAACACACGGTTTGTTAGGACGGGGGACTTGGGAACAAACGAACGCTTGCTTAAGCAGAATATGAGTAGTAAAGGTTGCATGGAAGAGATCACTTTTAAGCGATTAGACCGCCTACTGTTACATAATTTAAATCTCGATTTTCAAAACTCAAGATTCAAGATATTTATTCATGTAGTACACAAATTTTACTTTCTTTACAAACAAACAAAATAAAGACGTACTAGTGCAACACCACGAAACGGACCCTGCTTATCATAATGGAATGGATGCTTGCGCTGTTTTCATTTTCTGTTTGCTTATTTTTACTTTGTGGTGCACATTAAGAATATAATATTATTATTATTACTTTTACAATGGTGGCAGCAGATTGTCGCGGGATAGCGTTGAATAAAATGACAGTTCGGTTGACCCTCTATAGTCCTTTTAAAGATATTTTTTTGTTTCATTATCGGTATATTTTCAAAGCAATTCCAATTAGTAAAATAAATATTTCAGAGAACTAACTTTACATAAAAAACTAAATTTTATCTTATTAGATCTTGAACTTTAGCCCCTTTAAAATTAAACTCTTTTATAAGACGATAAATCGTCTAGTTACTAAAGTAATCGCTTAAAAAAACTTAAAACTAAAGTCAGGCTTGCAGGTGAGTTGCAATTGCTGTTGTTTTTAAAATGCTTCCAATATGTATTACAAATACTCCCTTCTAATACTTCAAGACTATTAAGTCTTGTACACTACTCAGTTATGTACTTATGTACGAGTATCTTCATGTGGGTAAGATGTATTAAATAATTGAAATAGTAATGTTATCATAAGACCAGTGGTGTTACACCAGTTTGACACTAAAGAAAACCTGCAGGTACGTATACGTAATGGTTGTTTAAAAAATTCCAGTTTTATTTAAAAATTAGTGGTTTGTGCTCCCAATATCCATCCCGCTCGTGTGTCACCCTCGTAACTCGCAACCAAGATACGTTGCAGATTTATGTCGGTAATGTTTGTTGTTTCACCTCGCGAATAATGCGGTCCCGAGATTTATGAATAAGCCCCGCTATTTAGGCGCGTGATTGGTGGTGATAAAACAAGAGGTGACAAATTGGCGCGGTCGGCAGGATTTCTTAATCGTACCTTCAGCTGTAATTGCTTTGTATGTATCTTGATTAGGACTTGGCTCATTGTACCAGTTTTGGAATACAGGAATTTCTACAGGTACCGATCATACAATATCAGGAAGTGAGTAGGATTTAAAGAATGCAATGATCAAGAATCTGGGCATTTGTTAAGGATGTGGTAACAAATCTGCTTAATCTTATCTTCGATTGTAATTATTTATACCTTTTTGTATACACGCACACATAACGGTTATATTTATATTCATATTCTTTATTTGTATTGATCATACATTGTCACGGGTATAGGTTAGCCTACCTACCTACCTATATTATAATATTATAATATACATTTACAGTTGTAAAATTAGATTATTAAGTAAGTAATTGATTTATTTACAATATTTATGTCAAGTTTGTATAATTCTATATAATACGAAATTGACAATACGTTTAGGCTGCGGTAACTGCTTACCATCAGGCGGGCCGTATGCTTGTTTGCCACCGTCGTGGTATAAAAAAAAAAAAATAATAATCAGTTCCATTCCAATACGTTAGGACCGTTATTGCTATTAAAGAATTCTAGGAGTTTAATAGCAGTAATCTGCTGTAATCCCTTCTAGGAATTCATGAACGGAATAGAATACTTTTTGGATCAATAGGCGATTGAGTTTGGACATATTTAAAGATGAGATCTGACGTTTCATCCGTTATACCGGACGGTATCTTGTTATAAATCCGTGGTAATATAATTAGGAAGTTGTTAGCAGTTTTTGAAAGCCTACACATGTGGGTATTACTAACACTGGCGGGCGTCTAGGTGCTTCACGCTTAGAAGAAAAAATGAATTGCTTCCGATTTCGACGGAGTAGTTTTCCTATTTCAAGTATGAAGAGAGAGGGAACCGTTAGGATATTTAATAAAAAGTTTCTTCGCTGGTTCATCCAGTGGTACTTGACATATTATCCGGAAGATATTTTTCTGTATAATAAATGTACGTTCTCGATCCGCAGTTAACTCCAAACGTCAATACCATAGTAAAGGTGGGAATGAAAATAGGCATAGTAAGCAGCCAACAGATTTTGCAGAGACAGAGATTTTGGAGCCCTTGAGCATGTAAACTAGTAAAACAGTATTTTTGATAATCTATTTTAAAACAGTTTTGAAATAACTATTGCATAGGTAAGTGTATATTTCAAAGCTTTTTTATATTTTTGTATATTTCAAAACATTTGCATGGAAAGTAGAATACTTTTTTCGGTCAAAGCTGCAATTAAATGTATTGCGGTCATCTATTGTGTGGCGCTTTTTAGGGTTCCGTAGTCAACTAGGAACCCTTATAGTTTCGCCATGTCTGCCCGTCCGTCCGTCCGCGGATAATCTCAGTGACCGTTAGCACTAGAAAGCTGAAATTTGGTTCTAATATGTATATCAATCACGCCGACAAAGTGGTAAAATAAAAAGTGGAAAAAAATGTTTTATTAGGGTACCTCCCCTATACGTAAAGTGGAGTGATTTTTTTTTCGTTTCAACCCTAACTTGTGATATATTTTTAGATAGGTATTTAAAAATGAATAGGGGTTTACTAAAATCATTTTTTGATAATATAAATGTTTTCGGAAATAATCGCTCCAGAAGTAAAAAAAAATGTATCCCCCCCTCTAACTTTTGAACCATAAGTTTTAAAAATATGAAAAAAATCTCAAAAGTAGTACTTTATAAAAACTTTCTAGGAAAATTATTTTGAACTTGATAGGTTGAATAGTTTTTGAAAAAAAATTACAAAATAATATCTGAACTAAGTTTGTAATTTAAACGTATAAGCAGTATTTATTGTACCTGTAATTTCTACAAAATCACAATGAAATGACGTGCTTTCAAATAAAGTAAAAACGGTGAAAATCGGTTCACGCAATAAAGAATTATCCCATAAAAATCATCTTCCATACTTTAAGCTCGCGCGCAATAGTTTACTTAATTTGCCGATAGATGTCGCTGTACGTGGAACGCATATGAGCATATCCTACATGGCGGTGTAATTTTAACTCTTAAGTGGGGACACTTACTGTGACGGACGGAAAACTACGGAACCCTACACTGAGCGTGGCCCGACACGCTCTTGGCCGGTTTTTTATTTATTGTATAAGAGTAATCTACTTCTATTTGAGACTTATAAGAGTTCTCTAGTCAGCAAAACTATTCGATTTGTATTGTCTAAACTCAAAATAAAATACAAACCTTATCCTCAACAACAATCCAACCCGCACGGCACTCGATAACTATTACGCTGCCTTATGCAAATACCCGCCCGGAGTGCGCACGGAAGATACCATTAATCATTATCTAAATTAATTTCGAACGTTTTACAAAATCTCCTCTTAGTTTCTTAAAGTCACAATAAAGAGGATCTTCGCGGCGAGGCCATAACTCATCTGTACTGTAAGATTACTGATCTTTAATCCCCCTCCAGACTTCAGTTAGATTTACGAGCGGGGCCGGGGGTATTACGGCGGAGACATAGTCAATGAAAAAAGTTTGCATGTGGGGTTTGGATTAGGGACAGGTTTTCTTTCAATGATTTTCTTTTGATTTATTATGTGTTTTAAGATTTAGAGGGGAAAGTGATTTCACACTTCAGAGACTAATTAGTTTTGTGGGCCTACGAAAATCAAAAGTTGAACACATTTTACATGCTTTTCTATCGCTCTAGATTGCATATACGTGTAATATTAGAGATAAACAGACGAACAAACGAACGAACGAAGTAGTTAGAGATTATGAGGCTATATAGGATGTGCTAAGAATTTGTACAGTTAAAATCAATTTACACTTGATACTCGAGGAATTAAACCTACAGTTCTATATTTGTCTATACTAGTATAATATTTGTCTGTAAGTCTATAGTTAACATAAAACTCATATACCTGCAAGTTGTAACAAAAATCCTGGTGATCCGTTTAAGGGCATAATTGGTATCGTATCCTAATTTCTTTTTCATATCTTAAACGTAAGAAAAAAAATTACCCGCGAAAATAAAATGGTTTTGTATGGACTTTGGTAGGCTGGCTGGGACAACGGGTTCCATACAAAAAAAAAATTACGCGTTCAAAAAAACTTTCTCCTATTTTTTTTGCGCAATACGATACTAATTATGCCCTTAAACGGACCACCAGTATTATTGTTATACCCTGTCCATATAAGTTACTTAAGTTATCTTTAAAAAAATTATTGTATAATTTAAGCAAGACATTCTGCGGAATTCATAGCATTATTCCAAAATAAATCACAATCTCGCCGTGAGATAACCCCATAAATTTATTAATCTTTAATATTCAAGTTGGAAAAATACGCAAATATGTACAGTTTGCGAGTTAGCTGAAGGAATATTTATAGCTGCAACTTTATTTAATATCAGTGGAGCCGTATTCTGCAGCGAAACTTTTAAGCTGAACGCTGATATTGCTTCTAAGCGCTAAAACATATTTAGCATATTACGGGATCCAAGTGTTCACCAAAAAAAATCCGTAGTTAGTATTATACAAAACTTAAGAAAAAATATCTCCACCTCCATGACTTCCATCGGTTTATAATCGTCTTAAACGAAATAAATAATAACTAACAGGTAAATATTTTATTTTATTTTATTTTCGAGTTATTCTTGTTTTGTTTAAAATGGGATACCATTCTTCATCATATTTTATTTCGTTCTCAAAGATAACACGTTTACAACACAAAGAACATACAAATAACAGTTTATTGATGTTACAGTAAAATAAGATTTATATTGTACACACATTGGCTTATGAAAGAATTGAGTGTAAACTGAAGCACTTCTAATACAATACGCTTTATCTCCGCCGTAAGTTTCAAAATATCTTTCTGAACTTTCCAACAAAGGTGTAATTGAAAGATCGGAAATTCCCAAGCAAGCACATATTTCAAAAGCGCTCCTCTTGCCCGGATAATATAAGAAGATAGAGGACAGAGTCGGATATAAAATATGGGGTCCTTTCATGAATCTTATTAAGATATCCTCCGAAAATAGAAAAGGATGCCGGTACAAGGGAATCTTGGGAGTTGGAAGAGGACAAACGTTTATTGCTCGGTTTACATATTAAAATAATACAGACCGCGGTTAAAGAGGTGCGAGACGCGAGGATATTTATCGTCGCTATGAATATGATTTTCTTTAAGAAGTGGATATAGTTCCCATAAGAGGTATTAGTGTCAAATGGCCCGTATAATTTTACTGGATAGGTACGACTCAACAATGAAATATTGTATGCACACGCAGTTTTGAGATGCGCATTTCAGTTAAAACTTCAGTGTGTAAAAAACTAGGGAATTTAAATCGATCGTGATTGATGGTTGACGATTATTGATTTATCTTCATTTTGATAGGTGTCATAAAGTTATTTAATGACAAAATAGTCAAATCTTTTATACTATCGCTGTAGAAGTTTCTCAGATATATTTCAAATTTTATATGGCATCACATTTTATTTGTATTTTAACATTGGTGTGAAAAATATTATTTTTATTTTAGTGAATTATTTTCTTAATAAGAATTTCTTTAAAGAAGTCACAATTATTCAATTTAATAATTAACCTAACAGCAGCAACAGAAATTATTTTATATATAAAAATCATACCACGTGATAGTACAACTTGAGTCTTTATTTTTTTTTTCGTGAAAACACTAAGTTACGTCGTTAACGGCATCTTATAACGATCAGCCCGTACCTACCCGCAGCTCATAATTCACGCAAGTTTCTTTCAGAAGTGCAGCACAGCGCTATCTCACATGCAAAACAACTTCGGATACATCGGTTACCGAAAACCGATAATAAACTTGCACGACGCTCGCGGCGTTTTGCTTATAAAATGGAATTTAAATTCCTTAAACTTATAGAATATGAAAGGACCAACCACATCGGCAGAGTACGTCGTACCTTTACGTTTTTATGTTTTTGTCATATTTCTTCTGCGATAACAGTGAGTCAGCGTTTTTTAAGGCGACTGATTACTTTAATGACATTGAACTCTTCCCCCGCGCGCGATATTTCATATTACATTTTCAACGACTTTGACTAAATGTTTTAACCATTTTAATCCAAATAAATATGTATATACATATATATTTAGATATTAAACAATAAAAGAGATGAATGTATCCTGTTTTCATATCCCAGTAGTAGCGAAGCATCCATAGAACTTCTAGATAGATCCTTCCCATCAGCTTTCCTAATATTTTGCCAGTCTACTATGAGTCTCTTGATAAGAAGGAAAGCCAATAAGCTACGGTTTCCCTACGAAAATTTGCTACGCACCTTCGTCAATGTATCCCAGATACTAAAATGACAGTTCATAGTACTAAAATGACAGGTCGGTTGGACTAAATGTGGCATTCCATTTCAACTGTCAGTTCAGCATTTACAATACATAAACCAAGATCAACGATAATTGTAGCGGTGATAAAACGTACGGTTTAGTCGCCTTAAGTTAAACATCGGTGTGGCCGATATCCCTAAATCTGATGTCTTACACCAATTTAGTATTGAAATCAGTCAGTGACAACGACTGTGTAATCAAAGTTTAACTGTATATTTCGTCCAATGCAGTTTCGAGGAGCTTTAATAGCTACTTTAAGCAAACTCGAATTTTGTCGGTGGTAGATTAATTGCCGTGAATTAAACCGAAAGGATTGAAAACAAAATACATATGACATCGATATGGCGCATGTTAATTATGTTCAATTACAAAAATATTCAAATCTCGGTGCATTTAATGAAGCTTGGTACTTCACTTACCTATATTTAAAACTGTTTACATTATTTGTTATATTATACATATATCTGGGAAGAGAAGTGGTACTGAAGTGTGGCGTGGGGCTATAGAAAAATAGTTAATTATTAATTAGGTACGAATCGTACTCTACGATAGCTTATTTTTTATTTATTGCGTTCACACAAATAATAGTATAACTTTCTGATGCCAATCGATCCTGTGTCAGTCCTTAGGCGGCTTTTACACTACTGCGGTTTCCGCATGCGGTGCCGGTGCGCGAGCGAGATAGCACTCTGCATGTGTATAGCGCTGTTACGCTTGCACACCGTCGCTGTATCCGGTTGCAGCGCCAGTGTGATAATCGCCTTAGTCGGATTTCTTGTTCTACAAACATGATACAATTTAGAACTAATTTGTAATCAGTCACTCTCTTCATTGTAGTTATTTCAGGATGGTTAATTGAAATAGCATAATTGATATCTCCATGCTGAATATTTATGATTGATTAGCAACAACATATTTGAAGCATAGCGTTATTAAATATGAAATGGTAATTATAAGTCACTTTCTTTACAGTACTGCTAATGGATACTATTAAATTAATGTTTTAACATCAGTAACATTAGCGGTGCAAGTAATGTGTGAAGCATAAAATATCAATCTAATGTAATGTGTACGATCTGCAACGATGCCCAACACACATACACACACACACACGAGTGATATACTATAAGATATTTCTACATACAGTAATATAATGATTTACACATACAATCAATTTATAATGTCTAAAATTGACAGTGTGGGTAGCCAGGGGCCGTATTCTAACTTAAAAACACGTTTAGGTACGATCCAACTTCAATACAACTCCAATGCATACAACTTCAATATTGGTTGATTATTTGTTGTGTTTTGGAACTCCAAAATACACAATCTAACTCATACATAACTATGAATGAGATAGATTGTGTATTTTGTATGTATTTTAAAATTAGAAAAAACATAATCTATATAAAATATAACTCCAACAAACAACAAATAATCAACCAATATTGAAATTCTATTGGAGTGGCATCGGAATATTTTTCAAGCAAATTCTTATATTTCTGATTCAGACGTTTAGGCGCTAGCTGTATTGCGTAGTTCATGCATTGGAGTTGTATTGAAGTTGGATCGTGTCTATAAGTGTTTTAAAGTTAGAATACGGCCCAAGGCAATATTGTGACCTAAACTTTTATTAAAATACCACTCCACATGCAAAAAAATGCTCACGTAAGAACGCTCTTATCATTCAATTCCTCGATTCCAAGGGGTGATATGCAAAAATTACCCGTCTCGTTTATCCCCACATAAATAACATTAGCCGAGGAAGATAGCGTGTTTGTAATTACGTATAAATAATAATTCACGCTCGTAGATTACAGTTACGGATGATTCACGTTTACGGTTTGATTGAGGGGAGGCTTTTTGATTTTTTACATGATTTACCTAGCTGCGTAATGGTGTCTTGTCATAAGCGTTAAAATTGTCCTCCTAGCGTTTGTTCCGGCTTTTTGGTACAGCTTTATTGAGCCTGGGGTTCGCTCGGCAGTCTAATCCCAGGAATTAGTGTAGGTACTAGTTTTCACAAAAGTGACGCTCGCTGTGTGTGATAGTGTTAACTAATTTGTAACCACCATCAATAATTCGAACTAGGTACGAGTATGTTGTGTTTTTTTAATAAGTATATGTTTTTATTTCTCCAGATTTGATTATGTAATTCAGAGGCGCCGCGTCCATGGAACACGATTCCCGGTTGACTTGTCTAATTTTCAGGCACCTGATCAGTTTTCCTACAGCTCATGAAGAAATTTGAAGCTAAATTAAGCACCGAAGCCGAAACGTGGAGATCCGGCGGCAGACCAAAGTAGTAGACATCGGAGAACGGATTGCTGCTTTGAAATGGGCCTGGGCTGGACACGTTTGTCGCCGAGATGATGGAAGATGGAAACAGCGAGTCCTAGCATGGAGACCTCGTTCTACAACACCAGATCACAGACCTCCAACCAGATGGGAGGACGATATTAAAAAGATTGGAGGAGTGAAACCATGAATCGGGCTTCTTGGAGGAAAACTGGAGAGGCGTATGCCCAACATAGTGGGTATATACTCGCTGAGGAAGGAGAAGAAGAAGAGAAATTAAGCTCCGGCTTGCCTAAAAAAAGTTATGACCTTCCGCCCCTATTAATGTATGTACTGAAATATACACCAGCATGTTAAAGTTTGACAGTATGCACACACTGACACTTTAACCCTGCATACAAAATCTTCCCCAAATCAATTCCGGCGCTTATCAAACTCAATTTTAAAGTTTTAACGCATGGTTCCTTAATACACTTCCTATCCACAGAGTAAATGAGCAAACAATATAAATATTCATTAAAATTACGGCGTGCTTGCATAAACCGCTCCTCTGAAGGCAACGTAAGAGCACATGAATATGACTTTCTCAGGATAACCCACTTTTTCTCAATAATATAAGAGTGAGAATCGCTTGCATTGGTTGGAAAACTTAAGCCATTTCTTAATATTAGGCATCCTTTAGCGTAACGTAAGCTCAAAGGTGGCATATGAAGCGAAATTTCTATTTCTTATCCCCGGCAATGAGCATAATCAAAGAGATACGGGGAAATATGGCTGACATTATTCATGTGCTTTTGTCATGCTTAAATATATTTTTTTAGAGGTTGAAAAAATATTTGACAACCTCGTTATGAGCAGCGTAATGATAATCCTGATACATAAACTTTTCAGTTGTTTTACGAATATTATTTTTTATACTGCCCGCCTGATTGTAAGCAGCTACCATAGCCTATGGACGCATGCAACTGCAGAGGTGAAAATGCGCGTTGCCCTTTACAAAAAGGAGGATTCACTGTGTTGACGTCTAAAGAACAAGAGGGTCCCTCGTCGTCGACACACTGGGTCCTCTTTGAGCTCTTTGGCAACCTTACTCACCGGCAGGAACACAACACTATGAGTTGGGTCTAGTGCTATTTCAGCTACATATTTGGATGTGGTTGTGTTAAGGTGGAGGTACGTCCCCACTCCAGATTTTAGCGAGATGTCATTCGCAGAATTTGAATATAATTTTAACATATGTACAAACCTATTAATTATAAATTGTGGTAGTTAAAAAAACTATAGCCATTGACAACCCCCTTTTTTGGGTAAGGGGCGATCTCTAAAATTAGGGCAATACGATACGATACAACACGATTACATCTCCTTTAAATGCACATCAAGTTATTGACACTACTACTTATTTTGTAGCCAAATATTCCTAAGGACAATTAAACTATTTTCATTGTAATTGTAAAAAAAAATTCAATACTAAGTGACTCATTTTAATTGTGCTCAAGTGTAAGTATTCCTAATGGTGATTCATCCAGAATTTCATACGCAATTGCAATGTCTACATACTCTCTGCCTTCATTAGTTTTCCTTAAAGAACCTGAAATCTCCCTGAAGGTACAAAGACGCTGAAATCCATTGCGTAATGGGCGCATAAATCAGATCTTAATGCAGGCAATAATTAAAAATCTCATAGGTGCCTCGCTTCTGCAACACACTTAATCGTTACCCCACTTGATACATTGCCTACCTCATCCCGCGTTACAACCTTTCCACATCCCACCTGCGTATATTCTCATTCCGCTCCCAAACGAAAACGGCACGCGTTTGAATTCGACACGGTTCCAAGACGTCAGCGTAGATAGGAGTATTAGGAAGCGTTTACACGAGCGGCACGTAGAGTAATAAATAATATAGTAATCAGTGCGATTCCTTACATCCCGGCCTTATTATGAGAACCTACATTCACCATTCGCTAATGCCTCGGCTTACTAGCACATGTGGGACGAAAGATTCCGAGAATTTATTGTACTTCGGCTTATGAATCATAAATAAGGGCTAATTAGAATTGTCTTGAGGATACGCGGGGTGAATAGGAATGGGTTATCGTTAGTGCTTTCTGGTAAAAAGTTTTTAGTTGAGTCAAAAGGTAAACAGTTATTTGGGGTAGGTTGGTAATAACCATGTAATAACTAATGTACCTATACAGCTCCTGCCATATAAAGTGGTTTATAAAGTCATATAATGTACTGTCAAATTGAGTGAAGTAACTCAATTTTTAAATACTACCTACTTTACCTAGTTGCCCCCATTGGTTGCCCCATTGATTTTAAAACATAATTTATCTAATTAACTTAATTTTAATTTGTTTTTAGTGGTATTTTTTTAAGATGCCGGAATCTTACTAAAGAGTTCTACCCACTATAACGTCGAGTGACTATCGGGGAAAATAGGTATTGTATATATTATATTATAAATATTATAATATATTGTAAAATATTCGTGTTTTAAGCAGAATTTTTATTTTTAAGAAATACTTTAAATCATTGTCAAAGTTTTTCCTTAGAATTGGTCTAGCTAATAAACATACTCTTCCTAAAAAAATGCCTATATATTCAAATGAAAAAAAAAACTGTTCGACTTATTCCTTAAACGTAAATTTTTCAAGGTATTACTAACATATTTTACGTCACACCTGGCCATAATGTGAGTATTACCGCACGCTATGCGTACGGTAAAACTCGCATTATGGCCAGGTGGAGACGTAAAATTGTGTACTCACCACGGGCAGTAAAAAAGAAAGCCCTCTATCGCATATTTACAACGCTCGCCTGCGGCTCGGGTCACAAATACCTGCGATTTCGGGCTTTCTTTCTTTTACAGTCCTTGGTAAGTAATGTAGGTACTATTACGTACTAGTTTAACATAATTTTAATCAATAAAAGTATTACCTTTTTCACCTCTCCAAGAAAAGATGGTTAGATTACGGTGAACAGTATGTTATTTTTATACTTTTATAATTTTCAATTAAAAAAAACATTATCTGCAGGAAAGTACCTAGTTTTCAAATTTTTTGTAATCTGCTCATGTATTGGGTCTTATTGGATACAAGTGTGTTAGTCATTCCGTAACGTAAAATGTATACACGTGCACACTTATTTATTTCAAGTTCTTCTCCCGCCTTCTTCTTCACCGAAACATATGTAGGTACTGGATAAAATGTAAAATAAATCAGTGAAGTATCAAATGTTCCTTAAATATGTATTCGACGAATTTCATTGGTACGGATTTCAGCACGTGTATGTTATTTAAGAAAAAATGATTTCTGATAGGGTGTAGGAAAATTTCCCCCAGAGCTTTTAGTTCGAAACTACAACCAAATACCATGCACAATGTTTCAACACCCTCCGACCCTTATGTGTTATACTTTGTTTAAATAAATACTAAGGAGTTTGATAAAAAAAAATATTATAGATGTATCCACCGTTGCTAAGCAGATGAATTTTGGATATGAAGTAGATAAGATGTTGGTAAATATCAAAAAAATGGAGCAGTGCCAAAACTGTAAGTCATTATACATTTAACACCTTACAAATTAATTTTTTTTTTAGTAAAAGAATAAGATAGATAAATCCATTTTTGGCAAAACAATGGCGTTTAGTCCCAAAAATATTTGAGAAAACTTGGGAACATGGTCATATAAATTTGGAGAAAAAAAAAAAACAGGTTTATGGGGTATTGTGGACCCCATGGGGTCAGAGGGGGTGCAAATATTGTGTATGGTATTATCCTCTTAAAAAGGCATCGTTTGGTTGTAGTTTCGAACTAAAAGCTCTGGGGGCAATTTTCCCAAGGCTATCCTGCTACACCCTTTTGGTGTAATTTCATAACTCCTTTATCGGGTGACATGTAGTTTCATCATTTAGACCACTTAGTCAATTGTAAATACTTCAAATTTTTTTTATATAACTATTCTAGTATACAGTCGAAAAAAATAGAGTAGCAGAGGGAAAATTCTAAGATATAATCGAGCTCCAAATTTGCCAACTTTCTAGAGGTCGCTTATACGGGAGTCTGTAAATTTCGAGCCACATTTTGTTCTTAGAATGTACCTATAAATCTTGTAAAACAAATAAATCTTTTCTGACAATAGTCGAAGGAAGTTTTGTTTGACAAAGTCACAATTGTTTAATTATTTATTTAACCCAAGTTAGCTCATATCGCGCGGCACGCACGCCGATAATTCGGCAAATTATAAAGTTATAACAAGTTGAGAAATAAATCTTAAGCGTTACGCACTCGCGGTTTGCAGGCGTTAGCTAGGGTTGCCAACGACGGCAGTTCTAATTTATCGAGCATAATAAACAAAAAAAATATTGTTTTGGCGGGTAGGAACTGTTTCTTCATCTTTTAGAGATATTTAATCTGAAGCATGCTCAAAAAACATTTCATAAGTAAAAACTTATCGAACCATAATATTCTGTTCGAAAATCAATGCTCACTCGTAATTTCCATTATACTCGTAGCAGGCAAGCGCTGCTCTTCTTCAAAGTTTCTGCGATCTTTATTAGATCGGTTAAAATTGTTGGTGGGCCTTTCCACGATGCATAATGCTTACCCTAAGATGCACATGATTCTTTATCGTGTATATATATTTATACAGGGGGAACTTTGAACCTCCGGTCAAATTGAGCGAGGTGATTAGGTAGGCCATGCTGAACAGCTTTTACTATGGGACCAACATCGAAATCCCAAACAAAAAATTGTGTTTCCCATAGAAAACGACGACATCTGATTAGCCGAAATGTATGAAACAGCCAAAAACTTTTTCAAGATTTCGAAGGTACAACAGGTAGGTAATTATATGCACGCCATGTCAGACGACAGCAATGTAGTTAGGTACGTACCTCATAATGTAATACAATAATTGTATACGCTGACTAGCTTTTTCCCGCGGCTTCGCCCGCGTACTAAAAGTACCAAAAAAGGTCTCAGTTAGACTCGTATGTTTGTATGTAGGAATGTATGTTTGTCCGCGATCATCTTGCGTTTCGCTGAACTGATTTAGAAGCGGTTTTCGGAAAAGTATTCGTTACATTCTGGAGGTTTCGGTATACCACGTTTTGAAGACGGCGGTTCCCTCATTTTTTATTTTAAAGAAATTATTGCAATAATTGTTTAATTGTTACGCCATCAACGACTGACTACCGAGAGATTATGATTAATACAGATTTCTACTCTTGAATAGAAGCTTTTCCCCGCGACTTCATTAGCGTGGAATTAGTAATCCACCCTCCTTTTTACCCGCTTAAGGAATGACTTCTGGGATAACAACTATTATATATCCTTCTCCAGAACGCAACATATCTCCATACCAAATCATCTAAATAGGTTCAACTGTTATTAATTTCCCATACAAACTTTCAACCCCCGTTTCACCCCCTAGAGGGTTGATTTTCGAGATATAAACTATCCTATATTGTTTACCGAGACTCAATCTAAGTATATAATATGTACCAAGTTTCATTTCAATCGTCTGTTCAGCGGTTAATAATTCGCCATACAAACTACCAACATGTTTTCTACCCCTCTAAGATTGATTTTCGGCTTAAAAATATTCTATATTGTTTCCTGGGACTCAAACTATATCCACAACAAAATTATCTAAATCGGTTCGCGGTAAAAAAATCTTCATACAAACCTCCAACCCCCATTTCACCCCCTTAAAGATTGATTTTCGAGATAAAAACTGTCCCATGTCGTTTCCCGGTACAAAAACTATATCTATACCAAGTTTCATCTAAATTGGTTCAACGTTTAAAAATTCCCCATACAAACTATCAACCCCCATTTCTCCCCCTTAAGTGTTGATTTCGTAATCAGCGACCCGATAACCATAGAAACAATACCCATGTTGATATTTAAATTTTGCCACCACATTTCCCCCTTATGGGTTGAATTCTCAAAAAAGCTGAAACATTTGTTTTCTCATTTATCGTTAGGAATACTCCTGTAAAGTTTCGAATAAAATAGTTGAACTAATCTCGTTTCCCATACAAACTTTGAACCCCATTTCCCCCCTTAGGAGGTCAATTTTTAAAAATTATTTCTAAGTGCATCCTTATGCCTTATAAGGAGCCTACGTACCACATTTGGAATCTCTAGAACCAGCGGTTTGGGCTGTGCGTTGATATGTCAGTCAGTTTCTTCTTTTATATATTTAGAAGATTGCAATTTGGCACAAATACTTTCAAGAATGTTCATGTCCACAATATTAAATTTCAAAATCGATGCCATTTTCTTAATTAACGTCCCAAAAAAATCACAAAAACGACACCCATATGGATATTTAGATATTTCAACCCCATTGTACCCTAACAGGGGAGATGGTATTTCACGTCCGCCACGTCGGATTTTAAAATCGTTGTTGTTTTCGTAATCAACGACCCGATAAACCATAGAAACAATACCCATGTTGATTTTCAGACTTTTTGACCACATTTCCCCCTTTTAGGGGTTGAATTCTCAAAAAACCTGCAACACGTATTTACTCATTTATTGTTAGGAATACTTCTGTGAAGTTTCGAATAAAATAGACTAGCTAATCTTGTTTCCCCATACAAACTTTGGACCCCCATTTCACCCCCTTAGGGGATGAATTTTGAAAAATCCTTTCTTAGCGCACCTCTAGACCTTATAAGGAACCTACGTGCCAAATTTGGAATCTCTAGAACCAGCGGTTTGGACTGTGCGTTGATAGATCACTATGTCAGTCAGTCAGTCAGTCAGTCAGTCACCTTTGAGTTATATATATATATATATAGATAGATATAAGATATATAGATAGAAGATTTAGATGAAATCTAAAAGATATATAAGTCTAGGATTACCAATAATGTCATACACTGAAAAAACGTCTAAGTAATTTCTTACTATCATATACCCCTCTTTTAGCAGTATAAAAGCTCAGATTAATAACCTATCTCGGCCGTGATAAAGCAGCCCTCGGCACCGCATAAGTGGCAAGGTAAAGAATGGAAAGTAAAGTTGGCGAAATAAAGTAATAAATTAATTGACGCCAAGTTCTGTAAGCGCGCGTGCGGGATCCACCAAGTTTCGACTATTAATTTGGGTCTTAGCGTACACAGACGAATGTGTTGGCTAAGAATGTGTGTGTTATTGGAACACAAGTAATTTAAGGCCTAAGGAAACATTAGGCAGGTTTAGCTGGAGGTATTTTCCGAGTTGAATTAAGTCTTTCGTAATAGAAATTGTATTGAGTTATAAAGTTGTTTTTACACATTTTACCTAGCAATTTGGAATATGCTGAAAAACTTTGTGTACTTGCTCGGTTTTTAAGATTTCTTTGGAATATTAACTTTTTTATCTATCCACCCACGAACCACGTTTTGTTATGTTTTTAAAAATGTTAATTTACTTTTCTTTTTCGGTTTTTCTCTTTGGAATATCAAAGTGTTTATTTAAAGATACATTCGCCCAATAGCCACAGGCTGAATAAAAATCCAAATCTGCAAAAGTCTCTTGTCATTTTCTGTTTCTTTTTTTTTATATGACCTTAATCTCATCCTTGAACTACTGACTAGTTTCAGCTTATCAACTTTAACATTGTTTATCTCGCTTTATCACAAAACTTAAACACACCTCTATTAAATTTTATATCTTTCTAACAAACATAAAATAAACCTAAACATAAAATAATAATAATTAATTAATTAATGTCCTAAATAAAATTAGGAACAAGGCTTAACGAACCAAGCTAAGCATTTTTGTTATGCCATGCGGCCGCCACCGGTGCTCCGGAAGATCAAATCCACATGGGACACTGGCACTGCATGGTGGTCCGTTGCTACCTGCGATCCAATTTCAGTCTACCCTAGTATAGGTAAAATTATAACATAACAATGATGGGATTTATTTCTCATAAAACAAACTTTTTAACTGCATGAGCCGATATAATCGTATCTGAATTTATTGGTTCTCAGTTATATAATTAAGTCGTAAAATTTCGTAAAGTAGTCGTTTAGGCGCGAAAACTTTGTATAGGTGTCATTAATGTCGAATCAATCAGACGTAAATGGCGTAGTTTGGGCCCGAGGGGGTTGCTGGATATTTAGATGTCATGTTAGTTTATTTATGGTAATCACCTAAGGGACGAGCTTGCAAAAGGGTTAATTTTTATAAGTAATGTATTTCAAAGACGATGTTTCTAAGTAAATAGGCCGACTAGCCTTATTTGTAGGTAAGTATCTTATGCATAAATTCAATAACAACATTATTGAATCAATTAACTCTGTAGAAGTCCTAAATACCTTTATTTCTAGGATTAGATTATTCTATGGAAATACTTGAGGTACAAATCAGCGAAAACAAATTAAGTAGTCTGATATCCCACGCAATTTTAAACTTAAGTAGATACGAGTACTTATGTGAAGTAGCTAAGATTAGCAACTTTTCAGAATAAGTAATAATTCTTCGTACAAAAAGTACACTGTAATAATAGTATAATTTTAAACAAAAAAAAATCGACTTCACTAAGCCTCCACCTTTCCAAAAGGAAATGCTCGAGCTGCTGTAAATATACTCAAACCACTATAGGTGTGCCTATAATAGTTGAAGAGTTCTCTCGATTTCTCCAGGATCCCATCATCAGATCCTGAGCTGGTTACAATGGGACCAACTGTAAAGTATACTCTTTCAAACAACAAAAGAATTTTCCAAATCGGTCCAGCCGTCTTCGAATAATCGGTGAACATACATAAAAAAAAACCTGTTTAGCGATGCCAAACGTTTCTACACGTGACCGTCTCTTTCTATCGTCACTTGGGGTCCACTTTATATTGGAGATTCATAGAATAAGATTCAATAAAAGAATAGCTTCAACCGTAAATGGTTCTACAATTATAGCCCGTGACTAAACTTAATTGTAGCGGCGCTATATAATCACAGTTCGTCGCCTCTGGTCACTTGCACATATTATTGCACCCAATATTGTTATGAATCACACTAATCTTCACATTAATTACATCTAGCGATGTTAAATACAATCCATAAAAATAATTACAATAGCTCAATTAATACACAAACACTCGCGTAATTGCAATTTGAAGGCTGGAATAGTATAAAGCCTAACAAAGCGCGAAATCCAATTTTTACACAAAATAACTTTATTATTTATTTTTCTTTTTTTTAACCAGGGACTGATTTCGGTTACGGTTTTACCGGTATGAAACCGGTATTCCATTACGATACCGTAATGGTGTAAAGGTTACGCGCGCCACGCCAACATAACGGTACCGTAACCGTTTTGAAATATCGGTTACCAGTAATCGATTTAAAGGTAACCGAAACCTTTAAAATACCGGTTTGAAACCGGTATAATAACGGTTACCGAAAAAAATAAGCGGATAGACAAAACGGCAGCTCCGGCGGTTTGGCAACGACGCCAAAATCGAAATATCGGTAACCTTTAAAAATCGGTTAAGGTACCGGAAAAAATAAAGGTTACCGTTATATTTCGATAGCGAAATATAAAGGTTCCGCTACCGAAACCGCTATTTGAAAACCGATATGACGTCATATTGGTTATAAAATATACCGGTATTTTTCGGTTATGCAGTCCCTGTTTAAACAACTCTTTTAGACATTTCTTTAAGTCATTTTGCGCATGGCCAATGAGCTCTAAATGGTTACTTTCATATTCCAAACAGTTTAGTAACTGTTGTTCTAGTGAAAGATCTAGGAATAAAGCAACGTGCTTATAACCAAGGGATACACAAAGTTTTCGCGATAAGGAAAAGTTTTTCACCACGTGCCCAGTGGGCGGTTCCGAGCGCGGCTCATCCCCCACCTGTTGCTGATCCGGATATAACTGGATGAGGCGGGATTGCCGCGGATTCGGCCGATCCGGCACGCCTAGACGCCCACTCTTAGGAGCCGGCTTAGGAGTTTTGGGACATTTTATATCCAGGGTGCCGCATTCTAACTCTAAAATACGTAGACATTAAAACACAATCTATCCCCAACACAACTCCAATACACAACAAATATTCAACCGATACTGGATCGTGTCTTAACGTGTTTTAGAATACGGTCCAGGGTAAAAATTGTATACTATTACATATGTTATTTATATTTTTAAACAGCCATTATTACTTATAGCTACTTAATTTAATGCCTGTTTCTTTTATTATAGTTCATTACCTGATATGTTAGCTTGATTGCTCTCCTGGAGGAAATAAGTTACATGGTAGCCTATTAATATTTATAATTTTGTAGTTTGTATTATTTGTTTTTGTTTGTTTTGTATTTTGTCGTTGTTGAAAATATTCGGAAAATAGTAAAATTTAGATGAGATGGGCTTAGGGCTGAGATGAGTACTTAAATTAATGGCTGAAGCATACTTATTTATCAGTGAGCGAAAATAGGCCAAAAATAATATGAATTGAACGATAATAATATGAATCTGTCTTTAACGTTATTCATAAGCGCGAGCCGATTTAGAATCCGTGTCAATGTATTTTTAAATAAAAAAAATACGAGAGGCATTATTTACATACTATCATATCGATATCATTGCATTAAATTATCACTGCAACAATAAAATGAAAAGGTAGCAACTAAAATTAATAACATGACAGAATGTACAAAATATTAACTAAATGTCACAATAAGTTCTTAATTTCTATATTTAGTCAAAAAATTCCTGAACTGAATAGAAAACTTTTTCCAATAACTTATGCAATTTTAGTACAAACTTCGCATAAGTTAGTTCTCTAATTTAATTTGGTAAGTTGTTATATATTTTATCTACACCAATATCATAACTCCTCTATTCCGCGTTCGGAAACCCTATGTAATTACCACCATTATTTGAACCAGTAACGTAACATCTGTGTATTATCTGTGACAGTGTGGTAAAAACGTATGAAAATTCATTACTTACGGTAACGTAATGAAAATCTGCCCTCCTCTCCGACACCGCCGGTACGCTCCCGCCCGACCGCCGGCACAATCGAGTTGGTCATGGCGATGCAATGGCGGTTATTCTCATGGTTTCTGAACACTTCATGTAGGATTTATAATATGTGTGTAGATAAAAGCAGTGTTTGCAACTGTAGGTACGTAATTAGGCCTTAAAACGTAACAGTTACATAAACTACTATTATACTCATCAGATGACAATTGTTTCTATAAAATTTACTGTTAATATTACTTGTCGCTACAAGCCTTTTGGGATATCTTGTATTGAATTTACACATATTCCTCAACTTTACTAATAATTCAGGATGCATCTTAACAAATTTACATGTTGTAAAATACTCGTATATAAAAATTAAAACTTTTAGACTCCTGAATATCTCTTTACAAGGCACTCGTATTAGTGGTAGTACCTTACATACTGCTCTAATGCAATCTTTTTGAGAAAAAAAAACTCTCTTACGATTAATTTTGCAACATTTTTCCGGTATTTGTGATTTCCAAGAGCAGTTTTTATCTAATAGTATAAAAATGAAATTTGTTCTGTTTCAATAATGTCTATTCCTTTATATTTAACACTTAAATTCATTGTTACTTTTCTATTATAAAACTTATATTTTTTATTTTAGACAGGTTTGGTTGAAAATTATTATTTTCCATCCATAGTATAAAATGTCATTAATCGTGTGGTTTATGTCAGTATTATATAATTGTATATGGGCACATGGTATAACTACAGATATGTCATCAGCGAAGAGTAAACAGTCTTGTAGCCGAAGACAGGTCGTTGATGTATAGTAGAAACAAAAGTGGTCCTAGGACACTGCCTTGGGGTACACCTCTTTTGTTCTCCATAACATTAGATCTTGCAATGCCCTCCATTTTTTATCATTTATATTGTTTATCTCCACAAATCGAGTTCGTTTATTCAGGTAGCTTTCTAACCAGCTCAAGGCTTTGCAAAAGGTGGTGAAAATATACAAAGTCGAAATCCTTGCGCATATCAAAGAAAACAGTTACTACAGGTACTATTTTTTTCAATGTTTTGATGAGTGTTCGTGACATGGATAAAGAAAAAAGTAGCTTAATTCGACTTGTTGCGATTGTAATTATAATTTTTTAGTAGTTGTTAATCTTGATCTAATTTTATTTTTCTTTACTTCATACTTATTGTTAGGTTTCTGATACAACACAAACACCACCCCATACGAAACGTCTTTACCGACCGGCTGTAAAGTGGCACGGCACAATGCACTAATTATATCAGCATCTGAAAGCCTCTAACCAGCCCCTTAACAGTTTTCCACGGTATAGGGGCATTAGTGCATTTCCCAGTAATGCCTCTAAAGACGGTTGCCGCACGATGACCAAGGAGCCGGCCCAGTAGCACGGTGAATCTTAAAGATCTCTTAACCGAGGCTGGTTAAGAGATCTTTAAGATTCACATTTAGGTAACAGTTCTTTCACGGAATAGAGGCATTAGTATATTTCTCGGTAATGCCTCTAAAGACGGACGGTTGGCCAAGAAGCCCGCCCGGTATCACGGCGAATCTTAAAGAGCTCTTAACTAGCCCCTTAATAGTTTTCCACTGTATAGGGGCATTCATGTATTTCCCAGCTACAGCAACAGTGGCCGCAAAACCAAGGTACTGGCCCGGCGACACTCCGGATTAACGTTGGTGTCTAAATTATTACGAATCTCTGCCGGCGGAGAATAACTGATTATAGCAGTTTGTGAGAATGAGTAACAAGTATCCGAACATTCAATTATACTTAAGTTAATTTTAATACAATCTGCCTGGTGATAATCAACCACTAATAATGATGCAGATGTTCTACTAACTATAGTTGTATTAATTTTCAGTTTTAGCATTTCATAATTTATCTATAGGTATATTACTTATTTTTCACTAAGGTAGAATTCCTAATTGTGTGGAGTAATTTGACGGCACTTTACATATATTTGTAAACAGTTTTGTATGTCAGGAGCTGTCAGATTACTACACTTAATTTAAAATTAGGGTTTAGCAAACTCGAGGACTCGGACTCTTGAAAGTAGCTTTTTTATGACTTACATTCGTACTTGTAATAATTTTTAAGAAAAAAAAACCGACTTCAATGGGGGTAGCCGGTGAAGGATTATTGTAGATAGATGGTGCACTTAGATTCCATACAATGAAATAACTTGCTTAAAAAACGCAGCGGAGAGGACCAATCGCCAAACGTGAACTATGCGTCGTTGAAGAGTTCCGTTCTGATTATCATCAACAGTTCCACTTCATCATTTGATGAAGTGACATTTGTCACTCTTTTGAATGAAAATGCTTGATTTGTTGATAAAAATACAAAAGTCACTTTATGTATGCCTTTAAGATTTGAGGAATTCCCTCGATTCCTCGTGGAACTCATCATCAGAACTTGAGCTTGACGAAAATTGGTCCTGACAATCTAACTTGCTTAACAAACATAGCGAAGAGGAAGAATCGCCAAACATGAACTATGCGTCGTTGAAGAGTTCCGTTCTGTTCATCATCAGCAGTTCCACTTCATCAAATGTCACTCTTTTGAATGAAAATGCTTGATTTGTTGATAAAAATACAAAAGTCACTATGTGTAAGCCCTTAAGATTTGAGGAGTTCCCTCGATTCTTCATGGATCCCATCATCAGAACTTGAGCTGGACGAACATTTGTTCTGACAATTAAACTTGCTAAATAAACACAGCGAAGAGGACGAATCGCCAAACGTGAACTATGCGTCGTTGAAGAGTTCCGTTCTGTTCATCATCAGCAGTTCCACTTCATCAAATGTCACTCTTTTGAATGAAAATGCTTGATTTGTTGATAAAAATACAAAAGTCACTATGTGTAAGCCCTTAAGATTTGAGGAGTTCCCTCGATTCTTCATGGATCCCATCATCAGAACTTGAGCTGGACGAACATTTGTTCTGACAATTAAACTTGCTAAATAAACACAGCGAAGAGGACGAATCGCCAAACGTGAACTATGCGTCGTTGAAGAGTTCCGTTCTGATCATCATCAGCAGTTCTACTTCATCCAATGTCACTGTTTTGAATGAAAATGATGGTTTTGTTGATAAAAATATAAAAATCACTATATGTATGCCTTTAAGATTTGAGGAGTTCCCTCGATTCCTCATGGATCCCATCATCAGAACTGCGTTTTGACAAAAACGGGACCAATCTGTATATATATACTTACAATCAAAAAAAGAATTTTCAAAATCGGTTCAGACATGACGGAGTTATGGAGTAACAAACATAAAAAATAAAAAACAAAAAAAAAAAAAAAAAAACATTCACGCCGAATTGAGAACCTCCTCTTTTCAAATCTTGAAGTCGGTTAAAAATAGCAATAAACACGAAACAATTTCAAACGGTTACTACCGAATTTTAAAGTCCAGTTACATCTGTGCCACCTGTCCTCTCGGGCTAATTTCGAAGTATCGGCCAGCAAAGTGCCTCCCGGAGCATCTTGTGTCCGCACGTAGGTACTCTGCGATCGCCGATCTTGGACCAACTTCGGGTCACCACTTCGGCCAACTTAATTTCACTATACATCCCCGGTTGGTATTATATTAAGAACTTATCAAGGCGCATCTCTTTAGATGAAACTATTTGAAACAATCTCAGAGAACATGTTTGTATCTCATTACTTAGCATGTAGTATGATATTACTTATATGTAGTTGTCTTTAACAATAGAGCTATGTAAGTTGAGAGCGGTTGATGTCTAAAGGATCATTCCCAAAACCCCCCCTTTTTTTTGAAGTAAATTTTAGTTAAACTTTATGTGTTTATGCGACTTAATGGATTAAGACACATATTTTCATTTCTTGTACATTTTCAATAACAAAATTATCTACTTTCTTAATACTTAACACTCTTATTATTTTTAAGTCGTCAGACTTTGTATTAATTTAATTACTACTAAAGTATCTACACGTATCCACTCGTATGCTATAAAAGTATCAATTTACTAACTCGCACTAAGACGGACCTCTATTCTCAAACCAAAGCATCAATATCTCCTAATTGCCAAATATCGTCTAGAAGGGATCGTCTCCACTAAACCGTTAAAAGGACTACTAAGTGCAGGATCGGGGGTCGATTCCCCGTTTTGTAATTCGATTCAGTGCCAATTAGGAATTTAGTTGTCGTCGGACGACTTGCGCCGTCTTATAAATGAACTGGTTAGGTATTCTCACTGCCAACCCAGAGGAATCCTTGAGCACAACCAATGTAACGTGACCTGGATATTTGTAGGAAATATGTGTAGCCTGTGAGGGCTCTAGTACTACTGGTTTTTGCGTAATCAACTAGGCAAGGTAAAAGTTAGAATGACACCCTGTTTAAACGGGGTAGGAAGTGTAGGTGTGTCCGCGGGCTTTCAAAGATGTCTCTAATAAGATGAAGCTTGGAAGGGTTAAGCAATTTAGAAAGTGAGAAGTGGTTCTTTGGTAGGTTGCTTAGTTAAGTGCCCGTATCAATAAATCAGTTTAAAAAACATAGAAAATACTATTAGCATTATAATGTGACTTGATCGCGCCAAATTACAAAATAATAGCAAACATTCAATTAAAGTATAATTATGTCCTTTATATTATGCCATTCCTCACATCATATTCCTTACCTTTTTCCACCTCTTAAAGTGATTATATCCGTAATAAGAATTATTTTACGTCCTCTCTCATCCCGCGACTCAAAATATCTCCAAGCTCAATTCAGGTAACAAACAAGCAGTGTTACTATCATGTTTACAATGCTATTTTGCTAAATCTTGAGAAAAATATAAGGTTGGAATTTGGTAAAAATTACAAGACTGCTGGTATATCAGTCAAATACTTGTTTACTACAGGTATGCTGCAATTGAAACCACGATGGTCTAAAATAGCCTGTACGCGGTGGCCTGTATAGCGGCGGCCACAACGGAGGCGATAACAGCACGGTATCCTAAAATGGCGGCCGCTTCGGAAATAGGTTTCAGAAAGATGCACCTACAAATTCACAGTGCATTACCTACCTAACTAAAAGGCAGTTCGTTTTCGTCAATTTTTATCAACGAATTGGAAAATGTGAAGATCACGGGATTCAAAACCGTGTCCTTTGGATTGATAAAGGTTGTTGTTGTACCTTTAGTCACTGATCTAACTTAGAGAGTAAAAGCTGGGCGGAATATTGAGGTTTATCATTCTCATTATCACCAAATATTTTGAAACACTTCACTTTTTACTCTACTTTTACTCACTTGGCTAAAATACTGTACCTACACTAAATATAAATTGTTAACTATAATCGCCTTACTATGTTCTTGTTTATGATTGAATCCGTTGCATTCCTACTGCTTCCTAATGTAATCAACATCTATGAATTAGTATCTGTTCACGTAATTCTTACATCTAAAATATGCCAAAATAAACATTCAGCCACAAACTGCCAAGCGGTTGCGTAATCAGCAGAATTGCAAGCCATTTGACACGGGTACAGTCGCCGAATAAATATGGATCTTTTAAAGCACGCGGCGCTCCTAATTGCCTGGCAGATGGAGCGGCGCCAATTACAGACGTTATTTAGCTGACTGTATCAAAATGGCCGGCCAGGGGCGTTGGGCAAATTTGCAACCAGATAAGGAGTTCGTTAAACACAATGGCCGGAGAGTTTGTTGAAAAATGTGGTTTCAGGGTACAATTAATGACCATCTCTTTAAATACGAAGAAAAAAATTGCGGAATGCTTGAAAGAGACCTGGTGCCTAATTTTGAAACAGTTTTGTTGACATTTCTGATACGAGTACATGTTAATGTTTTCCTGAATGTGCTCGGCACTCTTTATAATATAAATACCTAACATGTGTCAGTGATTTTACATTATTTGGTCGTAAAATATTCTGCAAAACCTGCCATGAGGTGCAGGAGTCATAATCGTTTCAGTATGGTCGATTAATGGGTAGTATTTTTGCGTCTCAACTTGAAATACGTTGAATACCTACAGTGAATTCTGTAAGCTACGATCAGGACCCATTAGGCTGACGATAGTGCGGTCTTGATAGTGTTTGTTAACAATACACACCGACACACAAATCATAGAGTCTTTCTCTAGTCATAATGAGAAAAACCGGCATGTGTTTGAATGTGTGGTTGTAATGGGATGAGGTTTTTATACTACCTTGGTGGCAAGCAAAATATACAGCCCGCGTATCCCATAGACGCCTGAAACTCCAGGAGTGTTAATGCTCATTGTTGACCCTTAAAAAACCTGGACACCCCTTTTTGGTTTTCATAGTAACCGTGGTCCGTGGTAAAAGAAGACCCTTGTCGCATTCACTTCACTACATTACGACTTTGATACTCAAACTCAAAATTTTAGGGTAATTTAACTTTTTCCCATATGATGGTAGAATTCTAGTGAACCTAAACCTGGCCCCTGGCCCTGCACTGCGCAAGGTGGCCGCATCCGCTAAGCTATAGTAACCAGAAAAAAGGTTAGTAACTCATCGACAATATTGGCCATCCAGCCGGGCTGTGTGTCTAGTAGTGGCACTGGTAATGCGCGCGGTATTTATGTCGCTCGCGATAGTAACCACGAAAGAAGTTAGATACTCATCGACAATATTGGCCATCCAGCCGGCCTGTGTGTCTAGTAGTGGCACTTGTAATGCGCGTGGTATTTATGTCGCCCGCGATAGTAACCACGAAAGAAGTTAGGTACTCATCGACAATATTGGCCATCCAGCCGGCCTGTGTGTCTAGTAGTGGCACTGGTAATGTGCGCGGTAGTTTATGTCGCGCGCGATAGTAACCACGACAGAGGTTATTCGTTCGCTAATGTACCCGCAGCTGCATCTCGTTTGCATTCTGTAATACAGAGGCTTCTGCATTCTGACGCTGAGGAAGATAAGGTTTTAATATAAATGCGCTGCAGTATATAATGCGGCGTGTAATATTTAGTATTTCAGTGACTGTGTTGCGTTTGTAGTACAGTTTTTCAAAGTTACCTTGTTCGTAGGACGCGTAGTAAAATGAGATTCTCATCGACTGATGTTTAAAGGAGTCTTCTAATAATTCAGCTGTGGAAAAAGCAAGCTTCAATGGATGGATTAAAAAACCGGCCAAGTGCGAGTCGGACTCGTGAATGAAAGGCTCCGTACCATTATCTATAAAAAGGGCAAAAAAAATCATGTCTGTTGTATGGGAGCCCCCTTAAATATTTACTTTATTCTGTGTTTTTAGTATTTCTTGTTATAGCGGCAACAGAAATACATCATCTGTGAAAATTTCAACTGTCTAACTATCACTATCATATCTAATTTCCGAATCGTGGCTCAGACCAGCTTTGCCTTCAACGTCTTACTCTTTACCTGGTTTCAATTTAATTCGGCACGACCGCCTTGGAAGAGGTGGCGGTGGAGTTGCGATTTACCTTCGTTCTTACATCCCCTATTCAATTGTTAATGTATCTGCCAGTTCTTCTACTTCTGATGCCGCAGAGTATATGTTTCTCGACGTTTCCCTCTCTCATTCCAAACTTTTACTTGGCGTTTTTTATTCCCCCTCCCTTCACGTTAATTACTTTGATTCTCTTGAGAAACTTCTCGAAGACCTTATGCCTTCTTATAATCATCACATTCTTATGGGAGATCTAAATACGTGTCTTCTGAAGGATGACAGTCGATCCCGGCGCCTTAAATCCCTGGTAGATGCATGCAATCTAACTATTCTCCCTTCAGACGCCACACACTATTTTCCAAATTGCTCGCCTTCTCTTCTTGATTTAACTTTTGTTTCTTCGACTTCTCATGTGTCTAAATTTGGACAATACTCCGCGGATGCCTTCTCATATCATGATCTGCTCTATCTCTCTTACAAAATTCGTCCTCCCAAATCTAAACCAAAAATTCTTTTGCAGCGCAATTTTAGTGGAATTGGAAGTGGAATTTTAGTTAAATGTGGAAAAGCTTCGAGATGACGCTTTAACAATCGATTGGAGCAGTATCGCTCGAGCGGGTTCGGTAGACGATCAAGTTTCTCTCTTTAATTCGCTCCTCATACAACTTTATGACGCTCATGCTCCTGTTCGTGCAATAAAAGTCAAGCATCTCCCTGCTCCTTGGCTCACTGAGGATATTAAAGCCCTTATAGAGAGGAAGAATCAATCTAAATCTAAGTATAAGGCTAACAGCTCTGAGAAAAATAAACTTAAATATCATACCCTGCGCAATCGCTGTAGCACTATATGTCGAGATGCTCAGAGGCGTCATATTCACAGTTCTGTTGAAGATGGAAATCCAGCCAAAGTGTGGAAATTTTTGAAAGGTCTCGGAGTTGGCAAATCTCAACAGGCAACCAATTTAAACAATATTAGCGTTGATCAGCTTAACCAGCATTTTTCATCGTCCACCTGTTTCAGTGGTCCTAAGAAATCTAACTCACTTCATCATCTTTTATCACTTCCTGCCTTAGATTTCTCTTCTTTCTATTTTAGCCATTTCTGTGAGAGTGATGTTAGGAAGGGTATATTGAATATCACTTCTAACGCCGTTGGTGTTGACTGTGTTAGCCGAAATATGATACTCCCTCTCCTTGATTTGTTTGTTCCTATTATCACCGGTATTCTGAATTTTTCCATTTCATCAAGTACTTTTCCCAGTCTGTGGAAGGATGCCAATATTATTCCTTTACCCAAAAAATCCAACCCCAGTTCCTTCTCTGACTATCGCCCTATCTCCATTCTTCCTTTCCTATCCAAAGTCCTCGAACGGCTAGTGCATCAACAACTAACTTCCTTCCTGAATAGAAATGACCTCCTAAACCCATTTCAATCTGGTTTTCGTCCGGGCCATAGTACTACCTCGGCTCTTGTCAAGGTTACCGATGACATCCGTTTGGGTATGAATGACCAGAAGCTTACAGTTCTTGCACTTCTAGATTTCAGTAATGCCTTTAACACGGTCGATTTTGACATTTTGCTCGCGTTCTTACAGTCTCTTAACATATCGGCTGCAGCGATTGACTGGTTCCGCAGCTATTTGGTTGGTCGTCGGCAAAGAATTAAACTAGATTCTTCGTGTTCTTCCTGGTGCAGCACATCAGCTGGTGTTCCACAGGGTGGTGTGCTGTCTCCTCTTTTATTTTCTATCTTCATTAATTCCATAACTCTTGATCTCTCCTCTTCGTATCACCTCTATGCCGACGACCTTCAAATATATTCGCAGGGTATGCATAGCGATCTCAATTCAGTTATAGAAGCCACTAATCTTGATCTGCTCCGCATATCAAATTGGAGTCAAAATTACGGTTTAAAAGTAAACCCCCTAAAGTCACAGGTAATTGTGATGGGTAGCGCTAAACAAATCTCCAAAATTGACTTTCTCAGGGTCCCTCCGATAGTCTTCGATGGTATCCAACTTCCTTTTTCCAACCAAGTGAAAAATCTTGGCGTAATCATGGATCGTTGTCTATCATGGGTGCCTCAGGTGAGTGAAGTGAGCAGGAAGATGTTTGCTGCCATAGGGTCTCTCAGACGGCTCCGGAATTTCCTGCCAATTGCTACTAAAATTGCGCTTGCTCAGTCGTTACTTCTCCCCATTCTTGATTATGCAGATATCTCCTATTTAGACCTAACCGAGGAGCAACTTAATAAGCTTGAGCGTATTCAAAATGCCTGCATTCGGTTCATTTTCGGATTATGCAAATTCGACCATGTTTCTAGTTTTCGTTCTCAACTCAAATGGCTCCCTATCTGTCACCGCCGTAACTCTCACATACTTTCTTTACTCTTTTCTATACTTTTTAACCCTGCAACTCCCCGCTACCTCAAAGAGCGTTTCTCTTATCTTAATTCTATTAGATCCTCTCAAAAATTGCTCCTAAAAGTGCCATCTTCATCTTCCAAATTTTATAATTGCTCATTTACGTTCCAGGCCGTTCGTTTGTGGAATTCTCTCCCTCTCAACATAAAACGCGCGCAATCTATTGGTAGCTTTAAATCGCAACTTAAGGAATACTATTTATCTCTTCCTTAGGTTTTTAAGTTGACACTGTTGTTTCTTATTGTGTGTATTATATATGTATATAGTTATGTACGTATATGTATGTTTATTTTGTATTTATTTAAGTATGTATATCCATATGAATGTGCTGTGTTATCTATTTCGTCTCTTTTGTTTCTATGCAGCACCTACTGCTTATTGTTTTTCTCTAGTCTCCACTACCCAAAGGTTGTCTGGAAGAAATCGCTCATTAGCGATAAGACCGCCTGTTGTTACCTCTACCTAAATTTATCTAATTGTAAAATTTGTGCTTGTAACTGTATGAGGTGTGCAATAAAGAGTATTTATTATTATTATTTATTATTATCACGGTTCATGAGATACAGCCTGGTGACAGACGGACAGACAGACAGACGGACAGCGGAGTCTTTGTAATAGGGTCCCGTTGTACGGAAAAAATTGACGATTTAATGGATGGACGTTGTTATGGATGTGATACAATGATAAAATTAGACGTATGAAGACCAGAACTTTTAAAACTCACGTTCACTGATATGTTTTGGGTATCTTTATGGCACGTAGTTTGCTGCATTGTTTGCATCTATATCGATCAGAATAAATTCAAATAATATGCAACCAACCGTTTTCTTCTTATCTAGAGATTTACATTATTTGGCGGCATTGTGCCGGTTGTACCTACAGAACTAACTGAGACGTATCTTGAGAAAAACGCGGCAGCGAGCGCTGGCGGCGATACCGCTCACACTATTTTCATTTCGTGTAGTGCCACATTTAATTTCACTGAAATTCTAACATAGCTTTGCAAAAATGTCAACTTTATTCCGCCTCAGCCGTGTTCGTTTCACTCGGATGCCTCGCTTCTTCATTTTCTGGAATGTTCCACAGTTTTGAGACGGGCTTTTGAGAAACTATAACTTTATGAAAACTTACCGAAGCACCGAAGTAAGACGTGGCTTCTAGCGAAAATTTACCAAAGTGTATTTAATTTTAGTTATGACTTCTTTCTTAGCTTTGCGACGGACGAGTCGGAGGCATAATTATACTTACCCGGTTTTATTTATCTTCCTCCCATTTCATCTCTCGTCTAGGTGTTCATGTTATTTGTTTACTTCTTATGTACTTACTCTATATAACTTGCATTACACCTTACACCTACTCAAGTACATGCTTTTAGAAATTTTAAATACTATTTTCCCTTCGCTAATAATACCTACATTACCTATTCAAAACAGGATTCAGCACCATATGCATGTAAATGGATTTTGTTTGTCAAAGCTATTATTATTTATTAAAAATGCAAACTGTATAATTCACTTGTTTCCAAGTGCTCTCAAATGGATCATTTGCCGACTACATAAAGCCTAGCCTTATAGCTATCGAACGATCGTAAGGCTAATATACTGTAAAAGGCTGAACCCCCGGAGTCTGAAAGGCCGTTCCAACAGCACTCATTGCAGGAATAAGCCTGTTTCCCGACGTCGGGGTTTAGATGCGCGACTCAATGCTGTTTTATTCTGCTACCATCAATACTTAAAATGCTTGTGAACGGTTCAGTGATGTGGATATTGGATAACTATCGATTAAAGTATCGATATCATTTGTAGTTTTATGATATTGCTACTGCAATGCTATGTGTCACTTTAAAATGTTAGGTCCGTCATATTCAACGATCTAAAGCCTATTTTCATTACTGGTTCATGGTAATAAGATCAAATCAAGTAAAACAATATGCAGATCACAACAGATTATCTATTTAGGAATTTATTAAAAAAGAATAAGTAAAAGATTTAAGTTAATAGTTTTAAAGAGTTTGCTATTTTTGTCCAGCTGCAGAGAAAGAGCTAAAAATTGATAAAGTATAGATATTTACCATACTTATACTTACCGACCGACTTTTTAAAAGCAGGTAAGTTATGTATATTTGGATAAGAGTCAACTTTAGGAATTACCCGCCACTTTTTTGCTTTTGAAATTGCCTCAATAATCCTTATCTAAATTTTAGAATGATAGTTGATACAAAATACTGAGGTACTAGTAAAATATTCGGTTTCGGTTTCGGTTTAAAGATCTTTATTTCCTCAAAAGAATAACAGTAATTCACTTATGTGAGAAAAATAATAACAAAACATGCTTAGATTTACCAAACTAGTGAGCAATTAGTACAATCTATGCGCTCTATAGCATAAAAACAAGGTTAAGTACAAATTAATACGATGATACAATAAAAGTAGTGTGTGGGTAGAACAAAAACATGCAAAACAAAGCTAAAATAAATATTACGAGCGCACCGCGCTGGGCAGTGCAAGCATAGTTACATAAGATAAGCAGTATTGCGCAGATGTAAAGAGTGGAAGTGGCTTAGCAAGTGTATTCATTCAACTACGCTCGGGAATGGGCTAAACTTTCATTGTTTTGAAGTTAGGGGCGTTTTTTTTTTTGTGGTAAGTAGGAAATCAAGTAATGTGTTATTTTTGTCGTTGATAATTTCGTAGAATATTTTTTATTTTTATTTATTAAATATTTGTAAATATGGGCTTCATTGATGTAACGTTATGTGAGGTATTTTTATGGGTTTTCCTTTTTTATATGTGTGTTAGAAGATGACGTTTTAGCAGTTTTTTAAAAGTACAAAGTGATTTAGCATCTTTGATATCCTTAGGAAGTTTGTTGTAGAGGTTGGCTCCTTCGTACAATATACATTTTTTGCCATAACTTTTTGTTCGCGGGTCACGGAGGACAAGGTTACTAGCATTTCTGAGCTTCATTTTTTGGTATTGTTGCTTCTTTGTAAACGAGATTTGAATATGTAAGTCTTTCAGTAGTATTTTTCTTACGAGTATGCAAGTGTGATATATGTAGGCATGGTTAATGTTCAATATATTTGTTTCTTTGTAGATTTTTGTCGTGGGTGTTAAAAACTTATAATTAAATAAGACTTTTATGAGTTTATTTTGAGCTCTTTGCAGAGTGTTCAAGGTAGTTGGCGGTGCAGAACCCCATATCTCGATTAAGTATTGGATATGTGGTTTCACTAAACTGTTGTAAATTGTATAGCGGACTCGTTTTGGTAAACAACGCACATGCTTTAGTGAACCGGTTAGAGCAGTTATTTTTGCCTTGATTTTTGCAATATGAGGCTGCCAGGTTAATTTTTTGTCCAGAATTAGCCCCAAATATTTTCCCTGGTCGATTTTATTTATTGGATTATTATCAATAGTGAGTGGTTGGTGATTTGAGAGTTTTTTGTTTTTTGCTGCAAAAATTACATAATTGGTTTTGCTGATATTAATAGATAGGAGGTTACGTTTAAAACACTCACTAAGGAGGTTGAGGTCTCTCTGGGCATCAGATGTGATATCGTTAATGGAATGGCCGTAGTAAAAGAGACTTGTGTCATCTGCATACAAGGTAGCATCGCCTTTTAGGCCTATTTGACTCAGGTTATTAATATACATAAAAAAAAGTAGGGGACCTAAAATAGATCCCTGGGGAACGCCAAAAGTGACATTTCTCGGGCTCCTTTCATGATCCCCTATTTTTACGATCTGATTTCGATTTTCAAGGTAGGATTGAAACATTTTAAGGACCGTACCGCCCAAACCAGCGTTCTTCAGTTTTTCTAAGAGAATAGGATGGCTTATGGTATCAAATGCCTTTTTGAGGTCGATGAAAACCCCAAGTACGATTTTTTTCTGGTCTAGGCTGACTTTTATTTTCGTAACGAGATCTACAGTAGCTGTTAAGGTATTGGATTGTGGTCTAAACCCATATTGCTTGTCATAGAAGAAATTTATCGACTGAAGGTAACTTCAAGTATCTTTGAAAGTACAGAAAGGACGGAAATTGGACAATAATTCCCGGGATCTGTTTTCGCTAAAGATTTATATACAGGAGTTACTTTTGCAAGTTTTAGACTATTAGGGAAGGAACCAGCTTGTAAGCAATTGTTGAAACATTCTGTTAGTTTTACGACAAGTAGTTCTTTTATACATTTTAATGATTTAACTGTTATCCCATCCAACCCTGCGCTTGTATTTGCATCTAAATTATTTATAATTGCTAAGATTTGTTGCAGTTGCAAACTGTGTCAGTGAATTTTGTGACTGGCATGTATAGGTAATACTGTTAAATTTGGAACTTGATGGAAATTTGCTGGCTAGTGTTGGACCGATATTTGAAAAGTAATCGTTAAAACATTCGCAAATTTCCTTGGGGTCTGTAATGGTTGCCGATTCTGTAAGTAACTTTGTAGGAACGGGCACTTCTTCGAATTTGTTTTTTACCAAGCTATTTATTATTCTCCACATTTTTCGTGGGTTTGACTGACAGTGATCGAATGATTTTTGGTAGTAATTGCTTTTTGTTATTTGTATGTGCTCGGAGACTCGGTTCCTTCCCTTGATAAAGTTTTCTTTGGTCTTAGCGTCTGTAGGGTTTTTCTTAGATGCGTGCCATAGGACGTTTCGGTTATTTATTCCCTCGATGATATCTTTATTGATCCAGTCTTGTTTCGGGCGATTTTGGATCTTGACCTTTGACACTTTACTCAGTTTTATACATGATATCAGCTTGTTTTCCAGCGAAAGATAATCTGAATCTCCGTTTAGGTCTGTGGTTTGTACCAGTGTGTAGAGTTTTTCGTAGTTTATTGCCTCATACTTGGTTTTCTTTACATGACCGAGCTGACATTTCTTCAATTCTAGATATATCTGCTTATGATCAGACATAGCTGACTCTACTAATGACAGGTGGAAGTAGTTTTCTGTTAGGTTTGTACAGACGTGGTCTATAATCGTGCTTGTACTAACTGTAACTCTCGTTGCGTAGTTTTCATTTATTTTGTTTAGTATTTCGTATCCGTTTTCCTTCACGGTCTGTTTGTAGTTTAATGCGGTTCGATCGTTGCTCAGCATATTGATGTTAAAGTCGCCGAAGACAATGGCTCTTGAAGATTTGCTTAACTGTTCCGAGTATGTATCTAAGAATGATTGAAGGTGTACATTTTCAGGTTTCCTGTAGATAGCACCAATGTCTAATGCATATTTTTCTATATGTATCCATTGGTAGTGATTTCCATTTGCATTCATACTAGTAATTTCGCTATGCTTCAACGTGTTATGCACAAGTATGGAAACACCACCACCTCGCATATCTGTCCTGTAGTTCGAATAGTGTGTATACTCCGGTATTTGAATTCGCTCAAACTCCTTGTCGGATTTTATCCAGGTTTCTGCTAGAATTATTATATGAATAGGATTTTTTATGGCTTTTATGGTGCATTTCAATTCGTCGAGTTTTCCCGCCTTTATTATGCTTCGTACGTTTGCATATAAAAAATTTAATGACTTATTGTTTCTTGCAATGTTCTCGTAACTACCTAGTCGGTCCCTAAGTTCTGTCACAAGGGTTTTAAGTGATAGAATATAATACAAAGCTTTTATTTAAAAAATGTAGACATGATTAGAAATCCTATTTCACACAGATTAAAATATAATATGATTAACTTATAAACAAGATCGCGTATTTTATAGATCCTTGTAAACTTGAAAATTGTTGTCAGACCCAAACACGCCAATGATTTATGAAAATTGTACTTCACAAAAGTTGGTTAAGATCATTGTTATAGTTGTCCAGAGTTACAAATTGTTATTTTTATGAAAGTATATGATTAAGGTATATTTCAAAACCAATATTTAGTTGACTTACAAGTCTGTGCTTCAGCTATTCTTCTCCTGAACCTCATCGTATTTTTCAGATTTGAGCAAAACACGATGATTTTGATGCCATACATCAAGGTAGTCTTCCAAAATTGTGTATATTGGCCTTTTTGTCAGTCAGACCCATGTTAATTATATATTAAAATGAAGGTAAAAGATCAAGCTAATGCAGTATGTAAGACTGAAGCCTCTTAAAATTGAATAAAAATAATCATGGGCAAAATCAACTCGAACCGGGCGCGTGCTTTTGACGTGGTTTTGTATTGCGCTTTTTCGAAGGTTACAGGGAATTGTGTAAAACTGCCACAACTATTTGCCTTAAATAATATCGTACATTAATCAGTATTAAATAGGCTTTTTAACCATATATTGAAATAGTAAGCAACCTCTAACAGTTCCTATTTTACCAGTCCAAACCCTAGTGACAGAACTTATGAACCGACTAAGTATTTGTAAGTTGGTAAGTGTTTCCCGCCGTGGTGTTCTGGTCCGTTAGTTTTTTGCTTGCAAGTCGATTATTTTAGGAGTACCTTTGTGAAATTTTATAGCTAGGTTTAGTTCACCATTTGCTGTTCTGTCTTCTAATTCCTTTTTTAGACTGTTGAAATGGTTTTGTTGCTGAGGGGTTTTATCGGAATATATTCTGATTCCTGAGTCGGTCCTGTTGCTGTGGTTGCTGAGGATTAATTTTGCATCTTCTTTGGAGCGGAGACACACTTTCAACATTCTATTTTTGTTATCCTTACGCTTGCCTAATCTGTAAGTTTGAAGGGGGGCAGGACTTGCAGGTAATATTTTTCTTATTATCTTTAAACTTTCTTCCATATCATATGCCTGCCGTTCTTCTGGAAGAGAAAGGTCCGATTCTGGGATTCCCGTTATTATGATGTTGCATGCTCGCACCTGTCGTTCCTGAATTTCCGCAATTAAATTTTCAGGTGACATGCTAATCTGGACCGCATTGGTTGAGGATTCTTTTTTAAGCTGAATTACTTGAGATTCAATCGAGTCGATTCGTTTCTCGGTCTCAGTAGTAAGTGACATCAGGTTGTCGATTCGGGATTTGATGACGTTTTGTTCTGTGGTTAATTGATCCATGGTTGATTTTATATTTTTCATTTCATCCTTAATTGTGGTAAGGTCGTTGGAAATTTTGCTGATAGATTCTGATTGTTTCTCAGTGGCTACTTTTGAAAACTTCATAAGTACTACCATCTCTGCCAGCTGCGTTCTAATCTCAGACATTTCAGTAAGTAACTCTGCATTATTATCTGTAAATTTTCTTCTGCTATTCCGGAACGTTACCTTCTGGTCCTCTTTAGTATCGGGAGATAGCTCCGACGCCGGTGCGTCGGGTAATTCTGATTGCGAACCGCCGAGGCCACTTCTAGTAAGGGAGTGCTCTAAAGACATCTTGATCCGTGTTCAGCGTCGGCGTACTTGCGTAGATGCAGCGGGTTAGTTTAAATGAAAGGGTCAAAAATATGCTCCCGTCTCGTTTACCCGAAGAGGTGAAGAGCCGTTACCGCGAACTTAACTAAGCACTTAGAAGTAATTGGCGTAATAGCCCACAAATTCTTTACACGAATTTGACACGTTTTGTTCTACTGTTTATGATTATTTTTGTGTAACGATTGTTTAAATACTTTAATTTAATTTAGCAATACGTCTGCTCTCGTTGCTCACTAGACGCAAACTTCACTGAAATATCTAAATATATAAAAGAAGAAACTGACTGACTGACTGACTGACTGACTGACTGACTGATTGACTGACTGACTGACTGACTGACATATCAACGCACAGCCCAAACCGCTGGTTCTAGAGATTCCAAATTTGGCACGTAGGTTCCTTATAAGGTCTAGGGGTGCACTAAGAAAGGATTTTTCAAAATTCACCCCCTAAGGGGGTAAAATGGGGGTCCAAAGTTTGTATGGCGAATCAAGATTTGTTAGACTATTTTAATTGAAACTTCACAGGTGTATTTCTAACGATAAATGAGTAAACACTTGTTTCAGGTTTTTTGAAAATTCAACCCCCAAAAGGGGCAAATGTGGTCACAAAGTCTGAAAATCAACATGGGTGTCGTATCCTTTTTGATAACTTACAGTACGCGGGCGAAGCCGCGGGAAAAGGCTAGTACATATATACATTCGAAACTTCGCATTTCAAACATGTCATCGTGGTTACTAGAATCTATCGACACAACCCCATGCCTTACATAAAAGGATTTGACATTTGAGGCCGGGAGGGCGGAGTAGCGGATTCAGACGGAGACAAAGTCGCTTCCAAATACTTCTTTGATAATGGCAAATATTGAACTGATATTCAAATATAAAGGGACTATTTCGTTGAGTATCGCTGTTAGTGATTTGAATGAATTAACAATGACTTTGGTTAATGCGGGCTTGAGAGAAGCATTTATTGATTGATATTGATTGTTCTTTTAACATATCGTGAAATATACAAGTCAATAAAATCCGTTTATACTAAATATAAGTACCTAGAAAAGTATTCTTAATTTGTTAATAAGATAAATTAGGAATTATACTTGAAGCTGTCAGTAATCATGTTTAAGTTTATTATTTGCTTTTTGAGATTGACTACACATATAAAGTTAAACGGAAAAACAAAAGAATAGATACTTTGAAGTAGGTAAACGATCGTATTAACAGTTATTGTTAACATCTGCGAATTGTGGCAAAAATTAAATATAGCTTAATGAGCAGAAAAAATTGATACCATACAAATTCTACTTGCCGTCATGTCTTTCTTTTACTTGTAAATTCTTTATTTCAGGCCTGTTCGCCCATAGATTGTTAGTTATATACAGACTTACAACACTAGTGTTAGTACATCTTATCCTAGGTCTTACAGTGTTTACTTGGGGTCTTGGTACACAGGACGATGAGCAGACGCCCAGTGACTAAAAAACGGAAAATCCCATCTCTCCGCTATATCTACCAGCAAGCTGTTGATGCTGCCTATTTTTTGTGTGCTGTATTTTAAATGTCGGTCCGTAATGTAGCATAGGTATTTATATAAATACACCTTATATGCTTACCAACTTGACCAAGTAGTAACAGGAAAAGCGCTTAGCGATCCGCAAAAAACAAGGGATGACATCAAAACATCGTCAAAAATAATCCATCGCTCAATTGATAGCAGTTCCGAGCAAACGGAAAGTCAACAAATTGGCATTTCCGAAGGGTCAAACAGCTTAACTTATCAACAATTACGGCCGAGGCCAAATCCTAAAGTGAGCACAAATAATACGGTTCTCCTTACGTATCATATTTCCTTGATCCGGGGGTATTAGGCTCCGGAAGGGTCAGCGGAGTCGTAATTCTTATGTTTCCGTGACGTATTGATATGAGTAAGAGGTTTTATTGCTAGCATTTTTGATACGGATAGGTACCGGTAACCCAGAAAACTAATTCTGTTTTTTCGTATTTCAATGCTTACATGCTGACTGTGCAATTGGCGTAGAGTTTTCATACAAATCGTAGAGTTAATATAATAATTTGAACAAAAATGCAAGTGGTTTCATGTTTCAGGAGCACAATCTTACTCCACCTGACATCAGAATATCCAAAAATAAAGAACTTTCATAGAAGTGTGACCATATAAAACTTAAAATAAAGAAAAAGTGATCAGGAGTGCATCAGTATGTGAGCTAGGTATGTTATTTAGACGCGTGATGTGACATCACTGATGTCTCGCCATATCTCTTGCCATTACTCATGCCATGCGCATCCACGGCAAGTAGCTGAAGCCCAAAACTAGCACCAAATTACGGGATCCCGTTGCCAAATATATATCAAAATGGACGTTACAATCCCAAATCTTTAACAAAGTAGCCGGGCGCTCTCTAAGTCTAAGTAAGTGGCGTTCGGCGGGCGAAGATTTGCCGGACCGCCTCTAATGGGCTTTATCCTTATTTATCGACCGCGATATACGAGCGATACACATTTTAAAGTTTGAGGTAAAGACATTTAATTTTTCTATTTGTTATATTCTTAATTGTTCTAGTTTTCTTTAGGAATACTGAAGAAATCAGTAAGGAGGCGGCCTACACCGCCATTAGCAATATTATTATATTATTATTAATAGACTTCGTTAATTAATATGAAATTACCTACTCCGTGTGCCCGTAAAGAGTCCCAAGTCCCAAGTTAATGCTTGTTTTAATTGTTGTTAATAATGTATTATTCTTAAGTACGAGGCTTGCACTAAAAGATTCGGGAATCGCTTATTTAATTATACAATTATGATTCAAATTCAACCTTTTTATAAGCATAGAGGTCTGACAACTCAACACAACTGGCAGTTTGAAAAAAAAACCTACACATTTTTTTTTAATTTGTTGTCTAAGCTAAGTTGCTGTTGACAAAATGGAACTATCACGGGAAAATTTAAGAGCGATGATATTTTATGATTTTAAAAGTGGTTTATCACAAAAACAAAGCTTAGATCGGATGACTTCTGCATTTGGGGAGGAAGTTACATCAAAGACGACCATTTATCGCTGGTTTTCCGAATTTCAACGCGGTCGTGTGAATCTTAGTGATGATGTGCGTGAAGGTCGGCCAAAGTCTGCGGTCATTCAAGAAAACGTCGACGCAGTGCGGAACCTGATTGAGAAAGATCGACATGTCACATATCGTGAAATTCAGTCATGTTTAGGGATTGGAATGAGTCAAATCCAAACAATCTTGCAAACAGAACTAGGCGTAAGAAAACTGTTTTCCCGTTGGATCCCGCACCTACTTTCCGAAGAACAAAAGACGGCCCGGGTCATTTGGTGCCGAAAAAATCGAGAAAGGTTCAACAATGGAACTTCAAACGCAGTTTTTAATATCGTATCGGGTGATGAAACGTGGATACACGCATACGAACCCGAAAATAAAAACCAGTCACGAGTTTGGGTTTATGAAAATGAGCTGAAGCCAACCAAGGTTGTTCGCTCTCGAAGCACGGCGAAAAAGATGGTGGCTACTTTTGTGTCGAAATCCGGTCACATTGCGACTGTTGCACTTGAGGATCGCAGGACAGTTAATACAATGGTTTGCCTGCCTGAAATCGTTGGCATACTTAGAAAAGATAACTGTCACCGACGCATCATCCTCCACCATGACAACGCCAGCCCGCACACCGCACGTCAAACAAAGGAGTATTTAAAGCATAATAACATCGAGTTAATGGACCATCCGCCATATAGCCCTGACCTAAGTCCTAATGATTTTTATACCTTCCCAAAAATTAAACAAAAGTTACGCGGTCAACGATTCCAGTCGCCGGAAGAAGCAGTCGATGCCTTCAAAAACGCCATTTCGGAGACTACTACTTTAGAATGGAATAACAGTTTCAATAATTGGTTTGAACGTATGGAAAAATGCGAGAATATGTTAGGAGAATACTTTGAAAAACAGTAAAAATATTTTTAACTCAATACATTTGTCCATTTTTTCTATTCCCGAAATATTTAGTGCAACCCTCGTACAGTAAAAACCCAGTAACTCGTAGGAAATTTTCAATACGAAATGACTAGTTTTGATTGTCCTTTATAATAGTTATTACTTGCTTAAAACTGTAAAAAATGTAAGGTACTTTAGTACTACCTACCTTTTTCCTATCCTACTTTGAATCGCCAAGGTAAAAAAAAACAAGAAATAATACTGAGTTTTAGCTCAACTTTTTAACCTACTTACAACCTTTTAACAACTTTTTCAAGTAAGCATCCAAACACGATAAATTTTATCTACGAATTTGACAACTTTACTGAACTCTTTAGATATTTTAATCGTAACAGCTTATCAAGTAAAATCCTCCCTACAACTTTGATTTCAAGGGGTGCAAATCTACCGCAAATGAGTTCAGACAGCCGTGAACGTCGAACGAGACGTTTTTGCGCCAGCGACACCTGGCGGGAATAATCCCGAGGCACTTAGGATTTTGACGTGACGGCTGCGTAAATGTTTTAAAAAGACTTGTGTCGTGAAAATCCTATATACCTACTGCCTTTCACTGCACTGTGGGATATATCTAATTTCTAACTAGGGAGATGTTAAGATAAATGTCGATCTCTGAACTGAACTGCGGCAACATATGGCATTGTAAATCAGCAGTTCAAGGATGTCTGCAATTATCGTGGGGATAGCGTAACAAAAGCTTGTAAGTAGACAGTTGCTGCTTTTTTATCGTTTATATGAAAATGTCAACCACTTTGTCATGTAATCCATCGTTAGTCTACGTAATAGTTATATTAAAATACTTATTTAATAGCGACTGGACTTTAAGAAACTCAAAATATAAACCACGATACTTCTATTTCCGAACAAACTACCATAGAGTTTCACAACCCACCTTCTGGCTCCAACTTCATCAGCTCGAAGACATCATCGAAAAATGATTGTATTGTCATCTGTATAATACAGGGTGTAACAAAAGTACTGGTGATCCATTTAAAGGCATAATTGGTATCGTATTGCGACTAAGAAAAAGTAGAAGAAAAATAAAATATTTTCCCAAAAAAATTTTTTTATATGGGACACGTGGTCCCAGCTGGGCCGCGATTCGAAAAATAAACACACACACTGGACAGACACAGCTCCAACCCAACTCAACTCAACGCTATAACGACATTGACATTTGCTATTCGAACAGCTTTTCATTCATCATTGGTCTCACATTGGTCACACATTGGTCACACATTGTACCAATGTTGTACCAATGTTGTACTAATGTGAGACCAATGTTGAATGAAAATCTGTTCGAATAGCAAATGTCAATGTCGTTATAACGTTGAGTTGAGTTGGGCTGGAGCTCTGTCTGTCCAGTGTGTGTGTTTATTTTTCGAATCGCGGCCCTGGCCAACCCTCCATACAGAACCATTATTTTTAAACGAAAAAATATTTTTTTATTAGTTTTCATAATTTGAATACGATGCCAATTATGCCCTTAAAAGGTTCACCAGCATTTTTGTTACACCTTGTATATATGAAGTTGCAAAATTGAATATCTGCAGATGTAAATTACCATACCACGTGTCGCAACTAGTACCTACATACACGAATTAGCAAATTAATATACTCGTTATTTGACTTATTTGACATTCTTTTTTATTTTACTTAAATATACATAACATAGATTAGACACATAACATAAGTTACACATTAATTACACTTATCAAATTATTGTTCATTTATGCTAATCCGAATGGTATGTCTGACCGAGCGTCTGTCACTTCTAGGCCTAGATTCCGTGAGGTCTCCATTAGACCTGGATCTACGGTGTCTACGCTCTATAGGTTCTCCGATTTCATCTACAAAGTCAGGTAGGGAATGGAAGGAATTCCATCTCCGCATCTGGAGCGCTTCATCGTAGGTTGGAGGGAGATCTTCGTCGAACGGAATTCTTATTACCATGGCCTCATCACGAGGTTGAAGCACTTGAGTGATGGCATTTTGAGCTGCTGTTTCAGTAGCCGGTCTTGACGGCGCCGGTTGACTACACCTCAACGAAGTACAACGGCATATCAATGATGTTATTATTACACCAATGATCACTCCAATTACTAACGCATCGTATATGTTCATAGTACCTGCCATCCTCTGATTTTGGTGCGTCACATGCCTGCAACAAACTGCACGTAAGTTTAACAGATTATTTTGTAATCGACGGATCATATATTATAGAACTATTTAATTTGGACAGCGGTTATAAATAAATATGTTAACAACAAACAAATGAATGATGAATGACATATATTGAATATTGTAATACAATTTTGTGGAATGGATGCAAAATCATCATTGTATCCTAATAAAGTAAAAATAAAAAATCTATTAAAACAAATTTAAGAAAAATACGTTTTTTAAGGATTTCATTTAAAAACAATGATACCATTCGATTACTTTTAACATTTTACTGTAAAACAAATTGTATGGTATCCATATACAAAAACGCAACATTTCACTGTCAAAATAGCAATTTTATAATTTTTCAATACTTTAAATAGGGCGACTGTTTGATCGTGACTTCACTTTTGCACATGATTTTGTTAGGAGCGTTAGGAGGAGTACAAATCTCAGACTTTATCACTTTACGACTCATTTCTGACTTATGTGTTGCTTTAAGGCAATTGGCCCCATAAAAACATTTGATCCTCACAACAAAACGAATTGATTGATACCATACATCAAAAAAAAAACAAGATACCTACTGTAGCATGACGCTACGGTTTATCGTACGACTTCTGTCGACGTTTCTTTAGAACTTCCGTGTCTAAGGAAGGTCTAAGGCTAGGTCGCGGTTGATATATAAAAAAGCGTACATTGTGATTCACGGCATTACGGGTAGATGGCGCTTATATCAGTCCGCATTTTGTAATACACGACTGGCAGTTATAAAATTGAGATGATATTCGCGCTAATTTTGAATATGAATTTTTGAGGTATTCCAGATTGTCAAGAAGAGAAAGTTTGTTTTATTGGAAGTGTCAGATCGACGGAGAGATTTTTGAAGAAAAACAGGAATTATCTGCAAATTGTCCTGTGCAAATCCTTTTGAGTCCTTTTTTTGTTCCCGGAAAGTGTTCACCACAGTTGTTTAATTCCCTAGAAGAGGGTGGCCGTCGGTATAGGTTTTCCAATACCCAGTGCTCCCCTTCGGCCGTGTCTGAGGGTGCGGGTAGTGCCTGCCGAGGTCGCCGGTGGGACCGTTTGAGCCGGGAGGACTCCAGAAGGCGCTTGTGGGTGCCGGACTTGCGAGACGATCAGCAACCGCCGCGTGTTCCGCGTGGTTCTTCACCGTCGTCGGAGGATTAGAGCCCGCATCCAGCGTGGCTCTCCAAGTGAGACAGAGGCTTCAGCGAACTGTTGGGTCCGCCTAAAGCAAGGGGGCGCCTGCCCACGAACTTTATTTAAATTCAGTTTGAGTTTTGACCATTTCCTGACTTTCAAGAATATCATTTTATTTACATTTTTTTTTAAACGTTATAAATCCGATTTCCTTTTTGTATCCAGTATTTTTGTGCCATAATAGCCTTTTTTTGTTGTTTTGCCAAAATCTTCCCAAAATTCTAATTGCCTCATTTGACGGCCGTGTCTGAGGGTGCGGGTAGTGCCTGCCGAGGTCGCCGGTGGGACCGTTTGAGCCGGGAGGACTCCGGAAGGCGCTTGTGGGTGCCGGACTTGCGAGACGATCAGTACCGTAGACCGGTCGCGGTTCTATTAACCTTAATTTTGGTTTGTTTCAGCCTGCTGCCTCCTTACGTCCCATCATTAACCCGAATTCCGTCATATTGAAATACTGCTTTTATTTATATTTAAAAAAAAAACTAATTTATCTGTTGACCTTTACTTATGCCTTTTTCTCAATTACCCGTAACATATCCTGAATACCTTATTTCATAGTTTGAGTCCTGTAGTTAGAGCCCGTAGACGTTAGGGAATTTGCAGGGAAGTCAGACATAGAATGTATGATTTGCGTTTTGTTTTTTTTTTCAGAAACTGAACTTGTTTTTTTTTTAATTCGAACTCTAACTTAGCATTTAGACTTCGAGTGTTATTTTCTTTCTTTGACTTAAGCGCTTGGTTTAGACCACTGATATACTCAAACTTCGGATTTTAATTTTGAGGTCGATTAACTTTATATTTTGTTTGAAATTGCAACGCAAGACAACATTCGACTTTTCGCTATGTCGCACTTAAGTAATGAAGGATCAATTGCTGAGACGCCTCATGCACACTCGTCTTTAAACTCGCACGATCCGAGGATTTTAGATCCAATGGCAAACGATGAAGAACAGTTTTTTGATTCTGAACCACGACCCCAGGTGATGCATATGTCCGGACTTCCCCCGCCTTTTCCTTTCAAAGATTATTCACTTACGAAATGGAACTTGAACTTTTCCGGGGACACTTGTGTTCGCGAATTTTTCTTTCGAATCGAGGAAGAAGGTATGGCGCGTAACGTCAATCCTTCATATGTTGTCAGACGTTTCCATGAATTGTTGTTAGATAGTGCCTTGAAACATTTTAGGGCAATCAGATATCCGGCTCTTACTTACGCGGAATTAAAGTCTGAATTCGTTAAAACCTTCGACGTAGCCGATTTCGATTTCAAGCTTGAGAGCCAACTTCGCGCTTTATCACAGAAGGACAACCAGTCAGTGGTTGATTTTGTTATTCAGGCGCGCGATCTAAACGCAAAGCTTCGTACACCGGTTTCCGAAGACAACCTGTTTAACATTATTAAATATGGAATGAACCCTAGATATCATCCTTGTCTTGCAACTAACGTGGTTAGGGATATTGATGGTTTGTTAGAAGTCGCGAAAATTTTTGAAGCCTTTCAAGGTTCACGTCCAGCACGTTTGGCTATTGCACCGATTAGTGCTCAAGTTGTAGGTCAACCCAGTTCTATAGTGTGTATGAAGTGTGATGCAACTGGTCACAACTATCGTAATTGTCCTTACGTTTCAGGGGCAGTGTGCTTCAAGTATAAGCGTGTTGGTGCAATCACCCGCGATTGTCCTAGTTGTAATTCTGGTCCGTCAAAAAACGAATTTGTGGCGCACTGAGAGGTCCATCGGTGTCGCCCGTTTATATTATTAATTCCCCGGAGAATAGACTTTTTATTGATGCTTTAGTTGCTGGCTCTTCGGTTCTTACCGAAGAGCCAGCAACTAAAGCATCAGAGCTCTTGCTCTTTTGGACTCTGGTGCTCAGGTTTCACTAATTGATATATCCCTCCTATTGGAGCTCAGTATAACATATCACGAGGATATCCGGCCTTATGTTGTCTCCGCCGACAATTCTCCTATTGAAATTTTAGGCGGTTTGGACGTCCCCATTCTTTTTAGTGGCATTCGCGTTCTGCACCCCTGTCTAGTGAGCAGTAATCTTCCTACTGCATTTATTTTAGGAATTGAGTTTTGGAATGCTGTTGGTCTCATAGATATTTTAAAGAAGGCATTCCGTGATGGTTTGTCAGGTAAGCTTTACGTCGCTTCACATCATGTTCCTGTCGCAGTCCCACGAGTAGGTGAGGTTCGCTATGTCCACCCTCGTACGGTGCTTGCACCACTGCAGGAATCAAAACTCCAATCTGTTATTGACGAGTTCGAGGAGATTTCTTCTGATAAAGCTGGTTTAGGTTGTACTTCGTGGCTTTCGCATAAGATTGAGACTGTTGGTTCGCCCATCTGCCAACGTTACTATCCCTTATCTCCAGTCAAGCTCAAGATTCTCAACGAAGAGATCGACAAGATGTTAGAGTCAGGCGTCATTCGTCCCTCACGATCGCCCTGGGCTTCCCCAGTGGTGATGGTTACCAAGAAAGATGGTAGTGTCAGGTTTTGCGTGGACAGTAGGAAGTTGAACAGCGTTACCATCAGGGATTCATACCCTCTCCCGCGCGTCCAGGACATCCTTGATAACCCCACCAAATATCTAACTTCGTTGGATTTTAGGAGCGCCTTTTGGCAAATCCCCTTAGCTGATAAGGCCAGTTGTGAGAAGACGGCCTTTATTGTACCCCAAAGGGGCCTCTTTGAATTCGTTCGTCTCCCTTTTGGTTTAACCAACGCTGCGTCCGAGATGCAGAGGCTTACTGACATGATTGTCAATTTTTAATATACCCCTGAGTCTGAGGATTTTATCTTCGGCTATGTTGATGATTTGATTTTGGTGTCTCGTGATTTTGACAGTCATATGCGGCTTATTCGTAAGGTTCGTGATAGGTTCAAGGAAGCTGGTCTTACGGTTAATTTTTATATCAGTCCGCATTTTGTAATACACGACTGGCAGTTATAAAATTGGGATGATATTCGCGCTAATTTTGAATATGAATTTTTGAGGTATTCCAGATTGTCAAGAAGAGAAAGTTTGTTATATTGGGTATTAAGTGTCAGATCGACGGAGAGATTTTTGAAGAAAAACAGGAATTATCTGCAAATTGTCCTGTGCAAATCCTTTTGAGTCCTTTTTTTGTTCCCGGAAAGTGTTCACCACAGTTGTTTAATTCCCTAGAAGAGGGTGGCCGTCGGTATATGTTTTCCAATACACAGTGCTCCCCTTCGGCCGTGTCTGATGGTGCGGGTAGTGCCGAGGTCGCCGGTGGGACCGTTTGAGCCGGGAGGACTCCGGAAGGCGCTTGTGGGTGCCGGACTTGCGAGACGATCAGCAACCGCCGCGTGTTCCACGTGGTTCTTCACCGTCGTCGGAGGATTAGAGCCCGCATCCAGCGTGGCTCTCCAAGTGAGACAGAGGCTTCAGCGAACTGTTGGGTCCGCCTAAAGCAAAGGGGGCGCCTGCCCACGAACTTTATTTAAATTCAGTTTGAGTTTTGACCATTTCCTGACTTTCAAGAATATCATTTTATTTAAAATTTTTTAAACGTTATAAATCCGATTCCCTTTTTGTATCCAGTGTTTTGTGCCATAATAGCCGTTTTGTTGTTTTGCCAAAATTTTCCCAAAGTTCTAATTGCCTCATTTGATGGGCGTACAAAGACCTGGCTCTTGAATTTAGGCTACTTTCAGCCAGCGAATCATCCGTCACCATCCATATCACCCGCCTCATTCATCCATTATTTTCCCGCAGCCAAATTACCAGCCGAGTCTTTATTTGTACTTACTAGTTTTGCTAGTACTCCCTCTTTTTATTTTCCTTTTGTGCGGAAAGTAGACGTTTACGATACTAAGGTAACTATTGAATGGTAAATATCTTTATATCGATATCGTTATCGTCATTTTTATGTTAAGTGCTAATTTTAAATATTCTGATTATTGTAATTTAATTACATTCTAACCACTAAGGAAATTATTGAATGTGAAATATCTTTATATAGATACCGTTATTGTCATTTTTATGTGAAGTGCTAATTTTAAATATTCTGATTATTGTAATTTAATTACATTCTATTCGGGTCTACAATACTAAGAAAATTATTGAATGTGAAATACCTTTATCGATATCGTTATCTTCATCTTTATGTGAAATGCTAATTTTAAATAATCTGATTATTGTTGCTAATTTTAATAATTTACTTAATCTGCAAAATTAAACATGTTAATGCAATTCACGAAGTGTTTTACTGCACTACCTATTACGATAAACAACAAATATATTGATCGTTTAAATAAAATCAAACCGATCATATCATTACATTTGAACATAAACTTAGATTTGTCTCTAAAAATGACAGTCAATGATTATCTAAATTGACTTACTTACCTGATTTAATCAGAGCAGTTTTAAATCACATTGTCAATTTTTTCACTCCATTTCACGTAATAAAACTCTGTCAATAATATGCCAATATTACTTTTGTACGTATGAAGAATTCGGACACGGGATTGGAAGTTACGGTATACAGGAATTACAAACACTGTTACATTAGTTTGACGTGAAAAGAACAATTATATTAAGTAAGAAGTGAGGGCCATATTAATATATATATCTACGAGATAACAATATACAGGCTGTATTTATTTTAAACATCTTTTTTGCTGTTCATCATCATCATCATCATCATATCAGCCGAAAGACGTCCACTGCTGGACATAGGCCTCCCCCAAAGAGTGCCACAATGACCGGTCCTGCGCCACCCGCATCCAGCGGACTCCCGCGACCTTCACCAGGTCATCAGTCCACCTTGCGGGGGTCTACCCACGCTGCGCCTTCCGGTTCGTGGTCGCCACTCGAGAACCTTTCCACCCCAACGGCCATCGGTTCTACGAGCAATGTGCCCCGCCCACTGCCACTTTAGTTTAGCGATTCGGAGGGCTATATCGGTTACTTTGGTTCTGCTGCGGATGGCCTCATTTCTGATGCGATCACGCAGATAGACTCCAACCATAGCCCTCTCCATTGCCCTTTGGGTGACTTTGAGCTTTCTTATGAGGCCCATTGTAAGCGACCACGTTTCAGTACCATATGTCATCACTGGCAACACACACTGGTCAAAGACTTTCGTCTTGAGACACTGCGGAATATTGGACAAAAAGATGTGCCGTAGCTTCCCGAACGCTGCCCAACCGAGTCGGATTCGTCAATTGACCTCTTCCTCGAAGTTGGATCTACCTAACTGGACAGTATGTCCTAAGTATATATAATCGTCCACAACTTCGAGTGTAAAGTCTCCGATTGTAACGGGAGTTGGTGCTACATGGGTATTTGACATGATTTTCGTCTTATCCATGTTCATCTCTAGACCAACTCGCTCGGAGGCTTTACTGAGGTCATCGAGTATCGTACTCAAATCCTCCATGGTCTCAGCCAAGACTACTATATCGTCAGCAAACCAAAGGTGAGTGATGTACTCGCCGTTTATGTTGATGCCTAGCGTTCTCCAGTCCAGAGTCTTGAAAACATCCTCCAGTGCAGCGGTAAACAGTTTAGGAGAAATAACATCTCCTTGCCTGACTCCCCGCTGCAACGGAATAGGCTTCGAGTTCTGGTCCTGGAGTCGGACTGACATAGTGGCGCTCTCGTACAAACACTTCAGCACTTCGATATAGCGATAGTCCACTTGGCACCTCTGGAGAGATTGTAGTACAGCCCAGGTTTCGATCGAGTCGAAGGCTTTCTCGTAGTCCACGAACGCTAAGCAGAGGGGCAGGTTATACTCCTCAGTCTTCTGTATAACCTGACGGAGCGTATGGATGTGTCTACGGTACTAAAGCCTCTTCGGAAACCGGCTTGTTCGGGAGGCTGGAAGTCATCTAGCCTGCGTGCGAGACGGTTCGTAATGACTCTTGAAAACAGCTTATAGACATGGCTCAGAAGTGAAATGGGTCGGTAGTTCTTCAGTAACGTGTTATCACCCTTTTTGAAGAACAATACCACCACACCTCTGTTACTTCCACCTTACTCACTGAAAAACATCTAACTAAGTACTACTATGTAGGTAGACTATATTCCTACATGACTGATCCAAACGAGAATCAAGCGCTTTTTTTATATAATTTCTAATAAAAACATATAGGAAGCTTGTATACTGTATGTGTATGTTTTTGAACTTCGTGAAAATGAAATTAGTAGAGGCTCGGCGTATACTCGGTAAGGGACAGATATACTTTGACAGCTAAGATAAGGATGGTAAGAAGGACTTGATATCAGAAAAGCTCAGAGCAAATTTATCTTCAAGCGCATGGTACGCAAGCACTTAACTATTTGACAATTTACATGATTAGTTGTCTGTATTATATTTCATAATAGGCACGTATAATAATATGTATTAATTATATCATATAAAGCATATATGTAAGTCTATCTTAAGTACTAATATATATATATATAAGTATATACACATTTTCGGGTATATATATATTTCGGGTATATATATACATTTTCGGGTAGGTGGAGAAAAACAAGTCACATCTTGTGCACTAAATTTATTGTTAAAAAAAATATTTATAATCACTTTTTGGACAATTAAACCTAATAATATTGATGCTTAAATAACCTTTATAACCTACCAGCATTTCCATTACATTTTCTCCACAAGTTAACTTCGATTTTTATCACTCACTTCACTCTCACAAAATGTCAGAAACAAGTGCAGTAAAAAGTTCAATTGAGGAATTGTCCGAGACATTCAAGAAGACGATGGCGCAGTTCCAGAAAGATCTCGACAACGCGGGCACCACTAATCCAACAGTCGCTGCTGTGGCTTCAAAGTTTGACTTTTTCAAGGACTTTGTTGTGAGGTCTCTCGATGCCTTGCAGAAGCAGGTGGAGCTTGTCACTCGCCAGGTGGACCACATTGAGACGCGCTCTCGCCGCAAGATGTTGTTAGTACATGGTATAGATGAATCTGATTCTGAGGACACAACAAATCTTGCGGTTAACAAACTGCAGGCCGTGTTAGAAGATCTTTCCGCAGCAGATATTGAGCGCAGTCATCGGTTGGGTGGTCGTGGAGGGCGCGGCAAAAAGCCTAGAGCCATTCTTGTCAAGTTCAAGGATATAGCCATCAGGGATGATGTATGGTTTGGCAAGGTGGCACTCAAGGGCTCAGGCGTCACACTTGGAGAGTTTCTCACAAAGCCCCGCCACAATGCTTTCATGGAGGCTCGTGAGCGTTTTGGAGTGCGCAACTGCTGGACCTGGAACGGCGACGTGCTTGTGCTGGGAAAAGATGGCGTGCGCCGCCGTGCTAACAGCGTCGCCGATGTGAAAGCTCTGTCGGTTGCGCAGGCGACGCCTACCGATGCCGACGCGGAGCATCCTGCCGCTTCGTCGGAACCTGATACTCGGCCCGTCCCCCAGGCTCCGCGAGCTAGGCAGCAGCGTGCAAAGAGGGAGACTGTGAAGGCGAAGATTCGATCGTAGAGTAGAGTACTCGTACCTACTTTGTTTGTTTACTGTGTAGTGCTTTTCTTGTTACCGTGTTACAATTGACTTCTTAATTTTGTCGTGCAGCACTTATCTGTGTCTACCCTTTCTTTCTTTTTTGATTAATTTGTTTATCTTAACTAGTTTTCGTAATAGCATTTGCTTTGCTTTGACATTAACTTGACATGACAGGCGCTTTGACATGAGCAGCCCAGTGTTGCCACTTGTAAATTATTGCGTTCCGTTTCTGCTCTGAATGTTAATTATTTGTTGTTTTGTTTTTAATTTTGATCCATCCAGATATGCTGGCGGGTAGCTAAGGTACCTTAAATTAGTTTAGGGTTAGTAGATATATTATTTATTTGCTGCTGGCGGGTAGATTGTGGAGTTTTTGTTTAGTTTTTACTGTATATATTTTTATATTTATTGAATATTAGTATACACTTATTATATACTTATTATATTTTTAACTTTATATATATTTTTCAGATGCCTTTCAGTGATAACAGTGATCAGCAGAGCTCGGATTTTTCACGGCAAAACAAAACACTAGCGTAATTTAGCCAGTGCTTGAAATATTATTTTATCGACACCTATCGAGTCTTACTAGAGTATATGACAGGTATTGCCTCAGTACATTTTTTTCTTTTTTTATTCGATGGTACACCTATCAGTGTGAATGTCAAAATTTAAAAACTAACAAACGTGCGAAAATTTCGAAAAACAGGAGACTTACTAGAGCTCAAAATCAATATTTTTGACCAGTCTAAGGTGACCTACTGGGGGTTAGAAGGTTGTGCATTAATTACCGGACATCCTGTATAAGTAATAAAATAACTTTTCATTTTAGCTTTGCCATAGTCGAGCAACAAAGAGGTAGGTCTGCATGTACAACTTAAAACGAAGTAACTATACCACCTCATTTAAAATGATAGAAACGACTGCAAATTTCATCTCACATGACATATGACATTCACACTTTAACTGTCATTTCATTACGTATAAAACGTAAATTGCATCCAGGTATTATTTATTTCGCAACGCATTGAATCCGACGTGTTGGATATACGTATAATAACTTAATATTGCAAGGTATCAATTAATACAAAAATGAGTAATGTACAAGATCGGATCAAAACGTGGATTGAAAATCACCCTGAGTTAGTCTATAATGAAGTGACCTCCACTATATACTGCTCTATGTGCGATATGCATCTAAAACTGAAGAAATGCAATATTGAGAATCATGTGAAAAGCAACCGCCACAATTACCGTTCGGGGCAACCAAATAGGAAACATCAATTTCATTTCGATTTAATTATTTTTCTTATTTCATGCAACATACCATGGGCAACAGTCAACAACAATAATTTTCGTCATTTTTTTAACAAGTATTTATGTTGCGACTGCTCTATGGCTTCTTTACCGGACGAATCGACCCTGCGAAAAATTTATTTAAATCTCGTGTACAAAAAAACTATTATTAAACTATAAGAGAGGTAAACAAAACCAATTATTTGTGGATATCTATAGACGAAACACCAGATTTCATGGAAAAATGTGTGACAAACGTGGTGATTCGGTCTTTGCAAAAAAATTGTTCTAAGCAATTTTATCTTTTGGGGTCGAAGGTTTTAGAGAAGGTAAATGGGGAAACAATAGCAAACCTAATAATAAACCAATTAAAATTTTTGTTTCAAAATTCTTTCAATGACAACGTAAACAATTTGCTTTTACTTTGCACAGATAGTGCCGCATATATGCTTAAAGCCGGTCGTATTTTAAAAGCAACGTTTCCTCGTATGAAACACATTACGTGTTTAGCTCATGGTCTGCACCGGGTTGCCGAAGAAGTGCGAGATAATTTCAAAGGTGTGGATGGGTTGATATCGAATGTCAAAAAGATATTCCTAAAATCTCCAGAGCGTGTACGCCTTTTTAAGGCAAAATATCCGTCCATTCCCCTACCTCCCGAGCCAATTATCACCAGATGGGGAACTTGGATATCTGCTGCGGTATATTACACTCAATACTATGAGCAAATACGTGATGTCGTCTCCATACTTGCTAATGACTCGGCAGCTATAAGAGCTGCAAAAAAATGTTTTCAAACACGCAAACTACGACCGGAGTTAAATTTCATTCGCGACAACTACGAAGTAATAGCCTCTTCAATAGAACAATTGCAATGTTCGACTTTATCCATTGCGGAATCCTTCCTCATTCTGGATACTGTTCGTTGCTACGTAAACTGGAGTAAACTTTTACCAGTGATACGTAAATTTGAAGCCGTGCTCGAACGAAATCCTGATTACGAAATTTTAAGAGACATATCTGAAAATATTACCCGAACTGATAATGAATTCTATAAATTTGCTCCCTTGACGTCAACTGAAGTTGAACGTACATTTAGTGTACATAAATGGATTTATAGTGATAAACGCAACTGTTTACTCCCAGAGAATGTTGAAAAGATAATGATCATCTACTCCTATCACTATTACCCAAATAAAATGTCTTGTGCTGCTGTGTGTACTGACGTAGATTTTGAAGAAGAAATTGCGTCTGTTTCTAATATATAGTAACTTTATACAAATGTTTTATTAGTTTTATTACATATTAATTTTATTTGGTGACTTTTATTTCTTCTAGTTCTGAATTATCGATATCGATAAAATAATATTTCAAGCACTGGCTAAATTACGCTAGTGTTTTGTTTTGCCGTGAAAAATCCGAGCTCTGGTGATCAGTATTTATCTTTTTCCTCCTTAGATAGTGTAAGTGAAGACAGTTTCCATAGTTTGCCTCCTTCGCTTCACGACATTCTGGAATATCAGTTTAATGATGTACCTAAAAATTTTAACGTTGTGCATTTAAATGCGCAAAGTATTCCTGCACATTACAGCGATATGTTACTCTCTTTTGACATTAAGAACATTCATGCGATTTTAGTTTCCGAATCGTGGCTCAGACCAGCTTTGCCTTCAACGTCTTACTCTTTACCTGGTTTCAATTTAATTCGGCACGACCGCCTTGGAAGAGGTGGCGGTGGAGTTGCGATTTACCTTCGTTCTTACATCCCCTATTCAATTGTTAATGTATCTGCCAGCTCTTCTACTTCTGATGCCGCAGAGTATATGTTTCTCGACGTTTCCCTCTCTCATTCCAAACTTTTACTTGGCGTTTTTTATTCCCCCTCCCTTCACGTTAATTACTTTGATTCTCTTGAGAAACTTCTCGAGGACCTTATGCCTTCTTATAATCATCACATTCTTATGGGAGATCTAAATACGTGTCTTCTGAAGGATGACAGTCGATCCCGGCGCCTTAAATCCCTGGTAGATGCATGCAATCTAACTATTCTCCCTTCAGACGCCACACACTATTTTCCAAATTGCTCGCCTTCTCTTCTTGATTTAACTTTAGTTTCTTCGACTTCTCATGTGTCTAAATTTGGACAATACTCCGCGGATGCCTTCTCATATCATGATCTGCTCTATCTCTCTTACAAAATTCGTCCTCCCAAATCTAAATCAAAAATTCTTTTGCAGCGCAATTTTAGTGGATTAAATGTGGAAAAGCTTCGAGATGACGCTTTAACAATCGATTGGAGCAGTATCGCTCGAGCGGGTTCGGTAGACGATCAAGTTTCTCTCTTTAATTCGCTCCTCATACAACTTTATGACGCTCATGCTCCTGTTCGTGCAATAAAAGTCAAGCATCTCCCTGCTCCTTGGCTCACTGAGGATATTAAAGCCCTTATAGAGAGGAAGAATCAATCTAAATCTAAGTATAAGGCTAACAACTCTGAGAAAAATAAACTTAAATATCATACCCTGCGCAATCGCTGTAGCACTATATGTCGAGATGCTCAGAGGCGTCATATTCACAGTTCTGTTGAAGATGGAAATCCAGCCAAAGTGTGGAAATTTTTGAAAGGTCTCGGAGTTGGCAAATCTCAACAGGCAACCAATTTAAACAATATTAGCGTTGACCAGCTTAACCAGCATTTTTCATCGTCCACCTGTTTCAGTGGTCCTAAGAAATCTAACTCACTTCATCATCTTTCATCACTTCCTGCCTTAGATTTCTCTTCTTTCTATTTTAGCCATTTCTGTGAGAGTGATGTTAGGAAGGGTATATTGAATATCACTTCTAACGCCGTTGGTGTTGACTGTGTTAGCCGAAATATGATACTCCCTCTCCTTGATTTGTTTGTTCCTATTATCACCGGTATTCTGAATTTTTCCATTTCATCAAGTACTTTTCCCAGTCTGTGGAAGGATGCCAATATTATTCCTTTACCCAAAAAATCCAACCCCAGTTCCTTCTCTGACTATCGCCCCATCTCCATTCTTCCTTTCCTATCCAAAGTCCTCGAACGGCTAGTGCATCAGCAACTAACTTCCTTCCTGAATAGAAATGACCTCCTAAACCCATTTCAATCTGGTTTTCGTCCGGGCCATAGTACTACCTCGGCTCTTGTCAAGGTTACCGATGACATCCGTTTGGGTATGAATGACCAGAAGCTTACAGTTCTTGCACTTCTAGATTTCAGTAATGCCTTTAACACGGTCGATTTTGACATTTTGCTCGCGTTCTTACAGTCTCTTAACATATCGGCTGCAGCGATTGACTGGTTCCGCAGCTATTTGGTTGGTCGTCGGCAAAGAATTAAACTAGATTCTTCGTGTTCTTCCTGGTGCAGCACATCAGCTGGTGTTCCACAGGGTGGTGTGCTGTCTCCTCTTTTATTTTCTATCTTCATTAATTCCATAACTCTTGATCTCTCCTCTTCGTATCACCTCTATGCCGACGACCTTCAAATATATTCGCAGGGTATGCATAGCGATCTCAATTCAGTTATAGAAGCCACGAATCTTGATCTGCTCCGCATATCAAATTGGTGTCAAAATTACGGTTTAAAAGTAAACCCCCTAAAGTCACAGGTAATTGTGATGGGTAGCGCTAAACAAATCTCCAAAATTGACTTTCTCAGGCTCCCTCCGATAGTCTTCGATGGTATCCAAATTCCTTTTTCCAACCAAGTGAAAAATCTTGGCGTAATCATGGATCGTTGTCTATCATGGGTGCCTCAGGTGAGTGAAGTGAGCAGGAAGATGTTTGCTGCCATAGGGTATCTCAGACGGCTCCGGAATTTCCTGCCAAATGCTACTAAAATTGCGCTTGCTCAGTCGTTACTTCTCCCCATTCTTGATTATGCAGATATCTCCTATTTAGACCTAACCGAGGAGCAACTTAATAAGCTTGAGCGTATTCAAAATGCCTGCATTCGGTTCATTTTCGGATTACGCAAATTCGACCATGTTTCTAGTTTTCGTTCTCAACTCAAATGGCTCCCTATCCGTCACCGCCGTAACTCTCACATACTTTCTTTACTCTTTTCTATACTTTTTAACCCTGCAACTCCCCGCTACCTCAAAGAGCGTTTCTCTTATCTTAATTCTATTAGATCCTCTCAAAAATTGCTTCTAAAAGTGCCATCTTCATCTTCCAAATTTTATAATTGCTCTTTTACGTTCCAGGCCGTTCGTTTGTGGAATTCTCTCCCTCTCAACGTTAAACGCGCGCAATCTATTGGTAGCTTTAAATCGCAACTTAAGGAATACTATTTATCTCTTCCTTAGGTTTTTAAGTTGACACTGTTGTTTCTTATTGTGTGTATTGTATATGTATATATGTACGTATATGTATGTTTATTTTGTATTTATTTAAGTATGTATATTCATATGAATGTGCTGTGTTATCTATTTCGTCTCTTTTGTTTCTATGCACCACCTACTGCTTATTGTTTTTCTCTAGTCTCCACTACCCAAAGGTTGTCTGGAAGAAATCGCTCATTAGCGATAAGACCGCCTGTTGTTACCTCTACCTAAATTTATCTAATTGTAAAATTTGTGCTTGTAACTGTATGAGGTGTGCAATAAAGAGTATTTATTATTATTATTATTTATTATTATATCATATCATATGTATTGCTCATTTACGTTCCAGGCCGTTCGTTTGTGGAATTCTCTCCCTCTCAACATAAAACGCGCGCAATCTATTGGTAGCTTTAAATCGCATATATTCATATGAATATGCTGTGTTATCTATTTCGTCTCTTTTGTTTCTATGCACCACTTACTGCTTATAGGTATTGTTTTTCTCTAGTCTCCACTACCCAAAGGTTGTCTGGAAGAAATCGCTCATTAGCTATAAGACCGCCTGTTGTTTCCTCTACCTAAGTTTATCTAATTGTAAAATTTGTACTTGTAACTGTATGAGGTGTGCAATAAAGAGTATTTATTATTATTATACATATGTATATATTAGGTATTGATTGGTATTTAGTAAGTGATAATTATAATTTCATTTTCTATTTTCGAACCTGCACCCAACAAATGTTTCTTTTTGGCCCAATGGTTGACTGGTAGAGAATGCCTTAAGCCTTTATAAGGCAGAGGGAATATATTTCCCACCATTATTTGAACTTTATTTCAAAGTGATAGGGTTCAATTTCGCCTAATTTCTGTCACGCTTTTGCCTTATAAAGGGTTAAGGCATTAAGTCCGCCACTTGTGCTTTTTTTATGTGCAATAAAGTTTAAATAAATAAATAAGGGTATGTATAGAATATGTAAAGAAAATTCCCCATTCATTTACCATAATTTTGTTTTCTTTATTATTATTTTCTTCTCCAGATATTAAAATGACAGCTCAACCTTATCAATATAACTATGACTCTATCTGCACAATCCGACCGTCAAAGTAATTAAAAAATAAATATATGTCTAATTTACTACCTAATCTGCCTAATTTAACAGTTATTTTAGTAAGCCATATTTATTAATAAATATAGTCAGTTTTCGGAAATTCAATAATTTTATTCGCACTTAAAATCTTAAATTTCAATATAATGTAACCCAATAATTACCCAACTTGATGGCACCCTAAACCAGCCCAGTGACATTGACAGTTGGATGGCAGACACCCGATGGCCAACAACAAAAACCGTAAGTATACGCGATGAGGGACCGAAAATATGTCATTACTTCTCTTATTATAGTAGTACAATTGAAACGGATTAATCGCGTGTTAAGCACTAATTTTAAATCTCCCGGCGGACCCGGCGTTTCGAGCTCTTTACAGCGCTCGTGGTAATACTAGTATGAATTAGTATTACCTACCACGTAAATACTATAATGAATTTTATCGCGGCCACAGAAGACAATCTATACATATAATAAAACTGAAGAGGGTCGAAAGTCTGTACATGGAAGATAATCGAAAAAAAGTTGGCTGGGGATACTTAGAATCGATAACAGAACACGTTACAACAATTTTTATAATTTTTGTCTGTTTGTCTGTTTATCTGTTTGTCTGTTTATTTGACCGCGCATCACGTGAAAACGGCTGAACGGATTTTGATGAAATTTTGTATAGAGATAGTTTGAGTCCCGGGAAAGGATAATATATAGTTTTAATCCCGAAAATCAACCCTGGTGGGGGTGAAAATGGGGTTGAAAGTTTGTATGGAGAATTTTTAACCGCTGAAACGATTTAGATAGAAATGAGTATGAAGATAATTTGAGTCTCGAGAAACGTCATAGGATAGTTTTCAAACCCTTGTGGGGGTGAAAAGGGGGTTGGAAGTTGGTATGAGGAATTTTTTACCGCTGAACTGATTTAGATGGAAATGTGTATAGAGATAGTATGGGTCTCGAGAAAGGACAAAGGATAGTTTTTACCCCAAAATCAACCCTAAAGGGGTGAAAAGGGAGTTGGAAATTTGTATAGGGAATTATTAACCGCAGAATCGATTTAGATAAAATTTGGTATGGAGATAATTTGAGCTCTGGAAAAGGAAATAAAATAGTTTTATCTCGGAAATTATCCCTTAAGGCTCCTTATTCCCTAAAAGGTCGAAAAACTCTATTAATGAAAAAAGCCGCATAAAATGCTATCTATAAGATAGTTTGAAGTATTAGTAATACAAAAAAATACTTTTGAACCATATTTATTATTATTAAGAACCCAAAAATACGATTCTTACAGAAAGTGTCCTGTGAAGTGTGATTTATAGGTCATTTTTAAAAATTCATACTAAATTAAAACGTACCACTATAGTAGGTAATGATATTTTTTATCGTGATAGAAATATAGTTTAACTTTCATATGATAATCTTTTTAGGGCAAAATATTCATAGAGTTTTCGTGGAAAAAATTAAATGTAAACGTGTTTTCATCAAAAAACTGGCATATAATCAGGAGGTATTTTGTCTATTATCCAAGATGAATCTTCGATATTTATGGCCGTCTCAGACATGATATACTCAATTGAATTTTATTCAAGTTGAATAAGAATTGACACCCTTTTTTGCGTAATTAGGAAATGAACGGTACATCTAACTGGAAAATCCGGAAAGGCCTTCCAAGACGACCAATTTTTTTCATGTTTTACTCTTTAAAATTTAATATTTGCTCCGATGGCCGTCTATCTATAGATAAAGAAATGAAATATTATATGCATCAATAGTTGATTAAAAAAAACTAAGTACTTTAGCCATAGCCTTCGAAGAAAATGAAGCATTTTAAGAAATTCGCGCGTTTTGGGATCGCCTCTTAAGCGGATGCAAAAAGTTTACATGGGGAAGAAACGACCAATAACCGCTGTACGTATTTAGATGAAATTTGGTATTGAAATAATTTGTAATTTTTTGGTCAAGGTGTTCATATTTATAACATGTTACCCGTCGATGCTTTAAATTTACCTTTACCCGCTCTTAAGAAATATTTGAAAATGTCATGAATGTTATTCCAGGTTCGAGGACTATATATGACAGACAAAGATGCATGGCCCAAACCAAAAAACTACTACAAAATCATCTAACATTTATAGGACACCGTTTAGGTAGGAAAACATATCAAATGTTTTATGAAGCAGTCAGATTAGGATTTATTTTTCTTTATAATTAAACAATGGGTACATTATCTGTTTCTCAAGCTGTTTTGATATGTCTTCTTGAAGAACTACGCATTATTATGTATCTTTAAGATCTAATAATGTATTACTTACTGTTTTGAAAAAAATAAGTCCCGTCGAGTTTCTTTTCGGTCATAAATGTCATAATACTTCTTGGGCCAGAGGTGTATGTAGGGTTAGAACCGGTGGTAGTTTTGGAACGAAGTTCCTTATCGGACGGTTCGCGGATGGGAGGCTAGGCGAAAAAAAGTCACGAAAAAGCGTCACGTCACGAAAACGCGACACCCATACGATTGAGAAACATGTAAAATGGAATGAAACAAAAAATATATAAAATAGAATAAAGTGAAGTGAAGTGAAGTGTAGTGAAAAGTTAAAGTGAGAAGTGACAAAGTGATAAAAGTGAAAAAAGTCGGAAACCTAAAAGTAAACAATGGCAAAATTTTCAAAAATTTTCATAAATTTCGTAAATTTCAAAAATTTCCAAAAAAAATTAAAATTAAATAACATAACTTCGTTCCAATCGCGTGTTCCACGACACTCACGTATTTTATTTTTCTCTGACGTTAATTAGTGCAGTGTAATGTGCTTACATTGATAAATAAATATTTTGATTTATCTGTTACCACACTATGGTAAAAACGTATGAAAATTCATTACCCCCGACCGCCGGCACGCCCGCCCCCCCTAGATTTTTAATATGTGTGTTGGTAAAGCAGTGTATGCTTCTGTACATAATTAGGCCTTATTACGTAACAGTTACATAACTACTATTTATCTCTTTTTAGGGTTCCGTAGTCAACTAGGAACCCTTATAGTTTCGCTATGTCCGTCCGTCTGTCCGCGGTCTAGCTCAGTTACCGTTCGCACTAGAAAGCTGAAATTTGGTGAGGCCTGATAAGAACTCTCAATAAAAACTATATTGAATAAAATCGGTTCAGCCGTTTTTGAATTATCAGTCAAAAACGCATAGTGAAAGGAAGTGCCGAATAGTAAAATGACGTAAGCGCCACCTTTTGAACGGATGTTTTGTAACAGGGCGGCCTCTACGAAACTCTACACTGAGCATCGCCCGACATGGTCTTGGCCGGTTCTCATCTCATCATGCTCAAATTCAACGTCTAAAAGCCCCCCCCCCCCCTTTTAGCGGCGGTGTAATGACGGTCATTCTAATGATTTCAATGGATTTTTAATATGTGTGTAGGTAAAGCAGTGTATGCTTCTGTACATAATTAGGCCTTATTACGTAACAGTTATATCGCCATGTCCGTCCGTCTGTCCGCGGTCTAGCTCAGTTACCGTTCGCACTAGAAAGCTGAAATTTGGTGAGGCCTGATAAGAACTTTCAATAAAAACTATGTTGAATAAAATCGGTCCAGCCGTTTTTGAATTATTAGTCAAAAACGCATATTGAAAGGAAGTGCCGAATAGTAAAATGACGTAAGCGCCGCCAAATAAACGACCTTTTGAACGGATGTTTTGTAACAGGGCAGCATCTACGAAACTCTACACGGAGCATCGCCCGACATGCTCTTGGCCGGTTTTTTTTTGCATTGTTATCCCGGAAATCACCCCTTAAGGATTACTAATTCCAATTCCAGAAAATCCCCAGCCAGGTTATACGTAGCCTATAAAAATTCAACGTCTAAAAGAGGGGAGGGGGGTAGCCACTACACTCGATTGAGTTAAATTTGCATGGGTCATTGACCCCCTCCCCGCTCCAAGTGCACCTCAAATAGAAAAAAATCATTTCTACATTTGTGACCCCCCCCCCCCCCCCCCCAATTTCAACCGCGCCTGTTCTTACCTTTCATGCTTAGACTGATTTGACGGGAGGATCGATTTAGATGACATTTGCCGTGGACATGAACGTATAAATACAAAAGTGGTCCTGTATCGTCCGATATACACCTACTACTCTATGTCGTTTAAATCATGCCAAAAAAAATAATATGATAAAAAAAGTATTCATTTTTGAGTGTACTTTCATTTAGTGGTAATTGTAAAATATTATATTAGGACTACTGTCCTCTAGCGTCATCTGTCAACTTTACTTCAAGTTCCGCCTCCAGGGTAGCGGGAGAGAAATTAGGGGTGAATTAGCCGCTTACTGACACAGACCGAATTCCACGCGGGCGGAGCCGCGGGCACAGCTAGTAATTAAAATAATTTGGTTTTAATACGAGGACCTATTATAATTCACAGTGCATCTTGCTCGCACTAAAATCATGACAAGCAAGATTTAGTGTAATGTTAAATCAAGATCAAATTAAATCGTGCTAAAATTTAAATGAAGTTAATTTACAAATGCAAGAGTTTTTGTTTCACTTGTACTTTTGCATATTTAAAATTAAGGGGAGTAGAATTAGGAGGAATGCAGATCTTGGCCTAATAATAAATGTTATCTTATAAACAGCCTTTACATTACATAGGCATCGTAATATTATCGGCGTCTTTATCACTGATTAGGAACCTATCTGGTAGTCGCTCATTAAAAAAAAAATAGTTTGGTTCCAATTTTAAAACGTGTGACTAATAACGATAATCCGATTGAAGATAATATTTTAATTATTTCAAAAATATTTTACGATTCAATGCATTGTGTCCGGATTCCGTAACTAGTTGAGCCAAAAGAACTGATAAAATATTCTATACCTACCCATGAATAGAGAGAATAGCTAAGATCGTATTAGACCTAGAATTAGAGAAAAATAAGTAAGATCTTGGTGACTACCCATATTAAAATGAAATGTTCAGAGGAAAATTGTTGACAATCTATTTTTATATATTTTTACATGTGCATTACTAGTTCATAAAAGTATCATTTAAAGTTAAAGTATACCATTTTCGCGGCAAAATACTATGTACTTACATTAATGAAACTGCTTTATAAGTTATACATTTATTAGTTATAAGTTTACCTTGGCACTAAGAATGAGGATCTGCCAAGTCCTATCTTTAGGGGTCCTACCCCCTCCGGAGGGTATGATAGGGAAACCGGCCAAGTGCGAGTCCAACTCGCGCACCAAGGGTTCCGTAAACACCTATAACAAGCAAAAACCTCTACGCGTTTACGAGGAAAAAGGTAGTAAGTAAAAAATTAAAAAAAATATTTTTTGTATGATTTTACTAAAAATGTCTACTTTTCGTAATTTTTCCTTTGTCTGTGCTATATGAAGTTTCTTCGTGACAAGTTTCCAGTTTCTGAGTTAACGGGAAGTAACCCTTTAGGTTTTGAGTTTCTTGCGAGTACTCAGTTTCAAAATATGCGACTTAAATTGCTATTTCTTTTGATTGCGTTGACATAAAAGTTTGGTTTTGCTACATCTGAAAGGTCCTATAGCCCTGAGTATTTGACATGAATTTCAATTTAATACCTTAACGCGTTTACGAGGAAAAAGGTAGTAAATATAATATTTAAAAAAATATTTTTTGTATGATTTTACTCAAAATGTCTACTTTTGGTAATTTTTACTTTGTCTGTGCTATATGAAGTTTCTTCGTGCCAAGTTTCCAGTTTCTGAGTTAACGGGAAGTACCCTTTAGGTTTTGAGTTTCTTGCGAGTACTCAGTTTCAAAATATGCGACTTAAATTGCTATTTCTTTTGATTGCGTTGACATAAAAGTTTGGTTTTGCTACATCTGAAAGGTCCTATAGCCCTGAGTATTTTACATGAATTTCAATTTAATACCTTCACGCGTTTACGAGAAAAAAGGTAGTAAGTATGATATTTAAAAAAATATTTTTTGTATGATTTTACTCAAAATGTCTACTTTTGGTAATTTTTCCTTTGTCTGTGCTATATGAACCAGGTCAACCACGCTATTTTACTAGACAAGTTGTCAGAGTGTGGAGTTGGGGGTCCCTTGCTTTCCTGGTTAAATTCATACCTAACAAATCGAAAACTCTATGTTTCTATTAATGGCGAGCAATCTGAATCGTTTTTCGCCACATCTGGTGTACCACAAGGTTCGCATTTAGGGCCCTTGCTATTTTTAATCTTTATTAACAGCATAGTGAACTGCTGTTCATTCTCGGAGCCGTACTTGTATGCGGATGACCTAAAAATTATTCGACCTATAAAAACTGATATAGACAGGCAGCTATTACAATCGGATATCGACAGAGTGTTTGACTGCTGCTTACAAAATAAAATGGAGCTAAACGCTAATAAGTGCTACCACATAAGCTACACGCGAAATAAGAACATCATAAATTCTAAGTACGACATTAACGGAGAGCGACTTCAAAAAGTAGATACTATACGTGACCTGGGTGTAATAATGGACTGTAAGCTAAATTTTAACGCACACCTTGATAGTATTATAAAAAAGGCTTCTGCGATGTTAGGATTTTTAAAACTCCAAGCTGTTTAAGCACATTAGTACAAGAAAAATACTCTACTTTTCCTTGGTGCGTAGCATTTTGGAGTACTGTTCTCAGGTATGGTCACCTTTCTATGATGTCCATAAGAACCGGCTAGAAAAAATACAAAGGCGGTTTTTGACACACCTTGGGTTTGTCTCACGTAAGGGGCAAAAACTGCGGTCGTACCAACAGAGGTTGAAGTACTTCCAGGTTACTTCGTTAATCAATAGAAGAAAGATACTTGACTTGGTGTTTCTTTTCAAACTTTTAAATTATAAAGGAGTGGATTGTCCTGAACTACTCGCGAAGGTTAATATTACCGTCCCCAGAAGACTACCGCGCCCAGGCGTCTACAAACTGTTCAAAGATCGATTCAGAAACTCAAACCTTGGGCATAACTCTCCACTTTCTAGATTTATCCATTTGTATAACCATCTCCCGAAATCTGTGGGAGTGGATTTACTCAGTGACAGTCTTGAAGGATTTAAAAGAAAGTTGTTAAAGTATTTCAGCTCCCAAGACTCCGGGAGTCGATAGTGAGCACGCAAAGAAATTGTTTTGTTTTTTATTTTTATAAATATAATCTTTTTCCTTTTCCTTTTGCTTGTTTCAACTAAACTACACACTACATACATAAATTATATAATTTACTTTAATTTAATTACCACTTTTTGTTCAAAAAGTGTTGTTTATAATTATAAATTGTTGTATTTTTTAAGTTCACATATTGTAAATACACTGTTTAATTTTTAATACTGCATGTCCTAAGATACTTGAATTAGCTGTGGTTACCTATAATTAGATAAACATCTATCTGATATTCAACTTAAGCTATGAATCAATTAAGCATGATGTATTATCTGTTGGTGATCCTAAATAAAAAAAAATAAAAATAAAATGAAGTTTCTTCGTGCCAAATTTCAAGTTTCTGAGTTCACGGGAAGTACCCCGTAGGTTTTGCGAGTGCCGAAAAACTCTAAAACTTGCAGCATAAACGACTGTATCTTTTGATTGCGTTGGTTTTTAAGTTTGATTTTTTTACAGCTCCAAGGGACAATAGACTTGATTATTTGATATAAATTTTAGCTTGATACCTCCACGCGTTCATGAGAAAAATGGTCTTGACAGACAGACAACAAAGTGATCCTTTAAGGGTTCTGTTTTTTCCTTTCGAGGTACGGAACCCTAAAAATTAAAAACGGCCAAGTGCATGGCGTACCACGCATAATAAAGGGTTCCGTACCTTCGATGAAATAAGAACAAACTTATAGTAAAAGGTTGTATCTGTATTTGGAAGCTGTTTTTACCTCAATTTTCGTAGAAACCAGTGTTAAGGCGCGACTTATGGGTTAATAGTTAGAGAAGGAGGGAGGGCATAACTTTTTACCCTTCGGAAGCGATTATTTCTAAAATTATTTACTTTAGCAAAAAATATTTCTCCCCTGCCCCCGTTGGGGGAAGGATCGGCAGATCCTGATTTCTAGTGCCAAGACAAAGTTAATAAAAAAAGTTTTATTGATGTATTAGGTACATATTTTGCCTCCAACAGATGCAAATTTTTCTGCAGCATTTGGGGAAGGAGTTGGAATGTATCTGCAATATTGTTAATCGTTTCTTAGTAACTTTTTATACTATTTTTGTCTAGATGTTGGAGGTGGCCTAAATCAAATTTAATTTAATTTATAGGCAAGAATGCGAGGACCCACCCAGACGCACGCAATTTTTATCGTGAATATAATTATAGCATAATTGGAATGCTATCTTCATAATTGGATCTTTACTTAAATATTGAATTACTCACTAACACGTGTGAGTATGTAAGATATACATAGATTTAAAAGGGTTTGGTTGGTTGGTTGCACCAAACATTTCTTTAGAATGGGCGACATGTTGATACCTAATCAGTGATAAGAAATGCCGATAACGATACTGTGTTAAAATAAAGGCTGATTTAAAATTAACTTTTTTTTAGTGAGTTCATTCTGTCTCCCTAGGTATTTCCTTTGCGCTATGATATAGGATTCTTCGAGAAGCGGGCGTAGAGGGCTCTCATAGGTCGGCAAAACGCATAAACGGCTTCTTTGATATTTCTTATGTTCATGGGCGACAATGACCGCTTCCCATAACAACAAATTGTTGACGAATTTAGAATTAGGAACCTATTATGATATTCTCAGAGTCGTATTAAAAAAAACTCTCCACGATTTATGCCCTATTAGAATATATTGAAATAAGATTCATTACGTACGTGTCGTAAATTGTTTTGACTTATCTTCGATTAAGTAGACTTAATTATTTGCTAGTCCAGTTTAGGCAACCACACTTAGTCGCAAATGTTCAAAGAACACGACTTGGTTAATTGGTTAATTAATGAAAAGGCAAACGAAGCTACCAATTCAGACACTATCTATTCTTAGATATAGAAAAGAAGCAACCACAAAAATACATCATAAATCACTGAAAAAAAAATTATTACCAGGAACGAAACTTCGTCTACCAGTAACTTAAAAATTGGGACTACAAAACTAAGGCTTATTACTAACCAAAATTGTTTGTTCTTTATACGTAAACTTTGTGTTATAATCAAATAAATTGGATTGACTCCTTACCGAAATTCGAATACCGAATGGTTATTGATGAAATAGCCGAAGTAGTTCGGTTATCCTTTTTTTCAGTGTACATCCTGTATGTTGTTATCCTATAGATAGAGTAGTTAAGGCGCACCTACACACTAGAATGGTCATCAGTTCATGCTTAGTCAAACTTCTGTTTTCACGTTCAACAAATTAATACTGTCTATGAATGTAAACCCTAAATGGTTATTGCGGTAATACAGTATCCAGTGACTGATTTGTACCTACAAATGATTCATGAATATCTAATATGGGCACATGATTGACAGATAAGATTAATTTTTCGAGTGAGGTGAATTGGAGTGATATATTTTGACAATGTGATTTAAAACAGCCCTGATGAAATCGGGTAAGTAATTTGATAACCACATAAGCAAATTTTTCATTGTTAGTACAGTCACCAGCAATAGTATCTTCCTACAAGGAAGGCCGCAAAAATATGTGACACGCTGAAATAAAACAATTAAAAACGGATTTTATCGCGTGTATTGAGTTTAAATTACATCCCGACGTTTCAAACACTTTACAGCGTTCGTGGTCAACGGGTCGACCCGTTGACCACGAACGCTGTAAAGTGTTTGAAACGTCGGGATGTAATTTAAACTCAATACACGCGATAAAATCCGTTTTTAATTGTTTTATTTCATGAATAACTATCGCGGCAACCGAAGACAATATTATGTGACACGCTCTTAACTGTAGGGCCATAAGAGCGCGTCACATATTTTTGCGGCCTTCGTGTAGGAAGGTACTATTGCCGGTGACCGTACCAAAGAGAATTGAGCTAGCTTAATACTTACTTGTTTATCTATGGTTAGTACCTAAATGTGGCATGATACAAATACTTTTCAAACTGCTCTTGCTGTTTTTAATGATCATGTCTTTGTTGCTTGAGTTAAATTAATTACAGATTTGTGGTTCTCGTGTATTTATACGTAATTTTATTGTTATATAACATCTGAATCCATTTAAAATTTTGGGACATGCATTCTTCATGACATCCATATTCCGAATAGTATCATTTTAGCTCATGTTTCCTATGTTTAATTGCAGATGTATTAGCAGTTGCCTTGTTATGGCTGCTCCCTACTTTGTGGGCCGGCGTGTTAAGAGATGCCGAGGATGAGCCCTGCCGAACATACTCTCTGAACAACTTGATTTACCTGGACTGCTCTGACAGAGAACTTACAGAAATGCCCGAAAGCTCAAACCTAAACTACGGTGTATGTATAACATAATCATAAACTTAACTCACGAAATTTCTGTATATTTAATATGAGTAGTAAGTTACCTAATTAAAATAATTATGCAACATATTTGCCCTGTAATATTATGAAGATATAATACCACTAGCTTTTGCCCGCGGCTTCGCTCGCGTTAAATTCGGGGTAACTTTGCCCCCCGGAATGCTCCATACAAACTTCCACCCCCCATTTTAGAGAAGTGGGGGGTTAGAAAGAGACAAAAAGTAGCCTATGTCACTCTCCATCCCTTCAACTATCTCCACTTAAAAAATCACGTCAATTCGTCGCTCCGTTTTGCCGTGAAAGACGGACAAACAAACAAACAAACAAACACACACACTTTCCCATTTATAATATTAGTATGGATATGGATGTTAGGTAGGTATACCTTTTCAAGGCTATCGTACTTTATTTATCAACGCGATATACTTGATACCATACCATTTCTATGAAATAAGATCAGTAGGTATAGATTGCAAAATCTTCTTACATGTAGTCGACTATATCGTATAGTCGAAATGTTAATGTATTTTTTTTGTTACAGGCACAGATCTTGCGTCTTTCCAATAATAATTTCGATTTTTTTCCAAGCCAACTCGAACTGTTTCAACATGCGGTAAAAATAGACATGTCGGGAAATCGATTAAGCCGTCCTCTGCCTATTTTTTTAGCAAATATGTCTAACTTGCAGACCCTCAACTTGTCAGACAACAACTATGAAATCTGGATAAGCGAACTACCGAACAGCAACCTAGAATATTTGGACGTATCTAAAAATAAGATTAGCCAAATTCAAGACGATGCCTTTCAAGGAATGACGGGTCTGCACCATCTTGATTTATCAGAAAACAGAATTGATAACCTACAACCAACGTTACTTTCCGGAGCAACCAATTTGCTCACTCTAACTCTATCAAGAAATTCCTTTACGAATGTCCCCTCATTCCAATCGAGTTCATTAAGAAGTCTTCATTTAAGTAACTGTCAAATAGATCAACTAAATGTCGATTCGCTTACCGGAATGACGACGTTACTAGAAATTGACCTGTCCCTCAACCAAATTGAGAGCGTGCCGGACAATTTCCAGTCTCGCACTTTGCAGAAATTAGATTTAAGCTATAACGAAATTTACTCGCTTACTGACCGCACCTTCTCGGCATTACCCAACCTCGCGGTATTGGACTTGAGAGGGAACGATTTCAAAGATGTTTGGTCGTCCGCATACTTCGCCTCAAACCCGTACTTGAGGGAAGTTTATGTTAAAGGAAACCGATGGAGCTGTGAAGGATTTGGCGTAAATCTACTTCTCACTTACGAGTACTTGACTAGGGAGCCGTCAAAGGTAGTGGACCCAGATTCTTCATTGATATGTTACTCGCCAGCTAATGTGACACAATTGACATGGCAGAGAGCTTACATTGAGACGTGGCACCGGAATGAGACGCCCGAAGAATCATATGTGTTCATGGCCGTGATGATCGGAGTGATAATTGGTGTAGTAATTACGTCATTGATATGTCGAGCATTAATGTCTCTTAACAAGCCGGCACCGCCAAGTCCACCAGCCACTGAGACAGCGGCTCTAAATGGCATCAGCACGGTGCCTCAACCTCGTGTTGAAGCTCTGGTAATGAGAGTTCCCCTTCACGACGAAGATCTCCCTCCAACCTACGACGAAGCCCTGCTTATGCCGCGTTTGAACTCATCTTTTCATTCACTGCCTGACTTTGTCGATGAAGTCGAAGAGTCAATAGAGCATAGACATCGCAGATCTAGATCTATTGGAGACCTTACGGAATCCAGACCAAGAATGAGTGATAGACGCTCGGTCAGACATACAGTTCAAATACGGATAAATTCATAACTGTGTCAAATTTAATAATGACACAGTTATATTAAAATATATTTATTGTGAAAGTATTAATTAATTATGTTGTTAGTCAATTCTGTTTGTATTAATCTCTAGTACGATTGTCCCAATCCAATAAAAACAGAGCTTAAGTACAATAAAGTATGAAAAATTAAAATAATGTAACTATATTCGGGGTTAATAGAAAAGTAAAATAATGTGAACAAACGCATTTACATTCATTGCTTCGCAATCACGCACTTTTGAAGGAGAACCATGGTTTCATTATCACCTTATACACATAAACTTGCTATTAATATTAAATTTTAGTCAAAATATTCGTTCAATACCTATATATATATATATATATATATATATTTATATATATATTTATTACTTATATTTCTGTGAAAACGAATTTCTTTAATAATATTTTGTCATGTGTCGAATGATTTTGTGCCTAGAAACTCAGCCATATTTGTATACCTTATTTTACTTTGCTATTGACGCCGAATATAGGTGGGATAAAATAATTAAACTACATAATTTAATGTGAGAATTCGTGAACTAGTGGCGACATCTACATTGCGGACACGCCTAAACGAACTTGGATTGAAGGTTACCTGAGTATTCACACTTCCACAAAGCTAGATACATTCTGCTTTGTATTCGTACTACTAGATGGCGCTATTTTAAAAAGTACTAAAAATAATGCATTAATGAATGTACTAGAAAACAATCCCAACTTAAAGGTTTATGTTAAAATAATACATTTCGGTACTCATTTATTGTATTAAGATTAATTTCTAGATTTTCTAAGTAAGTATTTATGTTTAGTATTTAGAGTAACACAACCTACCTACATAAAGAATAATTTATTATGTGTAATGTAAGTAATTGATTTTTCATTTAGTATGTACCCAGTAACTAGCCATTCTTCCAATTACAGCCAGATAAGACCCACTTGCGATTTCTTATCTCTTTATCAATGATAACACGTCATGGATATAGCTCATACTATGCAATCACCTGCTCAGTGACACACGTGTTATTTTACGAACAAAATATTTTTATAGCCAAAGGGGATGTAATTTAAAATATACATAATTAATTGGTTTACGAATATTATCAGTACCAATATTCCCATGTGTACGTTATAAATTTTCCTTGTGATAATCTTTACTGGAGTGTTATATGACTAATCTTACCCTTGGGTGTGGGTCACTGCATAAATCTAATCAGTGGGATGAACAATGTTTTATTTGCTAGTAAGTTAAATGAATAACACAGAATAAAACCGCCTTTTTCGGTAAGTACAACATTTTGTTATGATATTTACCATTTAACTTACAAAACTTGAAGGCAGCATACGTTTTATACTTAGTCTCTCTTATTACACTTGAGGCTGTATATATTATCATCAATAATTATTCTATTAATTACTTAAATTTCATAGAAAATACCACTGGATATAATAGAATCTGATAATTCTGGTTTCATTTTCTATATCTCTAACTTAAATGTCACCTTACCAGTGTTTTATTGGCAAACTTAATTGTTTGATATGGGACAGTTAGGAAGATACAATTTTCTCATTTCTTTATACTTATATAACGTTGCTTGATAATTATTTTACAAGAATATAAACGGAGCTGATAATGATTCATTTTTCAATTTACCAAAATGTTGTAATTTTCAGGAATCTGTGTGAAGCATTCGTCTGTGATGAGTAGAAGTACATGGCTAACTATGCAATCATATGCTCAGTTAGTTCACGGTTCCGATAACGGGTATGTAGGCACGACCCAAATTTACCAAGTTTCCTACAAACTCGCTTATATCAATATCTGATAACATAGATTATATTGTTGTATACAGGGTGTCTCATTCAAATCGGTCAGTATGGGAAAGTCTGAAATTATAAGACATACGAAGATCTGTTCTGAGGAACCATGTCATCGATTTTAATAACAAGAAAAACTGCATTCATACATTTTAAAAAACATCTGTACTCTGTTCGGGAATCGAACCCGGTTGTTTTGAAAAAAAAAACCTACACTATTTCTATTTAGATATCGATTGTGTAGGTCTTAAGCAGTAAATGTCTGTATGAAACATGATGTCTAAAATGAATAAAATGCATTTTATTATATGAAGATACAAAATGCAATTGTAAGATCGTTACCTAAACGTGTTGAATATTGTATTGAAAAAGGCGGTGGTCACTTCGAGCACCTACTAAAATAAATTAAAGTATGTGGAAACATTTTATTCATTTTAGACATCATGTTTCATATGAAACTATTCAGACTTTCCCATACTGACCTATTTGAATGAGACACCCAGTATACTTGCTATTTATTTTGTTTTTTTTTTGTATGGCTAAACTGATACTGACTGTCAGTCCAGTCCGATCACAAATATGAGTCCAATTGTACGTGACAAGAAAGTCGATCGAATATAAACCATGCAGGTGTTCATACATTGATATTAACTGTATTATAAGCACTGACAAGTTCTTTAATGACTTGATTAATTAAGATTATTTTAGTTTAATTTCAGATAGGAATGTCATAACGCGATGAATCATCTACTCGTACTTGTGACGGCGTGTTTTCTGCTGCCGTTGTTGACACAAACGTCTACTACCTTCTTAGATTTCGATGGCAAAACTTCGGATGAGTTGTGCTATATTTGCAACTGCAACGATGATAGATCTATTGTCGACTGTTCTAGAAGAGGAATAACTGAAATACCGGATGGATCTGTTGATATGGTAAATATTCTCACTTTCCTATCAACAATTTGCGATTAATTTCTACTTATTCTCTAAATAACCATGTCTTTTATTGTTACAGGTAAAGGCACTGAATATTTCAAATAATGAAATATCGGTCGTCCCACAAAAAATGAGCAGATTTTATAATTTGGTGATTTTAGATTTAAGTTTAAATCAGGTGAAAGAATTGCCGGAAAACGCGTTTCATAATCTTACTAAATTAGAACTGCTAAATCTTTCAAGAAATGAATTCGAAGTATGGTTTAACTTAAACCCAAATGACTTTATTAAACAGGCAGTGAATTTGAAAACATTGGATTTATCACATAATAAATTCAGAACACTTGGAAATTTGGCCAATCAAGAGTTATTGATAAGTTCTTCGTTAGAAATATTAATCCTGAATGATTGTCAAATCGAATCTGTACATGGCAGATCCCCATTGAGTGGACTTATCAACATAAGAGTACTAAAATTAAACAACAATCCCTTGTTAAGAGTTCATGGCCTGATATCAACGACCCTAAAAAGTCTTTACTTAAGCAATTGTCTACTCACTACGTTAGATCATAATGACCTATTGTACTTACCGTCCTTGGTGTATTTGAAATTGTCGCGAAATTTAAGATTAGATTTATCAACAGTAACTACAGATTTGTATTCTGATTCTCTTAGATACTTAGATATTTCGTATTGTAACATAATGCAGCCCAATATTCAAGGATTTCCTAATTTAAGAAAAGTGTTAATCAATCACAACATGATAAGGTACTTAAGAAGTAATGAATTCATAAATAACAGTAAGCTTGAGCATTTAGACTTGTCGTATAATAATATCGGGTCTTTAAGGTCAGACACCTTCAAAGGGCTCAGCATACTAAAATATTTGGACTTATCGTGGAATGAAATTGCTAATGTACCAGAGGATAGTTTATTGGACATGCCAGCATTGACGTACATAAATCTTTCTAGAAATTATCTGACAAGAGTTGGCCATTTAAGATCTCTATCTCTAAATACTGTCGACATGAGTCAATGTGAAATCACTACCATAGGAAAGGATTCTTTTGAAGGTTTGCAGTCAATTGTTGATATCAATCTCTCCCGAAATTTGTTGTCACATATACCCGATAGTATTTCATCAAACACACTCCAATATTTAAATTTGAATTACAATCGAATAAGTACCATAAGCAACTACACATTTTTCATGTTACCAAGACTATCGGGATTAGGTGTTATAGGAAATAGATTCACTGTTATTTGGACCAGAGATTTTTTCCAGTCAAATGTATATTTAGAACGGTTGGACCTAAGTGACAACATGTGGCGTTGTGATTGTAGTGATGATAACATGTACGATTTTTTCGAGTTTTTGACCTTGGAACCTAATAAAAAAGAGGAATCTTATAATTTAATTTGCAACAGTCCAGCCTCTGTTATTGGTCGATCTTGGTTAGAAGCATGTTACTTCACTTGGAACCCCACCGAAAAAGGTTCTAGCCCAGATAATGTCATCTGGTTTATTATAGTTATGATTATAGGTTTAGCTTTGTGTCTTATTTTAGTAAATGCTATTAAGCGATCTATGAAGCGTCGTGTGGCCACCATACAAGCAGAACGGGAACGCCAAGTAGAAGAAGCGAGAGATAGGTTGAGGCAACTGCGAATTAGAGCGGAACAGGAAGCTCTCTGCAATGCTCCGGATCCTCGAGACTTGGTCTCTCCGCCGTCTTACGACGAGGCTCTCTCAATGCCAAAATTGAACGCGTCCTGTCGTTCTCTGTGTGAAGTTGGAACTGAGAAAAACAAACGAAAGAAAGGGCGAAGAAAAACAAAATCTAGTGGAGACTTGCTTGAAGAGACGGAACGGAACGGAGATGTGACAATTATTAATGATTTGGGTCGTAGTGAGACACCTAATAGCAGTCGCAGACGAAGTCGAAGGAGACGGCCAACTAGGTACGGTAGTCATGAAATAACTGAACTGGATCATTCACCTGGGGCTCGGCGCCGACGTATGTCAGAGTACGGCGGTGACGGTGCCGATGGTGATACAGAAGACAGTATCACGGTAGAAGTGGAGGCGGAAGTGGAGAGGCCACTACGGCCCAGAAACCGACGTCATTCTATTGATGGCGATGAACCACGAGAAAGTAATTTTTAAAATGTAACTACTTAGTTACGTTTTTATAATAATAAGTTATCAATATAGAGTTATAAGTATTACATAAGGCAAGGGTACCCGAAAGAATTGAGATTTTTCGTGTTACTTATTTGTATGTTTTGATAAATAGTAATTAATTGGTGTTATGATACTCTTGTCCTAAACCTGTGTTGTCGAATTAAGACTTTTTAACAATGATATCCTACCGAACGCATTTAAATATATAGGTATGTTTTTCTTATTAACCTACAATACATATTTATTCAACCTTAACTCTTCTTTTATGACACTATCACCTGTATGTTAATAATAATAAATGGGAAAGTCAACGGTTTTGTCAGATGGCGCGAGCATAGTTTGTATATATTTACTTTATTTATTTTATTTATTTATTTATACCGTTCCTGTAACTATTATTGTTCTAAGAAACTTGGCTAGGGAGTTAAGTTAGCATCTAGGTTAAAAAAAAATACTATACTGCAGTATGTAAGCATGTGTTAATAACTTCGACCGGCCAACCCTATTACTCGTACGTGCAAGTAAAGTACACCTCAAGATTGCATTGTCAAATATAATAATAATAATAATAATAAATACTCTTTATTGCACACCTCATACAGTTACAAGCACAAATTTTACAATTAGATAAATTTAGGTAGAGGTAACAACAGGCGGTCTTATCGCTAATGAGCGATTTCTTCCAGACAACCTTTGGGTAGTGGAGACTAGAGAAAAAACAATAAGCAGTAGGTGGTGCATAGAAACAAAAGAGACGAAATAGATAACACAGCTCATTCATATGAATATACATACTTAAATAAATACAAAATAAACATACATATACGTACATATATACATATATAATACACACAATAAGAAACAACAGTGTCAACTTAAAAACCTCAGGAAGAGATAAATAGTATTCCTTAAGTTGCGATTTAAAGCTACCAATAGATTGCGCGCGTTTAATGTTGAGAGGGAGAGAATTCCACAAACGAACGGCCTGGAACGTAAATGAGCAATACATATAATAATAAATAATAATAATAATAAATACTCTTTATTGCACACCTCATACAGTTACAAGCACAAATTTTACAATTAGATAAATTTAGGTAGAGGTAACAACAGGCGGTCTTATCGCTAATGAGCGATTTCTTCCAGACAACCTTTGGGTAGTGGAGACTAGAGAAAAACAATAAGCAGTAGGTGGTGCATAGAAACAAAAGAGACGAAATAGATAACACAGCACATTCATATGAATATACATACTTAAATAAATACAAAATAAACATACATATACGCACATATATACATATATAATACACACAATAAGAAACAACAGTGTCAACTTAAAAACCTAAGGAAGAGATAAATAGTATTCCTTAAGTTGCGATTTAAAGCTACCAATAGATTGCGCGCGTTTAACGTTGAGAGGGAGAGAATTCCACAAACGAACGGCCTGGAACGTAAAAGAGCAATTATAAAATTTGGAAGATGAAGATGGCACTTTTAGAAGCAATTTTTGAGAGGATCTAATAGAATTAAGATAAGAGAAACGCTCTTTGAGGTAGCGGGGAGTTGCAGGGTTAAAAAGTATAGAAAAGAGTAAAGAAAGTATGTGAGAGTTACGGCGGTGACGGATAGGGAGCCATTTGAGTTGAGAACGAAAACTAGAAACATGGTCGAATTTGCGTAATCCGAAAATGAACCGAATGCAGGCATTTTGAATACGCTCAAGCTTATTAAGTTGCTCCTCGGTTAGGTCTAAATAGGAGATATCTGCATAATCAAGAATGGGGAGAAGTAACGACTGAGCAAGCGCAATTTTAGTAGCATTTGGCAGGAAATTCCGGAGCCGTCTGAGAGACCCTATGGCAGCAAACATCTTCCTGCTCACTTCACTCACCTGAGGCACCCATGATAGACAACGATCCATGATTACGCCAAGATTTTTCACTTGGTTGGAAAAAGGAATTTGGATACCATCGAAGACTATCGGAGGGAGCCTGAGAAAGTCAATTTTGGAGATTTGTTTAGCGCTACCCATCACAATTACCTGTGACTTTAGGGGGTTTACTTTTAAACCGTAATTTTGACTCCAATTTGATATGCGGAGCAGATCAAGATTCGTGGCTTCTATAACTGAATTGAAATCGCTATGCATACCCTGCGAATATATTTGAAGGTCGTCGGCTTAGAGGTGATACGAAGAGGAGAGGAGGAGAGATCAAGAGTTATGGAATTAATGAAGATAGAAAATAAAAGAGGAGACAGCACACCACCCTGTGGAACACCAGCTGATGTGCTGCACCAGGAAGAACACGAAGAATCTAGTTTTATTCTTTGCCGACGACCAACCAAATAGCTGCGGAACCAGTCAATCGCTGCAGCCGATATGTTAAGAGACTGTAAGAACGCGAGCAAAATGTCAAAATCGACCGTGTTAAAGGCATTACTGAAATCTAGAAGTGCAAGAACTGTAAGCTTCTGGTCATTCACACCCAAACGGATGTCATCGGTAACCTTGACAAGAGCCGAGGTAGTACTATGGCCCGGACGAAAACCAGATTGAAATGGGTTTAGGAGGTCATTTCTATTCAGGAAGGAAGTTAGTTGCTGATGCACTAGCCGTTCGAGGACTTTGGATAGGAAAGGAAGAACGGAGATGGGGCGATAGTCAGAGAAGGAACTGGGGTTGGATTTTTTGGGTAAAGGAATAATATTGGCATCCTTCCACAGACTGGGAAAAGTACTTGATGAAATGGAAAAATTCAGAATACCGGTGATAATAGGAACAAACAAATCAAGGAGAGGGAGCATCATATTTCGGCTAACACAGTCAACACCAACGGCGTTAGAAGTGATATTCAATATACCCTTCCTAACATCACTCTCACAGAAATGGCTAAAATAGAAAGAAGAGAAATCTAAGGCAGGATGAAAGATGATGAAGTGAGTTAGATTTCTTAGGACCACTGAAACAGGTGGACGATGAAAAATGCTGGTTAAGCTGGTCAACGCTAATATTGTTTAAATTGGTTGCCTGTTGAGATTTGCCAACTCCGAGATCTTTCAAAAATTTCCACACTTTGGCTGGATTTCCATCTTCAACAGAACTGTGAATATGACGCCTCTGAGCATCTCGACATATAGTGCTACAGCGATTGCGCATATTTAAGTTTATTTTTCTCAGAGTTGTTAGCCTTATACTTAGATTTAGATTGATTCTTCCTCTCTATAAGGGCTTTAATATCCTCAGTGAGCCAAGGAGCAGGGAGATGCTTGACTTTTATTGCACGAACAGGAGCATGAGCGTCATAAAGTTGTATGAGGAGCGAATTAAAGAGAGAAACTTGATCGTCTACCGAACCCGCTCGAGCGATACTGCTCCAATCGATCGATCAAATATAAGCATTTTTAATGGTGCTGCTACACAGTGTAACAAGGTTGGCGTTATTATGACTTTATAGCGGCACTCTTGTTACACTGTGTTAGGTATATAGTGGCGGTTAGCCAGTTTAGTGCTAACTTTATTAATTGTTTCATTTTCACGCCATCTATCCACCGTTTCGGGGAGCTCATACTTTCCTGTATCTTAATAAAAGTATCAGGTAAGACTGCAGCGCCATCTATCTCTGTATTGTTTAACAAAAACCTGACATGTAATCATAGAGATGTCGCTAGTCACCCACTTATTCTTTCAGTGGTGCGTTTTTAAATGTCATACTTTTTAACCTTTTCTAAGACCTAAACGAGTATGGTTATCAAAATTCTTAATAGCCACATTTATATTTGTCAAGCGAATAAGAGCATGCGCAGGATATTTTGAACAGTATTAAGTTACATTAATGCAAGTCATGTTTTACATCCATAATAATATTTTTTTTGTTTTTCTAGCAGCCCTGTATTCTGTGTAGGTCGATTGAATTTAAAAGATGAGTATGTTGACCATGCATTAGTAGACACGGATTATGCTGGTTTTTTTAAGTTTTGTCTAACCGGTCTGTCCATGCAATCATGACATAAGTATGTGGTTTCTAGTAGATACCCTGCAAGCGTTATCCTCTTTTTTATCATTGATTGAGTTTGGTAGGGAAGGATGAAGGATATGTATTGCACAGAAGATTCACAATGTTGAAAGGTAAGGTAGAGTCAGCAACAGAAGACTAAGGAGGCGAAGTATAAAAAATACCTTCGTGTCGTGATCGCGTTAAACGCCTCATCACTAACGTATGGACAGGTGGTCGGCTAGGTTACATTTTATGATGAATGACTAATGATTAAATATTTTTCTTTTGTCTAAAATATAGGTACATTTCTTATTCAAGTAGTGTACATTTTTGGATCGAATTATTAAATGCCCGGGTCGTTTTATCTATTCGTTTCTAACTTTTTTTTTTGTCTGCCTGAGTAATAATATGCAGAATAATTCGATGTTTTTTTTTTAGAAAAATCCACTCGAACTCTCGACTCTGGTATACATGCCCATGGCTCTGACCAACTGAGCTACTACTCTCTCTATCTCTACTTTCTCCTTTATTTCTAAAACATTTTGGTATCGTTAGCAGACGTTCTGCTTAATACAAAATTTTAAAATAATTCAATAATTCGATCCAAAAATATTGACATTACTTGAATAAGAAATGTATGTTATAGACAAAGAAAACATTTAATCATTAGTCATTCAATCATAAAATGTAACATAGGCGATTCCAGTGCTTACTCTCCTCAATAATGCTACCACCACCTATACTTGAGTAAAACGACAAAATCTTGACCAACGGTTTATATCATTTGTATTGATTACTTTAAAATACATTATTTTTCTCCTTAACGATATACTTTATTGTTTTGTTTTGTTCATTTTTGATTCATTAAAAAATCTTATAAGAAACCAAAATTAAATAGTGAAATAAATGTCAAAAATATACAATTAAGCTCAATGATGGAAAACATGTGATCGATATACAGAAATCATGAAATGGAAATTTAAATAGGCGCATACATAAAACATTGTATAGATTACTAAAATTATTGGTATCACATTGTTAAACACTAAACTCAATAGCATAACTTAGAGGAACTTACGTTTAGCCAGACCGTTAAAGAATAAATCTCTATAAAGGAGACTGTTGATAAAACATAGCCAGCTCAACTACAGTCGCCCTATTCGACCCGAAAACGTGATAGGAAATGTGGCTACATACCATTAATACTACTTTGATAATAAATAGCAATGACACGGTTAAACTATCAGTTTTTTTTTTTCAATTTGACATATCCCTTATGATTTGTTGTAATCACGTCACCTTCTTGACTCGAATTGGGCCTCGGTTTGTAATTTGTGAGTTGTCGCTGTGGTAGCTCAGTGTTTTCAGAAAAAAAATAAGTACACAACCATTGAAATTACAATTTGTAGAATTGTACTCAATGTACAGACGTGCCTGAAATATCTTGGCGATATAACAGCGTATGTACATACAGTTTTGGATTGATACGTAGGTAGATTTCTACGAGACCATTACAAAATATATAACTAACATTTACAGCTATCATGAACATGGCAACATTCTTACACGTACAAAAATATTTTACTTATTGCTCGATATACTCTCATAAATATATTTATACCACTAACAAAGTTTAAAATAAAGGCACTGTCGACTACAAACACACTTTGGCAGCAAAGTTTCTAGACTTAACTCACACAAGCACCAACTTTCAAATGTTCCAGCTCGACAATCCCATCGAATGTCCACACAATATAATCACAGAATTTTGCCATTAGTGAAGTGTTTGCTGACTGACACTGTATTACACCAAGTGTTCAAACTGAAACCAATTTTCAAGTGGTCGACTTGCGCGCGCTCTCGTCCAAGGACGGAGTTATAATGATGTCACCGGCGTTGGACCGACTCCTAGTGACGAGTACTGGGGTTTTCGGCTTCGGCGTCTCTGTCATCTTGATACGCACTCGACCCATGTCGGGGGAATACACTGGAACGTACTCACGAGATGGAGACAATAAGTCAGACACTGTATTCTGATCTCCGTTAAGCAAGAGTTGGGACAAATCCATATCAGTATTACCATTTAAATTAGGTGCTTCGTTGTCATTAATAGGCACAAAAACATCTTCACTTGATAAAGAGTGCGTGTCTTTTCTTGAATCAGGAGACGTTGGATTTGATTCGAAAGATTCATTGTGTTGTTCATCAGATAAATTATTGTCTTTTGAACTGCTTTTGTTTTGATTCGTGTCTCTCGGACTATCAGTTCTAATGCCATTGTTATCTCCGTGTTTAATGCCGTTGCCAATATCCCCGTTCTCGCTCTTTTTAGGATAGCTTTCATGAGTAGGAACGAGCTCATATTTACCATTAATTTTTCTTTCAATAGGCGGATCTAGCACTGCCGGTTTACCTAGTAGCGACTTATTCATATCAACCATTTCTTTGGAAGCATTCTCGACGTCTCTTTTCTGCTGCCGTAAAAGTCTCCTATCTCTGCGTTTCCTCATTTGACCCTTAATTATAGCAAATCCAATAAGTCCCACTAATAACACGACAATAATTGCAATGCACACATAAGTACCAGTTTTATGAGGCGCTGGATTTTCTTCAGATGACGGTTCTTGCACTCCTGCCGGAGTTATTCTAATTTGTTCGGAAACTGTGGTGTCCCGAGTCACTGGAGTAATGACAGGTTTTTCAGTTGACGGGCTTTCAGTTCGAAGATGCCAGTCAGAACCTCCTTCGTACAAAGTTATTGGTTCCATTAGTGGAAGCTCTGTTGTATTATTTAAATCATTAAACAATGGTGTAATTGGAGTTGGATTAAACTCTTCATAAATAGGTGGAATAGTGGATGTGGTAGAGCTTTCATTATCATAATCGCTATTTAAAGGCACAAAACCGGAACCCTCGCCAGATCCTTCACTTGGGTCATCAGTAGTTTGTATTTCCGCATTTAAATCATTTGTGTGCTTAGTTACAATTATTTCAGAGTCAGTAGTACTTTCGGAATCGCCCGAACCCTCCGATTCGATATAATCTGAATGCGGTATCAAAGACATATGACCTACTTTTAAAAATTGCTGGTTATCATCGTCTTCTGTCTGAGGTTCGCCGTGTATTACGTTGCCGTCGTCTAAATCACTAGAAGCGACTAAAGGCATAGATTTTAGTTCTGAAGTCTCTTCACCAATTCTTTCAGCATCAACCGATGGTTGGTCACCCATCATCATATCTAAGGGCTCTAATTCAATTTTTGTTTTGCATATGTCTTTTGTTTTCAATTCCAGCCATGACCGGCTCTTAACTTTTCCGGGATAGGCGCACTTTACGGCATCGATATGAACATTTATGGCCAGTAAACGGTCTCGTGCTTTGATATTATCACAAGTACAATCAAGCGGGTTGCCCTCCAATTCTAAATGTTCCAAACCAGCTAAATGACCAATATTTTCAGGCACATCTCGTAATAGATTGTTAGTTAAATCTAAAGAACTGACACTAGTCGGAAGATGTGAAAGTGAGAGCCTCTCTATTCTGTTGTTAGCCAAATTTAGATGAACTAATTTTTTCGCGTTGTTCAAAAACTTGCTAACTTCTGTGATACCATTAGTCGATAGATCCAACGTGACCACTTCGGTTAATCGATCGAGTTCCCGGGAGATTTTGGTGATGTTGTTATGTGACAGATCTAGGATGTTGATATTGTGATGTTTCTGGCGGAGAGTGAACTTGTATAGTTCGGCGAGGTTACTGCAGGCAGCGCGGTGGAGACCGTCGCGAGTGGTGGAGCAGATGCAGTCGCCCGGGCAGACGGAGGACAGAACCGGCGCAAGCAGCACCGACATCGCCAGCAAGCTCGCCCATGATCGGAGTATACTCATTTTGATTCTGGACTGTGCACCTGGAATAGAAAAAACAAACACCAATTAATAAAAATCAAGAGATAGTCGCGTAACATTTATTACGTCACTCCTGGTGGTAAGTGCCAACCCAGGAGAAGACGTAAAATTGTGTACCTTCGGTTCAGGCCACAAATGCCGGCAGTCTGAGCCGTTCTTTATTTTACCCGCCTTGTGTGCGTAATATTTATGATTTATATCACAATTTTATTTCCAACTTCAAAATTCTGAAGAAATTGGATTTTGTGCCCAAAGGAGCTATTACAGATTCCACGGAGCTAATACAAATAGTCGATACTATTTCGAGTGTAAACGGAAGGGGTGTAACAGTGTGATATTTATCGATGCCAAATTGAATGCCAGAAGTTATTTCGTACCGGTTTCGAAGCTCGTTAATTTTGTGATGCCTAATCTAAATTACCCAACGTCACTGTAATTCATGTCTACATACGCTTAACGCTAATCTGTTGTGGTCATGAACGGTATAGCGTTTCAGCCGCAGACGCTCATAAACCTCCCACTAGATAAGCGAATCAATAACAATTATTCACACAGTTCGAAGTAATGGAATAAATCGCAACATCCGATATTTTCGTCTAAATACAATGGCTAGTAGATAACTGCGGTCCCCCGCAGTCTATTGCCTGTCAACTCCACCTCTTCAATTAGTGCAACTGCAGTTCAGCCGGCAATTTGAATCTAGGCGTTTCCTTTCATTCATAACAGCAAATAACATTTCAAATTAAACTCGCATAAAGCTCTGAATTAAATAGGTGACAAATGTCTCGCGATACACCGGGTGTAATGTTTAATGTTTTAAAAATTCGTGCAACTCTAAAGCAGCTTTATTTACGCCTTTAAATTTTATTGCAATGTGCATCAAGTCTGTGTCGTAAGTTACAAAGTTATGAGGAAAGCGTCTATGAATGAATTACAACAGAGCACGTTCCTCACAATGTTCCGGAATTCGCTATATAAATCTATTTCTAGTGGTTTTAAGCGTTCTATTTCTGTTAGCAATAAACATCGGTGCACTTGGCCGCCAGCTAAAATGGCTCAATGTTAGACGGGCAGCAGGAAGCGGGCGGTTAGATGGTTGTGCGAATGCCCACGCCTGCAGCGGAACTCTACAGGGGGCTTGGATGATTTATGCTGCCGAGGTGACATTCGAGTCCAGGGTGCTGCGCAGGTTGGACCCATATAAAATGGTTCTTGAGGAAATCATCTGCTACCCAAAGGTTGTTCGGATGAGATCTCTCTTTAAGGATTAAGAATGTCTTAATCCCGCAAATTTATCATATCCCATAAATTATCAGCTACAACCAACTATTGCACACCTACCATATACCAAGTTTATACCACACAAAATTTACAAGTACACATTTTAACTATGATAAAATCTTAAGACGCTAACGGTGACAATTCGCGTAAAATTGACGTTTATTGTCGTAAGATGAGCGTGACATCTTGAGCAAACGCCACTCACAAGTCATGAGGCAAGCGCGGTTGCAAAAACTACCCACACTGCTGAACCAAGAGGATGTGTGAGTCGACTTTCGTATGAAAACATACACTTTGGACGACAAAACACATTAACACCTTTGTCGCCCACTATTCTGATGAAACTATGAAAAATACGATTAAACGCGGAAAAATTTGTCACGTTTTACTTGTTTACTCACAGCGAAAGCAGATGCCCTTCGGATCAATATCCCTAACATCAGTTGACTTTCATCGAACATGTACTTTATACTGGAATAAGACCTTATTGTGATTGTGTACAAGATGTATAAGTAATGATAATTATTCTACGTAACGAATAAGCAAGAAAGATAATTAACAAAAATCCGAACAAAATGCATACATATCTATTCAAAAGGCTTTGTATCTATGACTAATCAAATAAGCGTCATTAAATAAGACGTGTACTAACTTCAAATCTTGTGGTTTATGTTCAAATATGTGCAAGTCGCGTAAGATTAGATCTCACCTAGGTAGATGAAATCACAGCCAGGCATGACGTAAGTTCGTGGAACGATGAATCTGAGAGGTAAAATCAACAAGCAACTGGACAGTGTTAATGCACAATATTAGCACACCTAATTTAGAAAATTGAAACGTTTGTATACCATGTGTATCATGTTATATCCAGCGTGGGTCATATGGACCTAACACATTGGGTTATCGAAAGATCGCTTTATCCCGAAGTGCTATTTCGAATGAGGTATTTAAATAGGTCATAATGTTTAATTCATTAGATACCCTTAGCAAATGTCAGTGACTGAATACATAGGTACTTATTTTTTATAAACTATAACGTGGATTTACGTTAATTGGATCAAAAATGTTCTAACTAACCATAAACTTAGTTTTATTATACAGGATGGTCCAAACCTTGACGTCAAAAAATTTTTTTTTGATACCTCTCGTTGTGGGCTATCAGAATATACCCGTATATTAGCCGATTTTTCGTAGTTTTCGAGTTATGAATTTTTTAATTTTTAACTTTTGTTAAGTAGTTCCGGATGAAGCAATTAATTTATTGAAAAAAACTATTGAACTTTTTTGATTTTTTTCTTTTTGTAGCACAATCCTTAATAAGCCACGCAGTTGCAAAAAAAAATCAGCATCCTCACTTGGCTGAGAGTTCGAAAAAAAAAAGACAAAAGTGAAAGTTTTACGACCAAGCTGGTCAAGCTTACATTTTATTTTTATTTTTGGCATACGTATTAGTAAAGAAGCGCTGGTAGCCTGGCGGTAAGACGTCTGACTTTTAATTCGGAGGTCTCGGGTTCAAACCCCGGCTCGTACCACTGAGTTTTTCGGAACTTATGTACCTACGAAATATCATTTGATATTTACAAGTCTCTTTTCGGTAAAGGAAAACATCGCGAGGAAATCGGACCTAATCTCAATAGGGCCTAGTTTCCCCTCAGAGTTGGAAGGACAGATGGCACTCGCTTTCGTAAAAACTAGTGCCTACGCCAATTCATGGGGCATTGCCAAGCGGACCCCAGGTTCAATTGAGCCGTGGCAAAAAAGCCGGGACAAACGCTAGGAGGATGATGACATTGATGACGTATTAGTAAAAAAATACTTATCTTATGTATACCACATTAAAAAAAAGGCTTAATGCAAATATCAAAAAAAAATATTGAAATTGAACGTAACTACGGTAGTACTATTAGTTATTCTGTGACGTAACGTTTAAATATAAATGAATCTGACGAAATATCAAAATAATTACACAACATTGATTGCTTCTGTTCGCTGCTATGGTTATGTATGGTACTTATGCCGCTCGCTATTTTAAAAAGGCAGTGTTTTATCGTTTTGTACCGTCCGCAGTTTAAGGTCTGTAATAATGTATTTCCCACACCTCATGAATTAGGCCGAAACATAAGGTAGCCTTCATACGTTTAACGAGATTACTCGTTATTCGGTCTTTCCTGTCCCTCGGTCCCCCAGCAGAGATGCACGCACGTACAAATTGCAATACAAACGCAAATAAGAAGATTGGATGCTATTTTTAACATCAGTTATTCGAACCTTGAATGAACTTGACTGCGAGTTAGGAATTTGTTTAAACTACCTGTGGTTATTTTCGTAGTACAACAGTTAAATATGTTTGATATTGAACAGTGCATCTGATCTTGCCGTGAACTGGTTGTATATTTGTGCCAATAAATAACCACTCCATTTCCAGAAATATACTTCATAACCTCATAGCATCTGTCCCGGCTTTTTGCCACAACTCATTATTTTTGAGCATGGAGCCCGTAAATAGTAAAGTAATAAATAAAAATTGAGGCCTTACCCATTATCTGGCATGATGATGACGACAAGCGCATATCTTAATCAACAAAGTTAAAATATAAGGAAACATGACCTAAAATTATTTAAAAACTAGCTACAAAATTAAAGCTAATAACTACCTACAAAATTAAAACTAAAAGAAAACTATAGTGCATATCACTAATGCTTGTAAAACTTTAATATCTCGGATATAAATTGAATCGTAATTGAAACTGAAATTAATTTAAAATTGAAATTGATATTTAAATTGAAGTGGAGTATTGTTGAAGTCTGGTTGACCCGAAATTGCCAAATAAATATCACAATGGTCTAATTGATATACTTAGTATAACTATGTCCTGGGAGCATTGTTAAGCAGTAATATAGGTGAAATGCGAATTTACATACCTATATCTTTTAATTTACTTACCTACCTGTGTTAATACTCGAATTTCGAATTTAACTCAAGTTTTTTTTTACTCGAGTTAGAAAAGCATCTCAAATTAGTAAAAATATGACTTGGAGTACTCATTTTAGCTTGGGTCCATTACCAATCATACCGCAATAAGTCTTATAAAAACGAAAGGAATTTTACATAATGATGAAACTGCGTGAGTCACCAAGGCCGGTGGACATGCAACAGACTGGCCGGCCGTGATCCACCACATGGGAAGTAAGCTTAATAACGAGTCATTTTGGATCCTTACAACGACATTCAATGAGAATTTTCAATAAATAAACGCAATTTTTACGTTGATTATACTAAAAGTGTCTAAATATTAATGAGTAAATAGTAATTATTGTACTTTACTTGTAGACCTTTTAAAGTTATTACTGACAAAGATCCTTATTATTTATGTAAACAATAAACACTATGCTTACGTTAGTTGATGATTGACTGAAAAGTGTCAAAACATATCTTACGTCATGATCATATGTTTTGTAAACATCCTTAACACTTCTCATGCTTATACTTACATTGTTAAGAATACGATTCGATTAATGACTATGAATACTCATCCTTACTTGTATTTTAATTTGTTTACATTAAAACACGTCTCAAACAGATTATTACACTTTTCTCTAGAATTATCACTTTATCACATACACTTTTTATTCTGTACTTAAAGAAACTCACAAAATCATTGATTTATACAAAAAGGGAGATATGGTACCAGGCGCTCGATTGTGTGCCATCAAATATAGGTTCCGGGACCTATATTGAATTAGTCGTGTGGCAGAGTCTCTCAGTCACACTTTGTGCAATGCGCAAAATATAGAGGTCTCCCTTGCATACCCGTGTTAACTATATAGGTTTATCTCTTTTACCCACGATGCACATACATTATAGCGGTGTGTAGCATTTTACAAGTGTGTAGGTGCTGGAACACATTTCAGTTTTATTTACTATAAACGTCACTCATCTTCCTTTTTGTTTATGTATATGCACAAAATATTGAATTTTGTAATAAAATACAATTTATACAATAATTGAAGTAACAAACGAATAAAATGAATAACAATGACATTACGATATCTAGATTGACAGACGTTTGTTTACATAGTCAAATAAGGATGAATTCACTATAGATATAAAGAAATCATGAATGTAATATATACTTATTACATGCACTCGCATGCAAACGTACTCCTACGCAATAATTTAGAATGCGGTTACTTTGCACTACTTTGCAGTGAAAATCTTTTTCGCTACAAATTCATAGATAAAATGTCAACGTTCAAGTAATAGGAATATCCCGTCCGTTTAGTGACTGTTGTGCTTTTATATATCCGGCACAGGACTTTACTGAAGCTTTCAGTGTCACAAGATTACGACGCAGAGAGCTTGTTTACGAAACCTAGTTAGATAAGTTATACTCGTACTTTTGCATTATCCTATCCTATCATATCGATATTATATCCTATCTACAAATGTCTTTAATGCGATATTTGAAACGAAATCTACCCAAGATTAAGTAAGAGAACATTGTGCGGTATCTGCGTAACTACATATCTTACAGTACTACAGGTTTTATTATAAAAGTGACAATTTACTGCTCTTATTTACAACTAATAATCGACGACAGTTGTATGATGAGGTTAACTAACGTTTTACTAAAAGTCATACCGTATAATGACAACAGTTCCCCATCCTTTACAAGTACCGTAAAAATATATAGTTGCAGTACTGGACTATAGTAGTGTATATACACAACTATAGCCCCGTACTGCAACTATGGTCTACAACTTCAATACGCATTTCCCATCTTCTTTTTGGTTTTAACTAAGTTTTCTCATTTCTTATGAAAATTTCAAACGAAATGAATCATTTAAATAAAAAGAACACCTAAACGGAGATATTTGAGTTAGTGTATAGACCATAGGTGGAAAGTTTTATACTATAGTTAGGTAGGATATTCTGTTGTTTTAAATGGCACATTTATACGTTACTGAATATTTATATTAGCGACTTACTGGAATTATACTATTCCACTAAAACATTACCTATCAGCAGATAAGAAGAAAACAGTACAATCACGAATAGCTACGTATTCTCACGATCGCATAATATCGAGCGCTTTAACACATTTTTAAATTGTATCTAACGAAACATCTAAACAGTTCGCAACTAGTCCATTACATAAACATCACGGTCGATCTCTTCGCGGTAATATTTATATGCACTTGAACCTGAATAGTAGGATACAAAAAGATATATTTGCTATTGACTCCAACGATCTTATGCTCTTTTATCGTGAACCAGATATATTTTCGTTACCAGCACGATTTTCCGGCGTAGGCAGACGATAAATCTTGAGATAAAATGTACGGTGTAGTGCAAGGCAACGATAGCGTAATGGCTGTATTAGTGCTGAAATATTTGAATAGCTATGGTTATAGGACTAGCGTCTCGTTAGAGAGTGCCTCGGGGTTCCGAGAGCTGGCAAGTCATTAGCGACTGCCTGAAGCTGGAAATGGCAGTTTTTACTCCTTTCGTTGATAATAGGGCGGCAATATATAGATACTAAAATATTACGTCTTTTGTAACGATGATGAGAGATTTATCATTTGGTTTGGTTAATCTATACATATAATAAACGCGTAAGGGGAAATCGGATTGTTCACGAACTACACAAAAACTACTGCACAGAGTTTCGTAAAATTTCCCGTAGTTTATTCTGAATACTTATAAACATTTTGTACATGTGTTGTTAGGAGTCTGCAATATGAATTTGACTGAACCAGTGAAATAACTTATTACCAATATCAAATCCATATTTTTTAATACCTACATTTTTATACATAAACGGTGCGTCAACGTCTTTAACCAGTCAGATGTGGGCGACACTTTAATTTAGGTTAGGATACAGTATAAATTTTAGAACACGAAACACTGACGTGATCGTTCGTTTGTATTCAAAACCGAACAATGGTAGTAGCAGTACTTTTCTTTCAGCCAGTATTGACTTTTCCGAATGGACAGTTTCTGGGTTGTTTTGAAACAATGCAACCTCGCGATTATGCACAGAAGTTATAAAAGTGCCATTTGTTTGACTCAACTTGTAATGTTTTCAAATTGGCATGATACGAAGTTTCCCAGGGTTTGCAGAAATGGTTAAGGACAGTCATAAGCGCAGAAAGGTCTAATGTGATTGAACTTTTTTTTTTAAGAAGAGTAGTAGTTATCCATGATGTCTGATAAAGCAGACTGGTCCGGTCATAGACAAGACACATAATAGACAATAGCATCTCAATGTGGTTTAATATACATAGTTTGAATTGTTTTAGAAAGAAGATCGAGTTGACATTTGACGCGCCGCAAATATAAGTATTGAATTGTTTTCCCCAAGAAAATGACTCTTTCAAGCAAAGCCTTTTTTCTCAATTTAACGCATTATTTTCTTGAACACCCACGTTATCTCGTAGTATGAGCGTCTAGCAAACAAACAGAAGTATTCTGCGGTACTCAAAAGTACATCTATAGTTTTATCGCTTCTTCTTATAATTTTATTGTTTCCCAGAGGCGATAAAAACATCCGATCACTCTTGCTGAGTATTCCCACTGGTTAAGCGAGCGCAGTCGGGTTCTATCAGAGATATGGATATGTCACTCTCAGGGCGCGCACAGCTCGCAACTGCTCCGTGCAGTAACTTAAGGTAAAGTCTAGTGAGCCAGAAAGAAAAACTATCATCGGCACCAAACGTTAAAGAGGCGCGTCGTGAAATTCGTGATTCTGATTCGTAACCTTTGGCTACCAAATGTTGGTTTTGTTAGATGGTGGTTTGGTGTTACATTTTTATTATCTAGACACGCGGTAGGCTTGACAGCCAAGTTCAAGTATAACAGAACTGGCGAGCAGCACCGTATGAACCATTTGGATCCACCTTTGACCCCCTCATAACTCAAAAAGTATTACACATAAACATGTCAAATTTGGCTCATATATTAAAACTTGCGAGATACATATGTTCTCCAAATTTCAGAAAACACCTTAAACGGTTATTTAGATATTAAGGTCCAAAAATCATATTTTTTTTTATGTTGTTATAAATAAATTTCAGGACTGTGACCATTGAACTTGGCACCCATTTAGATCTCACTCCTCTTGTTAAGAAGTCAACAACAAAGGCATAAATATATAATATATATAACTTGACTCTCATTTCACATTTATGTTTCTGATGGGATCTATCTATTCTCTAATTTTATCTACTGGTTGACCTAAGCTTTCATCGAGCACATGTTTGGTAAGCGACTTCACTGACACCGCTGTACCCTACTCTTGTTAATGCAACAGCTTTATGCGCCGGCGCAACGCGTCGTTAAAATGCTCGCCAGAGTTCTTAGGTCCACGTTGCACTTGGCTCTTGGGGTCAAATCTTCAATGTCTTTTCGTAGATATCGAATTGTTTGTACGTACTGTTTTATGCAGTAACTAGGTAAGGAGCGAGGCATTTGATTTTGATTGGAATAAAATAAAATATAGCTGAATTCATGACAAGTTCATAAAACTGCCATTTATATTTCATTTGCTGTTTCGTTACCCTTCAGTAATGGATTCTAACCCATGAAGTACTTTAGGAACTAAAATTTAAACCAGCAAAAAAAGAAGTTAACAGAATCACGCAGGAATTAGTACAAGTATTATCTAAAAAAACTTATACATTGACGTAATTATGTTGAATTTAGTAGGTTGTACAAGATTTTTTAGCAAAACTTTTCCGTCTTACTAAAACTAAGTATCCTTGTAACGTCCTTTAATATTATTTAACTTCGTTAAATTATAATGTGCGTGGAGTTTGTCAGTTATATATGGTAATGACAGGTGCTGGCGCTATATTTAACGTTAAATGGTTCATATATTTGTTTGACGATAAATCTTTCTACATACTAATGAGATTCAAAGTAAGACACCAAATGTATACTAGATCAATTCTTTTTTTAAGACATTTAAAAACGGAGGTATATTTATCTCAATCTTAAATTACGTCCTTAAAGTAATAAACGTTTAAAAAATCAGCCGTTTAACGTTTGTACGTATTACTACCTAGTCGGTTACTAAGTTCTGTTACTAGTTTTCACTAAATAAATAGGAATAGGTAGCAACATTTTAATTATTCACGTACATCATTTAAAAGCTTATTTAATAGTCAATAGATTACAATATATTTAATTGAAAATTATTGTCGCAGTTTTTCAGAATTCTTTATAACACTCGGAAAAAGGCGTGAAAAATATACGTCAAAATTACGCTCCTTGATCATGTTGATTTTAAATCCTATTTACTTTTAATCACCTTTAAGACGCATCAGTCTTACACAATTCGGTAGCTATATTCTTTAGCTTCAATTTGGTATATGTATAGTTCACGTGGGGCTATCCGATAAAATACTAGACTATACGTTGCAAGTCTGCTTGTTCAATAGCAGTCTAAATCTATGTCTTTTGTGAAAAACTTAAAAATAGGCAATATTTCAAATGGGAATATCCGTGGGATAAAATCGCAAGAAAATTAAATGGTGGTCACGCATTTACCTCTAATAAACAGGTTTCTTACAAACAAGCAATGGAACCTTCTGAACAAAGGTGCAATATTTATTTGATGCACTTTTGTAAAGTGTAATTTTCTTAAATTTACCGCGTGTTTGCGTCTTCAGGCAATCTTGTGCTTTACAAGGATTTTCAATAAAATTTCTCATCTGATTTGTATATTATTATACCATATTATGTTCATTAGAAATTAGGCTATTAAATAATTACTTTAATTTTTTATTTTCAATCTTTATTTTATATTTTATCAGTCAGAAATCTGGTAACAGAACTTAGTAACCAACTAGGTAGGTTAGATAACAGAATAAGTTAAGTATACTATCATTAAAAATAAAATACATTATTGGTCGTTTAAACAACCTACATTGTAAAGATATTGTGGCAGCACGTTGACCTTCCCGCCGGTGTCAAATTAACTCGAATCCGCAAAATACGGAAGGTAACAAATACCTAACAAGCAAAATTCATTAGTGATTAATGTTTATTAGAACCACAAAATACATACGAAAAACAGCGCTTTGACTTCATTAAGCTACGGCATACGAATACGGTATAGGAGATAAAACCAAAGTTACCCCCAGTAACAGTGGGTAGTTAATGGTAATATAAGGACTTGCTATTCTAATTTCTATATTAATATTATGACTTTAATAATTTTTAAGAAAAAAAAACCGACTTCAATGGGGGTAGCCGGTGAAGGATTATTGTAGATGGTGCACTTAGATTCCATACAATGAAATAACTTGCTTAAAAAACGCAGCGGAGAGGACAAATCGCCAAACGTGAACTATGCGTCGTTGAAGAGTTCCGTTCTGATTATCATCAGCAGTTCTACTTCATCAAATGTCACTCTTTTGAATGAAAATGCTTGATTTGTTGATAAAAATACAAAAGTCACTTTATGTATGCCTTTAAGATTTGAGGAATTCCCTCGATTCCTCGTGGAACTCATCATCAGAACTTGAGCTTGCCGAAAATTGGTCCTGACAATCTAACTTGCTTAACAAACATAGCGAAGAGGAAGAATCGCCAAACATGAACTATGCGTCGTTGAAGAGTTCCGTTCTGTTCATCATCAGCAGTTCCACTTCATCAAATGTCACTCTTTTGAATGAAAATGCTTGATTTGTTGATAAAAATACAAAAATCACTATGTGTAAGCCCTTAAGATTTGAGGAGTTCCCTCGATTCTTCATGGATCCCATCATCAGAACTTGAGCTTGACGAACATTTGTTCTGACAATTAAACTTGCTAAACAAACACAGCGAAGAGGACGAATCGCCAAACGTGAACTATGCGTCGTTGAAGAGTTCCGTTCTGATCATCATCAGCAGTTCTACTTCATCAAATGTCATTGTTTTGAATGAAAATGATGGTTTTGTTGATAAAAATATAAAAATCACTATATGTATGCCTTTAAGATTTGAGGAGTTCCCTCGATTCCTCATGGATCCCATCATCAGAACTGCGTTTTGACAAAAACGGGACCAATCTGTATATATATACTTACAATCAAAAAAATAATTTTCAAAATCGGTTCAGACATGACGGAGTTATGGAGTAACAAACAAAAAATAAAAAACAAAAAAAAAAAAAAAACATACACGCCGAATTGAGAACCTCCTCTTTTCAAATCTTGAAGTCGGTTAAAAATAGGTATATATCGAATAATGACAAATGGCTTGAAATAATCAATTGGTCTTTAGTTGACTTATTTATTTAAAATACTAACTAAAAAACCTGGTCACAACAATGATAACAACCTGATTTTAAAGACATTTTCATAAATGAGTTTTATTTAGGTTATGAGATGAGTACCTCCGCTACATGAGCATGGCAACAAATCATGTAGGTGTTATGGAAACTATACTGGGGAGCCTTTCCGAAGAGAACGTCTTTTGTGTACATAAAATACTGGCTATAATATTTATACTGGGTTAACTAGAGCAATGAGTTGCGTAATGTTAGCTGGTCAATTCGTGGCTGGGTCATTAACGCTTTGATGCTTTTTATTGATTTGATTAAACTCGTATTGAATGAACACTATGATATGAATGTGACATATGCATAATTCCATAGAAGGACAGTAAAATTAATAAGTAGGTAAGCAAAGAAGAGTATAAAAAAAACTGTTGTAATTGTAATATTTAATCTATAATTGAAATTATTGCAATTAAGCCTAAAAGTCATACAATAGGCATGATGGATTGTTTTCATGTATGGTATCAATCGATTCGTTTTGTTGTGAGTATCAAATGTCTATATGGGGCCAATTGCGTTAAAGCAACACAAAAGTCAGAAATTACATTCAAAATCTGACACTCGCTTTTGTTTCTCAAAACGCTCCTAACAAAATGATATGCAACAGTGACGTCACGATCGTATAGTCGCCCCGCTCAAAGTATGGAAAAATTATGAAATTGTTATTTTGACAGTGAAATATTGCGTTTATGTATATATTTGCTCTACAATTTATTTTACAGTAATATAAGAGAAATCGAATGGTGTCGATATTTTTTTAAATTTTGTACTTTAAAAAAGTCGTTAAATTTTGAAACTTTGAAGTCTGATATATTTGAACTATCTTGATAGATTTATTTCATTTTTAATTTGTTAGGATATATTGATCATTTTTCATCCATTTTACTAAATTTTATTACAATTTCAACATGTGCCATCATCCCTATTGTTGATGATTGTTAAATAAATATTTATTGTATTTATGTAATTATATTTTGGTACAATATCACAGTGTTCTGTTTTTAAAATGTAAGTCTACTTTGTAATTTATTTCAGGTACCAAATTGAGACATACCAAGCCGCAAGAAAAACCTAAAATTAATGCAACGGTTTACGTAAGGCGATTATGCTTTTCCAATATCGATTTTTAACGATACTTGTAATATAATATAATGAACATCATCGGTTTCCTGCACATTCGCACTCATAAGGTAACGTAACCCACCGCGTTCAGCGTATCATCAGCGTAGGCATCATCAGCGAAACAAAGACAATACGCACATAACGACACTTTACAAATACATTGTTTAAACAACTCCGTTACATCAAACACTGCGCTCGAATGTCACACGTGCTTCGAACCCGAGATTTCACCGAACACTGCATTATAAGTGAAAAGTCACATTTTATTTGTGACACTCAAGGTAAGCGGTATTGTCCGGAGTTGGACGGAGTCCAAAATGAATAATTTGGGGAATCAGGCGATATCTTAACCAGCTAATTGCGGTTACCATGTCGATTATGTCACTAAGTTTCGTAGTATGCATATAAGTTTTATTAAATGTTGCGACAACATCATGATCGCCTTCTTTTGAGCATAATGTACACCGTGTTTTTGTTTATTTCCTTTAATTGCAAAAGTACATTCCTAAGCTTAAATTAAGTATATATTTTTTCTAAGACACCAGTGTCCTAATTAGCTCCAGTTCTGAGATAATCGATAGTATTTTTTATCTTTCTGATTGTGTAAACCAACATTAAATTGTTTTTGTACTCTGAGACACCGCAATAAATGATGCACTTGTGGGTTACGTCAAATTCTTCCTTTGTATCTCGGAGTATTAATGTTCGAAATTACATTGACATCTGATAATTTTCAATTGTTTAGTTCAGTTAATCATAATACCCTAAAACCCTAGTTACATTAGCGACCGATATAACAATTATTGCATTAAAAAAAAATTAAAAAAAAACGAATTATTAAAAACTAATTATGACAATTCGTTTCCTTAATCGTACCTAACCATATGCTGAAATTAACGGAAATCAAAAAAAGGAAAGGAAAGCAGAGGCATATATTTATTCGACTACGGTCCTGTGTTAATCTTACCCAATAAGTAGTAAACTTCTATCTTTAGAATATCATGAATCTATACAATTGGTGAATAGCCGAAATCTCTTTTACTTTATAATAGTCAACCATCCCAATTGAAAGTTGCTTCATAAAAAATGTCCAGCGGGACACATTTATTTAACTCAAACGCATTAAGACTATCAAAACAAGAACTCAAATAACCAGTTAGCCATAACCTATTACAGTAAAATATAATCCTTATCCAAAACATCTGTTCAACATCGTAAATAGAAATTGATCCATATTTAGATGCAGTGTGACTTAACGAAAATAAACTGAAAAAGAGGTATTTGTAAATTTAGAATTTAATTGCAGTATTACATATGTTCTTCGGTATTTGTTATTCATTCACAACATTCGTTCAGACGTCATTGCTTACGTCAAACGCTTTTTTGCAAACCAAAATTTACGTTTAATTCATGAAGCGGTTGCCTGTGAAAACATGTTTTAACTTAATTTTACTGCATAAGACTGAATCAGACACAGCTACCTTTTGTCGGTTATAATTTTTCAAGAAACACGGAGTTTATTTTTTATATGTGTACAATCATTTTCAAAGTAAATTTTATAAAAGAGATAATATAAGTAAAAATGTAGAAAATCAATCTTTAAAAAAACAGCATTATGACAAGGGAATGCAAACCGGTAAATAATTGCATAGAAATTACCAGTTAACCGGTAAATTACCGGTAATTCTCATACAAAATATTAACCGGTTGCATTCCCTAATTATGACATAGATAAGTACATAATGTTCAGGTCTACAAATAGTAACGCCTTCATGCATTTAGCCTGCAGCCATTTATACAGGATGTTTGGTCTATCGTTGGCCAAATTAAAATGGCGGATAGGTGGGGTCGTTCCCTATCTCACCACGCTTTCCAAAAATTTTTTTGACCGACGTGCATTTTTTTTTTCATTTTTTTGTTGTTTTGAAAAGAAAATCAGGACCAACTCGTTTAAAATTAAATTTTGATAAAAAATAAGTGCTAGAGACATGCAATTGTTATTGCATCGTGATGTGCAACGTCGCACTGCTTTATTAAAGTGAAAATTTCGGACACCTAATGCTTAGTTTATTTTTTATTGGCCCTCGAAGGTTTTACAGCATGTAAAATTTTTGCCAAAGGTCAACTTTGATTTGCAATGAAAAAATAAGTAAAAAAGATTACGTTCTTAAAATTCTTTTACTAAATTGTGTGTTTTATTCTCTTTCTAATGATGTAAAATAATCCCGGAAAACCTTTCATAAACTTGATTTTTCCGCGGTTATTGTAACGGACGCGACAGGCAAATCATCATTGCCCAAACATTGACGCCTCTTTTTTGAAATCCCGTAAGTAACAAGCGGGTTTGTTTTCTCGATGACCGATGAGGTTTGCAGGTTATTAAGATTTAAAACTTATCTTACGTTAATTTGGCCTTGGAGTTGAAGGTCAACTTTCACATTTCAGCGTGATAAGATAAGGAAGTGTTTTTGAAAACAACACGTGCAAAGCCGGTAAAGACTGCTATCTCCCTCTTACACAGCACAATACGTGCAGTTGTCTCTCTCTTTCATAGGTTAGACGTCAAACTGCTCTACCAAAGGCCAGCAGTAGGGCTAGGTAAGACTGTGGGATCAGATTCGACTTTAGTCGTTATTTGACTGTCTCTGGTGGCTAACCCATTTCCAATCCTGATGTTGTTTTTTGTTGAGTTTTATTAGTGTTATTGTTAATCTCTGTTCTGTTTACTTCGTTTATTCGAGAATGGCAACATTTACGAATGAAGAATACGCGGATATTTTGATGGCGTATGGTAAAGCTGATGGTGTTGCACGAGCAGCGCAAAGAATCTACCAGGAACGATTCCCTAACAGACGCTTACCACACCGGAACGTGTTTCAAAACACTTACCGACGCTTACGGGAAACTGTAAATTTGAACGTGAATGAACCAAGAGGGATTGTGGTGCGACACAATGTTGAAGTTGATAACCGGATTTTGGCAATGATTGAGGAAGACCCGACTAGAAGCATAAGAGATGTATCTGTATTACTCGAACTTTCTATCTGGAAGGTGTGGAAAGTTCTTCGCCAAAATAACCAGCACGCATTTCACTACACTCCCGTACAAGGTATTGAACGTTTGAACTGAATTTCATACATTTTAACATGATGTTTGATAACCGTAATTAAAAACTGAAATCCGCCGCAGCGAGCACGTCTGTTTTTTCACGCTTTTTATGCAGGTAGAGGCCGTAAACCGTGAAGAAACAGGCTTGCTCATGTCATTTGTACCTAACAATCATTAAACATGTAGGAACAGGTTCTTATTCGATTTTTGTTTCTTTTCAGGTCTTGAAGATAACGACTTTGGGAATCGTGTTCAGTTTTGCCGTTTATGGCTGCACACAGATTTAGAAGACCGTGACTTTTTAAAAAGCATTCTGTGGACAGACGAGTCAAAATTTACAAGAGAAGGAATTTTCAATGTCCACTGGTCACCTAAAAATGAAAACCCACGCCAAAAAAGACAGGGGATTTCAGAGAAGATACTGTGTCAATGTCTGGGCAGGAGTTATTGGCGATCAAGTCATCGGGCCTCATTTCCTGCCAGACAATTTGAATGGAGACAACTATCTTCATTTTCTACAAAATGATTTACCTAATTTGCTGGAGAATGTGCCGCACTTTAACGAGGATAGGCATGTCATCTTCCAACAAGACGGATGTCCAGCCCATTGGAGGATAACAGTCAGGGAGCACCTTGACAACGCTTTCCCTAATTCATGGATTGGGAGAGATGGCCCTATTCCATGGCCTCCACGTTCTCCTGACCTAACTCCGTTGGACTTTTACATCTGGGGACGGGCGAAGGAACTTGTTTACAAAACGGAGGTGGAATCGCGGGAAGATTTGTCTCAACGAATATTGGCGGCCTTCGAGGTGATCACAGCAGAAGTTCGATTGCGAATAACAACAGTGGAAATAAGAAAAAGGAGCTATGCATGCATTCGCAACGGAGGTCGCCAGTTTGAACAAAATTTGTAAAAATAACACGTGTAATAAAAATTTAAAAAGAAAATGTTTTTTTTTTTAACCTGCATGTCGATACTTTTCTGATGCTTCCATACAAGAACCGGGGAAAAATTTATTTCAGGAAAGGTTCAGGATTAATGTACCATAAGATGGTTAAATCACGTCTCAAGTCTAATCTGATGTCACTACCTAAGTAAAGTGTAGTCTTCTTATCCAGCCCTACTGCTGGCCTTTGATAGATCAGTTTGACGTCTAACCCATGAAAGAGAGAGACAACTGCACGTATTGTGCTGTGTAAGAGGGAGATAGCAGTCTTTACCGGCTTTGCACGTGTTGTTTTCAAAAACACTTCCTTATCTTATCACGCTGAAATGTGAAAGTTGACCTTCAACTCCAAGGCCAAATTAACGTAAGATAAGTTTTAAATCTTAATAACCTGCAAACCTCATCGGTCATCGAGAAAACAAACCCGCTTGTTACTTACGGGATTTCAAAAAAGAGGCGTCAATGTTTGGGCAATGATGATTTGCCTGTCGCGTCCGTTACAATAACAGCGGAAAAATCAAGTTTATGAAAGGTTTTCCGGGATTATTTTACATCATTAGAAAGAGGATAAAACACCCAATTTAGTAAAAGAATTTTAAGAACAATAGTATGTTATTCAATCAAATACAAACACTGAAAACATTGAAAAAATAATCAACCCAGCAGGATTTGAACCTCGCATCGATACGCCTTACCGGGGCTCGATCGCTTTACCAATTAAGCTATGGGTTCAGTTACTGAGTTGACGAAATTCTCAATGCCTTCAATCATCTTTATTGCATTTATTTTTACATCGACTTTATAGCAGCCATAAGCGACATCTAGGTGCTAACTACTAGAGTTAGATACCCTTCCCGCCGACACTTTTACAAGTGTCACAACGGAAATAATAGATGCCGCTGCTATCAACTCATAATTATTTTACATGTTTTTTTTTTTTTAAAGTGGGGCATTCCACTCATACAATAGTATGTTATTCAATCAAATACAAACACTGAAAACATTGAAAAAATAATCAACCCAGCAGGATTTGAACCTCGCATCGATACGCCTTACCGGGGCTCGATCGCTTTACCAATTAAGCTATGGGTTCAGTTACTGAGTTGACGAAATTCTCAATGCCTTCAATCATCTTTTTTGCATTTATTTTTACATCGACTTTATAGCAGCCGTAAGCGACATCTAGGTGCTAACTACTAGAGTTAGATACCCTTCCCGCCGACACTTTTACAAGTGTCACAACGGAAATAATAGATGAGAAACATGTAAAATAATTATGAATTTTAAGAACGTAATCTTCTTTATTTATTTTTTCATTGCAAATCAAAGTTGACCTTTGGCAAAATTTTTACATGCTGTAAAACCTTCGAGGGCCAATAAAAAATAAACTAAGCGTTAGGTGTCCGAAATTTTCACTTTAATAAAGCAGTGCAACGTTGCACATCACGATGCAATAACAATTGCATGTCTCTAGCACTTATTTTTTATCAAAATTTAATTTTAAACGAGTTGGTCCTGAGTTTCTTTTCAAAACAACCAAAAAATTTAAAAAAAAATGCACGTCGGTCAAAAAAATTTTTGAAGGCGTGGTGAGATAGGGAACGACCCCACCTATCCGCCATTTTAATTTGGCCAACGATGGACTAAACACCCTGTATAAACTACCAAATTATGTTTGTCAGGCAATCCTATTATGTTCACACGTTCATCTATTAGGATGACTGATATTTTAGGAAGATAACTCAGTCGTATCACGGATGGAACCTAATTTGTTGTTGCAATTTTATTTTAAATTAGGTACCTACTTATTGTAAATGACAGCACAAATAGCAGACCATTTATTTCGGCTTATCTCGAATGACGTTTTACATTATTCTCATGGTAACCAAGCAATTATGTCTGCATTAACTACTATGATGGTGTCGTAGGCGAAGGAACTGTAGACTCATCAAGGTTGTGTCTACGAGCCAAGGTTCTACATCATGATGTAGACGGAGGGTCGTATAGACGGAGAGCTAGCCACGTCAAATATGACACAATAATGAGAGCAACGAAACCCCTCTAGTCAGTTTGCTATACAATGCTTATTTCTAGATCAGGTCATCTGGCAGCTATAAAGTGGTGGAGCTCAAAGAATGCAAATCACTTCAAGGAAAAAAATCCTAGAGTTCAGGATTTGATGCACTATTATGAGAATTTATATTAATAATAGATTATATCATTGCCAAAACGTTCGTTTGGGGGAAAGTAGTGCCAAACGACGTAAATTGTTATTCAAGTTTGATGTTTTCTGTTGTTCTGCCTACTGTTTTCGTTTCCGTAAAAATACGCAATATATTTTGTTCTAATGTTAATTTATAATTGAGATAAATTCGGTAGTTTTACCTATTTTGGAATTACTATAGGTATTCCAATTCAAAAAATTTGGTAGTCTGTCACTCTGACCTCCACCCATTAAAAGCTGTCAGATGCCTGGATCTAGCAATAAGGATAGTATAGCAATCTAACCAGACGAGTTTTGTAGCTCTCATTAATGTGTTATATCTAAAGTAGCCAGCTCTTAGTCCATAATAGCATTTTTAACTATAATTCTCTAGCATGTCTAGGAACGATAACACCAAGAAGTTCGTAACATCAAAGCAACTTTAACTCGCTCTGCAATAATTAATTAGTAGAAATAGGGATAAATTAACCTACAATGAATGTGATAGCACCGACCGACACCTCAATCCTTGTTTTCTAATGGTACAGTTATGTTTTTAAAAACGTTTATTGTTGTGTTTGAGATGCGACCATCTGTTGATCATCCGGCGTAGCGTAGAGTTTGGGACAGGATTACTTACAATACAATTGGCCTATTGGGAATTGTGCCAAATATTCTTAGACACTGAGACGCCTACAACTTACACCTGACTCCTAAATGTGTTCTTAACAGTTTAACTACTTTTGTATACCTACATAGTCTAGTAACTAATCATAATACATTCAGAAAAGAAAAATAAGTCTGGAATTCTGAAGACAAGCGCAACGCTATTTTATTTAAATCAAATTGGTGTTCTATTTTACATTTCTGAATACACTTCTATCCACTATACCTCAGAATTTATCTTCAGTACAATGATTTGGTATTAAAAAATAGACATTTTTAATTCACGGTTTGAGGCATACAAGAGGCAGGTCGCGAATGCTCTTGGCCATTCCATTACAGCTAAATATGTATGTTGTAATAACAGAGCTTAATACTAGCTTAAAGCACTTATGTATTTTTAATTTAGTAAGTAGGTATAGTTTAATTTCTTTTTTGCCGTGCATGCTTATTTTGGATGGCATTGTTATAAAAAACCTACCTCTCATAAAATTTTGTATTAATGTAAGAAATGTTGTCTGTCTAGTATGCCTAATAAATAAATAAAAATTTAAATTACCTACTCATATGTAAGACTTTGATGACGTTAGAAGACCGGTGTATTCAATTAACTCGGGGAATTTCTAACACGTCAAACAAGCAATTGTAAGGTATCTAAAGTAATCAAAACTGTCATCATGACGCTCCTACACCACGTATCAACGCGTAACTTCACTAAATAACTACCTACGTGTTCATCCTAAAACCTTGACCTTCGTTAACGTCTGTCATCGTAGCGTACTTGATTGTCAGAACATGTTGTCCTCACTTTTTTCGTCGCCATTGGCGTGCTTTATAGACTTATTTAAGTTATCAATGTCGTAATGAAAACTGCCTCTTCTTTATATTAACTGAGCATTGTTTTCTGATTCGTTGAGTAATCTTCGAAGGCCACTTGTTTTATTATCATCGATCACGTTATCGGAATTATTGATTTATGCCTATATTCTTAACGTATCATTAATTAAGAAATGTGTATCAATGTGAGCAAGTTCCGCTTTCTTTCTGGAGTTGATAATTAAGCTAACATGGTCACTAACATTACAACCGCAAAAAAATAACAAATATCGCGGGAACTCACGAAAACATGTGAAATACCCCGTTATTAACAGTAGTTGATATTAAGTTTTCACGTCACTAATTTGGAATTCATTGTTAAGAATAGTCTTGAAAACAGGAGTACAGCCACTATAGCCCTCAAACTTCTACATACTGATTACTGACTAGGTACTTTTATAAAATTGTATGTAATACAACATTGAAGTAACCGCATGATTTAATTTCATCATAACTTGTCCTACAAGTCTAGGTAATAATAAATCACATAAGTGTGTCAGCCACCACCAAATACATTCGCAGTTTTAATGCTCGACCATGATGAAAATTTGTGATGTGACCATTTCAAAAACAAATGACGGAAGCTGTGATTAGGCTTCTCTTGTAGGTTAGAAGTACAGATCGGTTAGTTATTAATAATTAAAAGCTGGCGCGAGATTTGTATCGGACTGTCAACATTTTTATAGATATTTTCATAACTTTCCTGAATTGACCTGTACATGTGATCCTTGGTATTAAGATAAAACGTCTTCGTACATAGCATTGGTATCTTAGTAGGTAAGTCATCATCATCGTCTTAGCATTTGTCCCGGCCTTTTGCGAGGGCTCAATTAAGCCACCACCACCTTCCAACCCAGAGGGGAAACTAGGCCTTATTGGCATTCGGTCCGTTTTCTTCACGATGTTTTCCTTCGCCGAAAAGCCACTGGTCAATACCCATTGATATTTCGTACATAATCTCCGAAAAACTCAGCCAACCCAAGGTTTGAACCCGAGACCTCATTGAAAGTCGGACGTCTTACCGCTAAGCTACCAGCGCTTATTAGTAAATGCATCTTAGTAGGGTATTGGGGTTAAGGAATGATACATATCGGCGAAGACCTGACGAGGTTTGCGTGCGCGATATTTAAGGCAGTAATATTGTAATATATCACATTATCACATTTACTTATTAGTTATTAAATAGCATATTTAAGTGATATGTCTAACTCTATTCTGATATGTATAATTGTATATGCAGTTGATAAATAATTAAATTATACTAGGCCCGAGTAATAAAAGTAATCATATTTTCATGAACTTGCTCGACCTTTTTGCAAGAATACTTATAATTATAGATAACATTACATACGTGACGTGTGATAAAAATGGGATTCCTTGCAATATTTTTTTCTTTAGTATTCATTACGTAGATAAATAATTGAATCTAGGTAGGTACCTATTTGATTTATGAACATGAATATGTTGCCGTTTTGAGACAAGACAGGACCGTTGCGTAAGATTTGAAAATCAGAGATCTAGTTATAGTTAATCATAGACCTAAAGAATATGTAGTAATAGGCGCACTAAGGAACATATCTAAGGTTCCCTCGCCTGGCGTTAGCGTTTGCTTGAATGTAGGCATTCATTAATGCAGGCCTTAAAAATAATTAAAAAGAAAAAAATCTCACAATATCTTTCAGAACATCGACACTTGAAAAACTAACACATTTCTTCAACTATAACTCCGCACAGATAACCACCAATTGTCACAACATTGGAACCCGATACTCACAAGGTTCGCCACGCTCAATGCTCGAGCACCTATAACTTACTAGCATCGGTAATGATATCTAGTATAGATAAGATTTGTTAATCTCAATGACGCCATAGCAATGCGAACTGTTTATGGACTTTGGTTAGGAATAGACAATAGCGATGCTCCTCGCTAGGTTGGCACTGTGTCCGATATTGTGTGTCATTTGCATCTTTTTATAATAACCTGTTGGTAATAAATAAAATGTTGTTCCCAGCCACCGTCATTGACATTGAATTTGTTTTCAAGTCGCTACACTCGCTACCGTAATTAAAATAGTTCATTATGGTACCCATGGTAGCCATAATGAACTATTTTATTGGCATGTAAAATTGTAGTTTATTTAAAAATATCAATGTTCAGTGTTATGCAAGAGTAACATTGAAAGTTGAAAAGGTTATATTATTTCAAGAAATTAAAAAGAATATTACTCGTTTAAAACATAATATATCTAATTTATTCCAAATTCAACGATATTCATTATTATTTAAAATTAAATTAAATATTTGACATCAACGTTCATTGTTGAGTTTCCTCGAGAATCTTAAAAGTACAAGTACCTACCTAAATACTTCAAGAGTCAATTTTGTTTATAAAGTAACTCAGTCTGGAAACTAAATTAACCCGCCTCATTCACTTCAATAAGTAACAATTGAGGATCGATAATTGCCGCAGCTCAATTAAAATCAATTGTCATTTCATTCGCCCTGCTGCGAACTTTGAAGCGAATGCATTTTATCATTATAAACTTTGAAGTCATATTTCTTGACGGATGTGTGGATCTGACCTTAGAACTAACCTACCTTTGGACTACCGAGTGACTAACTAATGCATGCAAAAGATAATTACGAGACGTAATATAATATTCCAACAAAATAATTGTATGCACTGCAACATTTCCCTTTTTTTTCATAAATAGGTACACGTAACTACGAGTAGATAGACTATGCAGACACTTTAGTTCTAGAAATGCGCTCATTTTGTACTGTTTTGTACAAAATCCAAAAGTGATCGATGACTGCTAATATAATACTAGTAATAATAATAGGTAGAGATGTAATACTAGGCAGAGATGTATTGTATTATGGTAATTTCCTTTGTTATAATTTGGCGAGATACGGATTTGCAAGGATTTTACCGTAACGCGTTACTGCAACACACATTATTTACTCTAAATTACTATCAAATGTGGGCAATAATACTAATTGACTCGCTGCAATTAACACTTTCAGCGCCAAGACTCTTAATTCCCATATAAATGTATCCGCCTGACAGTTTCTTGGCAGCGATAGTATTAACACCGGGGCACCGGCATCAGATTGAGATCAAAACATTTGATAATTTAATGCATTTTCATTTGAGCTTTGTACTGTAATGTAAATCATCATATTTTATTAATTGCACGATTGCAAATCTGGTTTTCTTAGTATTTTATACAATCGTGACATAAAGATTAAAAGCTGCGCCCTCTATACAATTTAGTAACTTGAAACTCCCGGTGGATTGTACAGACGTGCTAAATAACTCAGCTATATTGTATGAAAATCCATTTGAGCATCGTCGACGATGCTAAAATATGCGACCATGCTCCTTCGAAAAGTATTCGCTAGTAATTCGGTCTACAAAGTCCCAATTCAAGTATTATAGTCGACGAGTTGAAAGAATATTTATTGCTCCTTATTTAAATTTTAAAATCCTCAGTCCTTGTTACTAATAGTAAAGCTATCTTTGTATATAAAATAAAGGTAGAACGTACTTAAACAACTGTGAATTCCCTTACCTTTAATGGACGAACATTAGCAGCGTAGAGTCATCACCTTCATGCACTTCTGTAACAATACAATCAGGACTAGTAAATAAACCTTTAGCTATTTTAAGTCACAAATATTCGATCTACAGTAGTACGTTTAAATCCACAACCCACAACCACTACCTAAACGATATCGCCATACAATCATTTTTTTGCAAAACGATGAAACAATCATCCCATATTCATACGGCCAATTACTGTACATATATCAACAGCTGCAAAAATTGATCCGGTAAGAAAAGAATGAAATATTCGCTCGAATGATCTCAGGCTTGGTATGAAAGAGTACAATGGCCCCAACCCGAACAGCTGTTATTGGCTCGGCACACTATTATTACACAACATAGGTAAAACATCGTACGATACAAAGCGTCTTTCCGATTGGAGGGTTAACACGTAAGGAACCTGTCTCACCCACAGACGCAAGGACGCACCTTTCGAGACGATATTTATCGCTATGGTCACTTTTTGCGACAACAGCTATCTTGTTCAAGAGACAGAACAAAGAATCTTCTGTGAGGGAAATATGAATCTCAGTAATGCAGTCTCAGTGAAAGACTATTGCAGTAATTTACAATCGCAGTTCGCCATTCAGACCACGATATTGGAGCATAGGTTATCAGTTAGAGTGTACCAGCTTTATGAGCAGCCCGCGGCCATGTGAAGGCACGTTCAGAATTTTATAATATTATACGATTATAAAATGCTGTCCCGCTCGCGTAAGTATTTTTAAAATCTGAAAGTGTCTCCTGATGTGGTGTGCCGCAAGGAATATTACCATATTCCAATATGCGGCACCTACCTACTCTGGCTACTAAAATTATTCTACTTACTTGTCCTAGAGAAAAGCAATAATGAGCCCATTGTCTGGTTAACGAACAAGTGTCGCCGCTTCCTTTTAAGATAAAAAATATATAATCATATCACTGTGAAGTAAAAAGGAAGTTGTTAAACGGACTGTTCTCGAAATTCCAGTTATGTAATAATTCATTGAAAGAATACTTCGACTTAAATATTGGCATTAAATTTAAATGTCATAGCTTATTCAACTTTAAATGGACCATCAGGGTGTTCTTTCAGCCTTCGTTGTCATCTCACTACCATATATAGAAATAACATATGAAGCTATCTGTGACTCATGCCGAAGAAACAATATGTCAAGGCTTTTAAATTTAATGCGAATTCACCTGAAACGAAACTACAAGACTTCCTATACAAATAAGGTAATCGTGAGTTACCTACATATGTCCAGTCCATATGCAAAGTAACGCGTCATATTCATAAATCGAATCGTTGACAAGGTTACAAAGTATGAGGTAACTGATAAGAACAGATTGACATTGATTTGACTCCGCGCCGTATAAATATGTTTAGATGCATTTACTTTAGCAGATAAGATCATTTTAAAACATATTTTGTTGGTGTCGGTGCAAATAAAACCTTCATATTATTATTATTTATTGCAAAATCCCAGTTGAAATTATATTTTTGATAATTCATAGTACAGAAACACCATATTAAGTGGTTACTCGTACACGTCCCTGACACATTAACCTAGTAGAAATGACTTAGCAGTCAACACGAAACTACGAGTATGAAAGCAGGCTAATTTTACTTCAAGACTTAAATGCTTTGACTAAGAGATTATCTGCGATACTATATTTGCAACCATTATTCTATTCATAACGAAATTATCTGCGTCAGAATTATTATAGCCTGTAGAGCAGTAGGTATCACATCACATTGTAATGATGACGATGTCTTGTACATGCACAAATAAGAACCAGGTATGAAGACGTCAAATATTTCTGACGTCATTTCAAATAAGAAAGCGTGCTCTTCTCATCGTTACGATCTTGTTACAAGTTATCGCTCGTGAATCGATAACTTTTAAATTCGACTTAACGGGCATAACCTCGAGCGCGTCATAAACAAATTAATAAATAACCATGGTCAGGTAGACGCCCTTATAGCTCTTTATACAGTATCATCTAGTCTTGCCGGTAGTTAGAGTAACGGTACACACAAACCGCTGCAAATACCGTACGGAACATAAACCAAAAATGGTGGTTACAGATACATTTTTGCAAAATTCGTCGGACGCAGTATAATTCATGATTGCGACTGCTACTTTGCAAGTTGACTAAATTAAATCAAACGCAGCGATAAAGACTTACAAACATCTGCGTCCTAATTACCTAGATGAAATTGTTGATTAATGTGTTCTGTCGTTTACCGTACAGCTATACTGATAACTCTTTATGCAGCCTTTGTAAATGTTCATCAAAGAAAAACATCATAAGTTAGATAACCGATAGAGTCGTCCGTTTCGTGACTTCAACCATTTCCGATTTACGTTACCACAAGGTTACACTAGAATTGGCTGAATAAAGGACACAATTATCTCAAAAACAAGAAGACGTAAATTAAGCGCGCAGATGTCTGGTGGGAGATAAGAGAAATAAATAAGGGCTGAATAAGGTAGGCCTTGAGTAGGTAAACAAGTTTAACGTATTACGTTTCACTGAGAAGGCCTTTTAAAATACTCTAAAGGTAATATTTGGCAATATTGAAGTTTAAAAGAGCTTCTTATATAAATCGTCTTTAGAACGCAAAGTCTACATGGACATGTTAACTTTTTATAGCTTTGTAACACCTAAAGAGCCAGCATCTAGGCTAGCAACCATCTATCACAGTTCCGTCTGGCACACTAAAGTCACAGTCAATAGGAGTCGGTGGTCATTGACAGATGTGGAAGCGAGGTGAAAGTGTTTTAGCAAATAATGAGACCGTGGGTGGTATAATTGCAAATCTGTCTGTCATAAAGATCATGCTAATATTCAACGGATATAATTGCACGACCAATTTCGCAATACACAAAGTAAAGGATATAATGAAACATTTAGATAATGTACAATAGTATATTGTAAGCAATGATGTATGCAGCGAACACTGTTTTCGGTAGTCAGATAATCAGCACTGCAAATATGTATGCAAATGAAAGCAAAAAGAAGCCGATGATATTTGTATTCATAGCTTGACAACCAAATACGACGTCATTGCATACGTGTAAATGTCTGGGCTAGTCATAATCAATTTCTTGATTTTAATTACCTGAACGTCATAATTGGCTCAAGCGACGAAGCAAGTCTACAAATCTCATTTTATGATCCTAGGATCATAAATAAGCCTTACACTGTATACTTTTTGCTTTTAACGCCTCGTCAGATGAGCTAAAACTTGATTAAGATTTATAGAGACCGGGACCTAGGAGTGTTAGGGAAAAAACCACACGAGCCCTCTGCATTACTCTGGAAAGCATTCCAACGCATAAGTTTTTGTGTCAACTGTACCTTAAAGTAGCCGGTGCGGAATCCTTCGGCTGCTAATACGACTAGCAGATTGCAAAAAACTGTTTATTGTTGGAAGAGACAAGTAACGCTCTCACGTTGCATATTGATTGCTTGTTTATCTCGATGGATGCGAGGCGTGCGAAATTGGCAGTATTTGTGGCCGCTGTAGTTACGCATTGGTGCGTAAATTGCAAGCGAGTACATGTAATCTATCTGGCTAAGACTCATTAACCAGCACGCAAGCCCGCCCGTCGTGGGAACTGGAAATGCACTATTTCTAGCTACATCTGCCCATACGCATCGGAACGGTTCAATTCTTCGAACGAGACAAAAACCATTAGCTTTTTTGTTTAGGGATCAGATTTAATGTCAGCTCTTGGTGGTCTTCATGTAGATCAGAGTTTAGGGATTGCCCTAAACCCGAGAAATTAAAATGGGTTCTAATTCAAATTCAAAACAAAACTGGGAACCCTACTAAAACATATTTAGGTATATTGCGGATATTCGTAATAATATTTATCTACCTAAGCATTAAGAAATTATCAATAGATTAATGATAAATAATTTTTACTTATGTGATTGAAGCCAAAAAGACGTTTAAACCAATTTATAGTATGAATACCATTCATTAAGACCAAAAGAAGGAAAGATAAATTGACTTAATAGAACAATTTTAATCGCATTTCTTAACGGCATCTTAGTGAACAAAAAACGTCTGTTCGAAGTTGGAGGGGCGGGGTACAAAGGATCTTAGCCGTAGTGTCGGAGGTCCTGTAAACATAATGCGAAGGAAACGGTTTTTTGTCCGGCGCGGGCGTCGGAGTGACGGGGCCAGGTAGGAATTTCTCTAACCGATATTATCTTGGTTACTTACGGCAAACTCCACTATCTTCGAGCCGAGTGTTTGCATAAACAAGGGTGACCTTACCGTTTGCATACGTGACTACTATACATCTATTGTACATTTGTAGGAAGTGCGTTTACACAGTACCACAGAGAACCTCCTGTACACAATTTTGTAGGCATCTTCTTTTGGTACCATATCTCAGTCCTGGATAATTGACCCAGTGCTTTGCTTCTTCGAAAGAACTATAATCTTTGCCTAAACTAGATTTCCTGTCTGTCCTATGAAGCATAGGTAAATACTTATAAAAAAATCATTAAAATGGGATCATATTTTAATATCGTGTCAAATTATAAACATAAATGTAATTTAAGTAGGTATGATCACGATTACTTATTTCTCAATACGTGCTAACGTATTTGCATTGTTTTTAGATCGTCCTTGGCACTAGGTCAACGTTGACAAAAGTGTGCGTTTCGTGTTTTTTCGACCCTAACACGCTCAGTCCCCCGGCGTACAATATTAATGTGTAACACGGTACTTTAGACCTTGAATAGCATTAGGAGTCGGGTCAACTGAATTCACGCGGGCTTAAATATTTATCGAGTTGCCGAATACGATTTGCTTCTATTATATAAACGGTTACAGTTGTCGATTACCTAAACTAAAGATTCTTCGACATTTTTGCTCCTTTATTTACCTACTAAGGCCTCTTGCATCTTGGCAGATGTTCTTTACGAATCATTACGGGGAATATAATATTCTCGAGCGAGAATGTTCTCCATACAAAGCGATGAACGTTCTCGAGAACGGCACAACTCTACGAATCACAGTCATGAAAAACCTAAAATTGAGTTGACTTACTTTTGGTTTAATTTTTTTAAATACCACACGAATCTGTGATACCACGCCGGTGGCAAACAAGAATACGGCCCGCCTGATGCTAAGCAGCTACCGTAGCCTAAAGACGCCTGCAACTCCAGAGGTGTGACATGCGCGTTGCCGACCTTTTCCAAAAAGGAGGGAGGATTCACTGTGTTGACAGCTAAAGGAACGAGAGGGTCCCTCATCATCAACACACTGGGTCCTCTTTGAGCTCTTTGGCAACCTTACTCACCAGCAGGAACACAACACTATGAATAGGGTCTAGTGCTATTTGGCTGTGGTTTTCTGTAAGGTGGAGGTACTTCCCCAGTCGGGCTCTACTCCAGATTTGAGCGAGATGACATGCCATTCGCTGTGTTGTGCCCTACCATACTTAGCGAGATGACATTCGTGGTACCCTTACCTCTCTTTTGGACGTATTTTAAGAACATACCCGTGTCCGGACGTAGTTTAAGAACATACCCGGGTCCAAAAACATAATATTGGTCAAAATTTCAATTATTATTATTATTATATCAAAAAGATCCCTAAAACCAGGATGGTTTTTCTAAGGTTTTGTATAAACACATGTGTATGGTGTGGTTTCTTAGTTGCAATTAAACATCGGTATCAACGTTCAAATTTCGTGGCACTTGGTAAGGGTCGCAAAAAAAGAAATACATAGGTATCATTGTTTTATTTATTAGTAATAAATAACATTTAATTTATTTTTATTCTTAATCGTACTTTGGTAAACTGTACATATATTTAAAGAGGTTTATATTCTTAATACGTCATAGAACCTCAATACTCATTTCATTATCCATTTGTAAAAAAAATTCTAAATGCCAAATAGGCAACAAATGTCAATTTAATTGTCATGCAAAATAATATGTGGTAAAATCTTCAACGATAATAGTTCTTAAAAACACTTACAACTACAATTTAGCATTGATAAATCTGTACCCAACTCCCTATCAGACTTGAGAAAATGGATTTGACGCAGTATACTGATTTTATATTCACTAACGAAGGTGCTTGCTGTACTATTTGCGAAATGAATATAAAAAAGAAAAGGTACAATATAGAGAAACATTTGAAATCAAAATCTCATCAAGATAAATTATCTGATTCACGCTGCCATTTACAGGATATAATACGAGATAATGCTGATTTCGAAATTAAAGACGATATCGTATATTGCAAATTGTGTAATTCGAAATTATTTCCCTCTAAATCTAGTATCGACCGCCATTTAAAAACAGATTTACACAACAAAATTCATAAAAATAATGCACAAGAAAAATTTAATAAAGATTTAACAGAGTTTATGATTTGTTCGAATATACCGTGGTCAAAATTAGACAATCCTAAATTTAGAAATTTTGTAGAAAACCTTTTAAATCATAAATATGGAAACGATATTACTGTGCCGAGTGAAACAAAAATACGAGTAAAATGCTTACCTGAATTGTATGAAAAGAAAAAAAATTAATTGAAAGAGAAATTACAAAATAAAATGATTTACCTCAGTGTTGATGAAACATCAGATTCCGTGGGAAAAAAAGTGGCAAATATTTTGATCGGAGCTCTAGATGGAACTAGTACCCAGCCACATTTATTTGCTTCTAAGGTATTGGAGGCGACTAACCATTCGACAATAACCAAACTCGTTGAGGAAACCCTTGAAGATCTTTGGGGCGATGAATACAAAAAAAACATGGATATATTATTATTTTTTATAACGGATGCCGGTTCCTACATGGTAAAAGCAGCTAAAAACCTTGTTCAGAAATATAAAAATATGACTCATGTAACATGCATAGCACATGGATGTAATCGAGTCGCAGAGATAATTAGAAGTCTTTACCCGACCATAAACTGTTTGATTGACTGTATCAAAAAAATATTTCGTAACGCTCCTTCAAGGACAAATTTATTTCATCAAATGTGTGTAAATATTCCTCTACCACCCCGACCCGTGATAACAAGATGGGGAACATTGTTAAATGCTGCCTCATATTATCACATGCATTATGATAAAATCAAATCTGTCATCGATGCCTTAAATCCGCGTGAAGCGAGTGCAATTTCTAAAGCAAAAAAAATTTTCCGTAACCGGAATTTAAAGACTGAGTTACTATTCGTCGATACACACTTTAGTATAATTGCTAAGTCAATAAAATTATTGGAGGATCCAAAACTGAGTCTAGCAGAATCATTAAACATTGTTCATGGTTTGCAAAAAAAAATATCAACGTTAAGGTTACATCAAAATGCCAGAAAAGTTTATTTTAAATTAAAAAGTGTATTAAAGAAAAATCCTGGTTATAAGACTGTACAAATAATTAACCAACTATCTAAAAACAACGAGGCTGAAATACCAGAAAGTGTAAATAAAAACTGTGTGCAAAATTTTCAATGCTTGACATACCTTCCTATTACCTCAGTCAGCGTGGAAAGATCTTTTAGTCATTTAAAATGGATATATTCTTACAGACGTCAAAGATTGACAGCAAAATCTATGGAACAAATTTTAGTGATCTATTCTAACTCGTAAAATATTGTATGCCACACCTGGACATAAAGTGGCTTTGTGGCCAAATGTGCACATATTTTTCCAACACGGGAGGTAATAAAGAAAGCCCTCGATCGCATAATTACGTCCCTCGCTTGCAGCTTGGGCCGCAACAATTGCGATTGCGCGGCCTTTCTTTGTTTTACCACCCTAATTAGGAAATGTACTATTTAGGGGCTTTTTTATTTACATATACAAAATAAAGGTTAAAAATACTAAGTGATTTGTTTGTATTTATTTTTCTGCCAACCGTACATTGCCACGAAATTTGAACGTTGATACCGATGTTTAGTTGCAATACATGATGTCATTAAACAAATTACTACAAATAAGTATAAACTTGACGGCATTTTACAATCGTTGAATGCCAATTATTGAACAAGTTGTAATTCCTCTTGTAATAGTTAATTAGTTGATGCTTCATTTATATTGGGTTGATATCATGTTGATGCAATGTAACAATTCACCACACGTATCGATTCTAACTTAAATGCAAACACACGACTTTATCCGTGTGTCACACATCTGTTTATACATAATTAGACAAACACGTCGTTACTTTAAAATATGTTTTGTTAGCATAAATATTCACATTAAAATCCGAATGGAAGTTCTAATGAAATATAAACCTCCAATCAGTAACGAGCCTGATGTGATGAGGCTAATGCAGACCTCTAGTAAGACTTACATCAAGCTGCCTCTACTAATAAACGTATTTTCTCTTGTTGTTCAAGACAAATAGTCTAAGTGAAGTTAATGGCAATTTTATGGCTTACGCGAAGCCGCTTGCAGGCATAATGAGCTGCGTATGGCGGCTCGAGTAATGGGCCACATCAGTCCCCGTCTCGGGACTGGCTTCACTGCGTAATTAGCTAAAAGGCGAATGTCTCCACCACCATTTTTGGACATACTTAGCCAAATACGCGCTGGGGTATGCAGCCACAGAACAGAATAATTTCCTCTCCGTTATAACTGTCGCACCTTCGGGTCAAAGATCTGTGTTTTAGTCCCAATATTTTTCAACTTGCTTGTAAATATTCCTTTACATTTACTAAGGTTATGTAAGGAATCATTCGCGCGCATCGCTGAACTACTGACTTGAATAAAACTAGAAAGTATTGCGATTGACTGCTCATACACCGGCGTTAATTTTGCGAAGAATAGATCTAATCATCTTACTTACCTCTATAGCTAGTTTGATTACTGTTTAAGAGCAGCCCATTATTTTTATTCTTAGCCATGTTTCAAAACAACTCTCGCACTTTCTAGCAGCTAATTTCCTCCGTTTACCGTTGAGTATATTATTGGTCATAAACGTCGAAGTTCAATAATTCAGTGTCGCGATGTAATCAAATGGCTATTTGTGAGATTTGATTCCTCGCTTTGGAAAGCAGGAATATGAAACGATTGGAGAGCGGCACGGCGGCGTGGGCGACGGAGCGCATTGTCAGAGCAACGAAGATCTAGGAGTACTAGCTGAAGGCAGTGGCCATTTGTGAAACGACCGATCGGACGACAAATAAACAGGCAGCCACAGGCTGTGGTAATTGACGTCGTATGTACTTACAGAACAGGTTCTGTTGAGTGAAATAGAATCGCGGGTACAAATCGATGATTAAATTGGACATGATGATTTTGATAGGGCGCTATAAAACTGAGAATTTGCGATCTACTATTCTTAGAAATGTAGGTAAGCACTCTATTTTTAACAATAGGTAAGGTTGCCTATTGTTTATAAAACAGTTGGGCCACGGTCGCGTCTTTTTACCTCCCGACCGAAGCGCCATTCAGTGCGACATCCACAATTAAGGAATAACAATGCTAATATAAGATTACTTTCTAGAATTTGCATCGCAATTAGCAATAAAAGAGCCGCCAAGAACACTCAAAAGTTGTAAAGCTGGAGTCGTTACAGGACTGGTTGTAGGAACCAGTCGTGTCCTACGTGTCGCCCACAGCGAGTAGGCGACGCGATCGCCTCCGAGCATTCCTAGTATCCATGCCGTTCCTTGATCCCGCTGATGAGCCGAATACGTAGACAAAACCAGTCTTACTATCCCACAAAGAGTTTACGATCTCCAAAATGATATACCAGATAAAGCTCGAATCTACATTGTACGCTAGCGTGCCAAGTGAATTGGATGATATTGTCAGTATTGACAATCCTAAAAATGTAAAGAAGACAACAGAGAATTCTTCGCAATCGTATTATTTCTCCAAACCTATGTGACATTTTTAAAGGTTTATTTACACTGGTTTATCTGTGCTTTTGTTCAGTAAGAAATATATTGGAATAACACCTAGTGCCCAGTCATATCCCTCATCCTAACGGAAAGCATTTCTCATTATTAACACGACATCTATGGCGTTTCTAGATTTCCTAAAACGGTCACTTGGCATCAACACTTGGATATGGCAGTTGGAGGAATTTGCTTATCGATACCATTCCAAAGGTTACGATAACTTGCTTGGAGACAATAATGACCACATTCCTATGGAACTAAAAGCAATGTTTACATTTATTCTCTGAAAGTATTTCTTATTGTTCCTGAGAAGAATATATTTTCTAGAAACATGCATATCATATTCAATATACACGTATACTTACTTTATTGATTAAGGGTACGATGTAACTATGAACTCCAAAGTGAAAAATATTCTAAATAAAAACATAGCTTTATATCTTTAAAATGAATATATCTATTCTATATATCTTCATATGAGCTATGGTGATGGTAAACTTAGAGCCAGAAGGAAGGAAGTTAGGAAAGAGGATTGAAAGCGGAGATGGGCGAGATGGCTGAAGAGGCCCTTGGATCTAATTGTAAAAGACTTGGAATGCTGCAACCGTTATGTAGTCGACTCGACGTAAACCAAAAAGAGAAGACAAGGAAGGCAGGCCTTACTCTTAGGTATACCATCACGGCAGATAGAGAAAAAGAGAGCTTTCTCTGTTAAAGAGGGTAAAATCTGTTTATAAAATGTACGAGCCGTTGTCGCACGACGCGTCGTGTGTCGTGTCGTGTGGTAGCGTTGGTTAAGACAATGGAGAGTACAAGACCAAATAGTACAGAAATCAACCATGTTCAGGTATTATGTTTAATTATTTCTATAAACTGCAACTGTTTACTTACAGAGGCGCACGCGCAAGCCATGTACGAGTTTAAACTAAACAATCCTTGAGATGAACTGGAAAATGGCTACCACGTAATTATAACATGGGAGACTTGTTTATTGTACAGTATGAATAGCAGGCATATATTATTTTTACAGAAGCGGGTCTAACAAAATAATGATAGATGGTATAATAATAGCCAATGACCTTCATATATGAATAATATGAATTTTGACAACAATCCTACCGACGTGATGCCAGTATTTTTATTAGAAAGAAAAATATTTAGAACTATATTATGAAATGTTTGAGATGTACGAAGGGACCTCCTTGTTTCTTTAATTGTTACTCGTATGTTATATAATGAATGTTGAAGTAGGCACTACATATTTAAGTAAAGACAAAAACATTGACTGTGTTGTCAGTGTCTTAATACTCACTTAAAAGCTCGAGCGTGTTTACTATGATTGTTACTGGGATGGGTCCAATAAAGATTATAATAATAGTAGACCTCCATTTTATATTTTATGTTATTGAAAATAGAAGACACCAGCAACTTTTAAAGTAATCATACCAGGTAGGTAGGCATAAAAAAGGATGATTTGGATAGCACATTGGATTAAAACGTGTTTTTTTTTTAGAAACGGAATTCCAAGTTAATCCAATCTTCTACAAAAATGCAGATTTGCAGATCGATTAAAATTAATTCGTATGAAATTATAGTATACTTGACGGACACTTTATCTCCCAAATATTTGTGAGGACACTGATGACATTCAAAGCAAGTCATATCATTAAACGAATCATTGCTGCATATTATTTTTCTGTAAAGCAAATGATTGAAATGAATGATGATGACAGGCTGGTTATTCTTACTATTCTAAGAATATCAAAATGCACTTAGTATGGTTTGTGATGTCATCATCTTTTTTTTTTCAAAAAAACCATGGTCCTGCTCAATTGTGTTTTTTTTTTTATTTTATCTTCACGCCATGGACCATGTTATAAAGGTACATACAAAATAAATCATGAAATGACAATAAAAAAACTCTCGACAAAATGATCAAATAAAGACAAGTATCGTTAGGGTCAAAGACTGAACTTCCCAGAAATGGCTGAATAAAAGGAACGATTCAATGTTTCTTGTTGCTTTATTCATATTATCGATAATAACTGCAGTGCTCGGACAAGTCATCGCAAAACAATCGCAACACGGCAATAGAACAAGATTAATAGAATCGCATTATGTATAGTATTATTTAATTATATTTTTCAATGACATTTATTACTGCAACCCAAAATTCACCATACGTGTGTATTTCCATTAACATTTTTTAAATCCTGATGGTTGCATTGCACATATGCAACCATCAACTTCTGTATTTTCTGGAACAAACCAATGTTTTATTTAATTATTTGTGTTAGATATTATTCACTGTTTTAATTTTATTACATTATTAAGTAAATTGATCATATGTATGTCCAAATATACATTTGATAAATAATAATAAATAATAGTAGGTACATATGTAAGCCGTCTTTGTCAGGGCAGCTTTATTTTGTATGATTAATAAAAAATAGTAAATAGTTGAATCTTGAAGCAAATCAAATTATTTTGTTCAATATTTTTTGATTTGCAATTTTTAAGTAGTTACACTACTATATATAAACTGAAAATAGATGTCATATACTTCAGAAAACTTCACTTTTTCTAACTAACTAGTTTAGCTCCCTGTTTAGTTTATGGCTTCCAGGAAACCAATTAACCCATTGAATGCCTACTCCGTTGATTGTTTAGATAAACGTTATCAAGAATTAATTCCATATAAAGTGGAAATGCGAGCGGGCCGCTCAATAAAAGTTTCTATTTCAAACTTTTAATTTTGAATATTTTCAGTTTTCGAATATCTATTTAAAAGGCGAATACGTATTTTTACCATTTCTCTGATCTCTGCGGTCCTTGTTTCGATCTCGTCTGTCTATCTTTCAAGGAGTTGTATAATTTCGTGTGCCGTAATCGGTAGACAGTTATATAGGTATATTTTATATACTGTGCATTTCCTTCGACATTTTGACAACAAATAATAATAATATTGAACAAAATAATTTGATTTGCTTCAATATTCATAGATGGCAGCACCATCTCTCTTGCTAAACCAGAATCACGTAAGTGATTCGGATAGGAGGTGCAAGCACGTACTGCGCATGCCCTTAGAGTATGGTCAATGGCGCCTAACCGTTTCAAATTCAGAGATTGCATATACATGAGAAAATTTGTCAAGTTCCGCCGTGACCGGGTGGTCTAGAGGTCAGGACGTCAGCCGCTAAAGCTGAAGACGCCAGTTCATCTATTTTTAGTAAATAGTTGTTAAAAAATACTTTCAAACTTTTTACTCGAAACTGCCGAAACACTTCCATGACATCTTCCCAGCAATCGTCAAAAATCAAGCTGTTGATATGTTTGAACATAAATCGCAAACATCTTTCCCGAAAATTGTTTATGCAGTGAACAGAAAGTTGGGTCTGTATAATAAAGAAAGCATTTTTATTCAACATATCTTCAAAAACTATCTATGTATGTAATGATGTAGGTAGGTATGATTTTTTTGTTACCATAATTAGCATTTCCCTTTCGAAGAGTAATTATTTCCATTTTCGCCCTGAATTGTCTCGTAAATTGTCGATAATCTTCTTCATCGAACAAAGCCATATTTTTTGTAAGCGACCGACTAAATTCGCAAAATAACGGACTAATTTTATGTCAATCCAAACATAAATGTTATTTTTAACAGATTTTTTTTTAAACCTGTGAGTAGAGTTTTTTTCTCTAAACTTTTTTTTTATTTAGGCCAAATAAGTTAGCAGCACATACATATATAGAGTAAATAATGTGAAACACACACATACAACACCCACACACATATTACAATATTAATATTATTCCACAGACCTACTCCTATTTACCTTACTTACTACACACGTACCAAAATTTTACTTTGATTGTTTTTTAAATTTTTCTGTTTACTCTTAGAATTAGAACCTACTATTGTAAAATTAGTATGGAATACCTAACATCTAAACATTGGTAATGTTAATTCACGTATTGGGTCCCAAGTGGGAAGATAAAAATAAAACAATGTTTGTTTGTTACTTGTTATTTTGTTAAATAAAATATTCTTCTTATAATTAAGATATGACATTGCTTACAACAATACACTCATGGAACATTTATAATCTATAAAGTATTGTTGAGATAAAGAAAAATAATTTTTTCCAAATTTTCTGGTTTCAAGCAATTTCTTTTAGCGGAGTATATCCATTTATACATTGAAAACGACCGCTCTGTGTCCACCGAAGTAAGTAATGCACTATTGAAAAACATATCAAGAGGTTTAATCGTGTGTGCCTGGGACGTTCTTTCACAAATATCTCTAATACTAGCTTTTGCCCGCGGCTTCGCTCGCATTAAATTCGGGGTAACACGGTTCCCCTTTGGCCTCCGTAATGCTCCATACAAACTTCCACCCCCCATTTTAGGGAAGTGGGGGGTTAGAAAGAGACAAAAAGTAGCCTATGTCACTCTCCATCCCTTCAACTATCTCCACTTAAAAAATCACGTCAATTCATCGCCCCGTTAGACCGTGAAAGACGGACAAACAAACAGACAGACAGACACACTTTCACATTTATAATATTAGTATAGATTTTCATAGTCGGGATTACGGTCTAATACATGTTCCATTTTGTTTTTTACGGTTTCGGATGCTACCCAATGCAAGACAATACGAACTTGATCCAAAATTAATAACGAATCCGTAAGAGAAAGCTGTGTACTTTGTACCTGTTGTAAAGCAATTTTTATAATTTCGTAATTAGTACTAATAAAGTCTAGGTCCTGTCTTATATTTGGGTTTTGTAATGCACTCTGGGCTTTACTAATTGACTTTGCTTTTTTTTGCTTAATTGGGTACCTATATAACATTTGAGATCTCAATGAAATATTTGTTGTAGTATAAAGCGGCTTCGAGCCACGTACCCCACCTTGTTATTTATTACAGGTCTAGGCGGAAGTGGTATGTTTGGATACATACTTTTTAATAAATTAACACGATTCGGGGCTTTTCGAAAGATTTTTTTCATATTACTTATAAGTAAATCCACATTAGGGAATTCGTATCTTATTTGCTCACAAACACAATGAAGGCCATGTGCAATGCAAGTAAAATGTAACATATTGGGGAATATTTCTTTTAACAACTTTCCAGCTTTGAGCATATATCCTGCACTATCTGTGAACAACATCAGCAATTTTTCGGTGTTATTTTCAAAATTATTATCCCAAAGTAATTTAAGGTGCTAAAGTATAAAATTAGCGATCGTCTCTCCATTCACTACATCTAGTATCTTGGAAGCAAGTAAGTAACAATACGAAGTACCATTTAGTGTCAAATTTCTCAACATAATATTGACTGCATTTTGGTCATGTCTATTCTTTGTCTCATCGATAGAAATCCACAAAAATTCGTCCCGCATTTTGTTTTTTAACTCTTGCATTTTTATCCCGTAATATTCACCCAAGATTTTTTTTCTAATATAGGATTCATCAGGTATTTCCCAAGGGCACCACAGATACTTTTTGAAAAATGCCCTGAAGCGTGGATTATTGAGTTGATGCCATGGAATATTAACAGAGATTAGGAACATCAACAAATCGATGCAAAAAGTATCATAAGAAATTTCTGGCCGAGCTATCTTCATTTTGTGATTTTTTGACATAATATGTTTGTCAACATTATCTTTCTTTAACTGTTTAATACGAATGTCACATGCTGTACTTACACAATATTTCCTCGACATTTTCCTGATAACAGAGCTCGGGGTAGTCTTTAATCCACTTATTAATTGTATTTATTAGCACCATATTTAAATTATTTAGAAATAACCATAATAAGCAAATAATTGTAATTATTTAAATTGTCACCAAAAACTGTTTCAAGCATGCCACTTTGACAAATCTATGACAGATATGCGACTAAAAAGGTCAAATGTTAAATAACGATAATATCCGCTTTAGACAATAATAATCTTAAGTCTCAACTCTATACAGTCTTGTTCCATGTCCATATCTGTTTCTGCGATGACTTGTCCGAGCACTGAATTAATAAGTTTATTCAAAGATAGAATTTCATTGTAATAAAACTTCACCACTTAAATAACAGTGTTCGCAATTTCTTTAAAAGATACATCTATCAGCTTGACTGGTCGATGATATAAGAAAGACCGCAGGTCAATCTTTGATAAGACAGGATCGGGATGAATGTAGTACCTACTCGAAGAGATGCCTTAGGCGATTATCACACTGGGGCCGCAACAGGATGCGGCGACGGTGTGCAAGCGTGACAGATCTATGTCTTTCGCACACCGTCGCCGCATGCGATAACCGCAGCAGTGTGTAAACCGCCTAAGCTCAGCAGAGCACAGGTGATGATAATGACGATCTTGAATAAAACTTAAGTCAATGTTGACTACTAGAAAAATAATTAACAATATGTTATTAATTAATATTCATTAACATTGATAGGAGCTTGAGTAGGATAAGGTAACTTCCTAGGGTGACTGCAGATTCCCTCCCATAAAAATGATAAAACATTGATTTACAATATCAGAAGAGTGAGTACGCTATCAATTACTGTATATTCCGAGTTCTGCAAACTCCATGGCTTTTTGCTTGAGATCGACTCCAGTTAGAGTCGCGCCGCCTCGTCTCTGAATCTTGATTAGTACGGAAGACGCCATTTGGGCCTTATATAGACTAGACACTAGACAGGCCCTAGCTAGTATTCCGAGTATTCTAATAAAGATAAAAGTAGCTCCTTAACAAGCAACATAATGTATTATATTCGGCCAAGCCCGTTAAATTTTATCAAATTGTTCTTATGGGGCTTATTACCCAGGCTCATTATTTATTAATATTATTAGGGTTGTGCGTAATATGTGCGTGTTGCTTTTTATTGGTTTTTTATCAAAAGCTGCTAAGGAAAATACCATAAATATTATCTAAGTTTAATTAAGTTTCTAACGTCATAAATCGTCAATTTTAATTAGGGAAACTCTGGGTCACTATTTTTTGTTACCACCGATCAGACCGACCCACCCTATCACGAATATTAATTGTGTAAAAATAACAATATCGCGAATAGAGATTAAAATTGAGTAGGTACCAACTATTTTTGTCAGTAAATACGATGATAATTCAAATATTATTGTCAAGTTAATCATATTTAAACAAAACATTTGAACTATATTCGAATAGTAAAACTGAAACCTAACGCCACGCTACAAGGTAAAATATCACTAAAAAAGTTCAGAACACCTGGCTGATTTTTTTATAACCAAAATTAGATTAAACAATGGTTTTTGCCACTGTTCCATTCAGGTATCGATATACGATTCTTATCAATTAAAAAGTAAGGTACGCACGTAATTCTATACGTGTTCACACGGTTTTATGCACCGTGTTCAATTCGAAAGTGTAAGTGTGCTGTCAAGTTGTCTTCTTAGCTCCGGAGTGCAATGAACTGTCAAAAGTCATCGTCGCCCAACTGTCAAAGGCCCCATTGTCCAGTGTCATGGGAGTATGCAGTATATTGATTTCTCAATCAATTCCTGCTGTGTAAGTAGTCATTAGTTACAGTTCACGGCAGGAGAATGGTTGAAAAACTTTCTACTTAAACAAATTGTGTTTTTGTGTTGGACACTTGTGACCAATTTTTACAGAATATCAGTGTCTATTCCTTTAATTCCAATATTCTTTTATAATATTTTCTAAAGCTATGATTAACTGTACATTTAGCATAAATTTTACAGGGTGATATCGGGGTTGTGTAGCAAACGATCAATACATGATACAGAATCGAAAGATGAACCTAATGATGTTAATGATGTAATTATTTTGTCACTTACATTGATAATTATTTTTCAGATGATAAGTAGAAAACTGAATTTTAGCGTACAATTTGGCCAGTCTTATCGTTTTCCATACAGCATGTCTCAAAACTAATAAGTGCCCATGATTTAACTATAAAACTCTCGTGAGACTAACATATAAAAAATATCTCTTCAAATATTTTTAATGTACCCATGATTTCCTTAGTTTAGGACTAATTTTACTTGGGATAATAATCATTAAATTAATTATTATTATTAATTTCATAATTTATATAGTAGTGTGTCTACTTAAAATAAACAAAACAAAATATTTATTAAAATGATTTGATTTGTTTTTCCGTTATAATTAAATTAATTCTGTTTTGATTAAATACTCCCATATGCTAATGGTGATCAGTTACAGAGTCAGCAAAAGTGGTTTAGATTCAGCTTGTATATGACAAAAAAGAACATAGGCATAACTTCCTTGATATAAGCCCAATGAGTGTTTATTTAACCCTTAGCCATACAGAGCGAGGTAATTAGATACTAATGAGGTATGTCATCCTGAACAACTTTTACTATGAGACCAATTATTTATATTTTTATTTCTCAGAAACATATAAAACCTAACTCATGTAGACAGTAGAATAAGGAAAATGAATGAGCCCCGGTAGCAAAGCGGTTAGGCTTTTAAACCGGAGGTCGTGGATTGAAGCCCTGGCTCGCACTAATAAGTTTGTTGGAATCCATAAACAAGATATCATTTCACATTTAACAGTAGCTAAATATTGAATATTCAAAAAATAGTACTCATTCTAAGAAGGTTTAGTTTAGGCTTTCTTCAAAAAGCTAAATATTGAATATATAAAAATAGTACTTAATTCTAATAAGGTTTAATTTAGGCTTTCTTAAGAAAGCAGGGTTTTTTCTTTTAGGGAATCTAGTACCTGTACTAATTCGTGATGTACTAACCCGCATGAATACCCGTTATCACCAGGAGTACCTAATATAAGTCATCGGTCAATAACGAAAAAAAAAGGTTTTATTTTTCAATTAAACGCAAATGAAAATCATGATAAGGATTAATTTTAAATTGTAAACAATCCGCATTAAAAATGGCGTTATCTGATTCTATATCTTGCACAAACTGTTTTCAGATGTTCAGTTGTTTGTCGATGCACCACATATCAGTGCGGTGATAAGCCGTGCCCCGCGGTCAGGCCTCGGTGCTAATAAAATCACACATTTTATGACCGGCTTACACGAGCATGGCATGCTCTCGTCACTTTTATTTGTGTGGTTCTAATGCTAATCAAGACAATTATCCATCGTAAGTTATTAATTACGAGGAAAAGAATTAGTATAATTATGATAAGTAGGTAAATGTATAAGTAAGTACATAGACCTTATGTTAATGTATAGGGTCATTCATTTTAATTGTTTCCAATAAAAACCATATAAATTCGTATCAGAGATCGGAATAGGTGTACTCATAGGTATTTAAATAATTAATGTTTTATTAATTTAAACTAGGTTTAATACCCTAGACAAACTAAGAATGTCATCGTAGGTATAGCAAATGAAATAAAATAAGTAATTTTGTTGAATACAAGATACAAGACGTTTTGTCATACCTACACGATAATGTATGTAGGTATGTACATGTAAGAATTAAATATTTAACACAACATGAGAAACCGATAACATATCACATTATCAAAGACTTAAATATTCAACTTCTTAATTAATTTGCAGTTCCCAGGCCAATAAGGTAAATATTTAACTTTCACGCGATACTGTTACCAAGTAAAACCACAAAATATAAGTAAGATTAATGATCACACACGTCGAGGGTTCGGCACCTATTTTTTATGTTTTCTTCATTCTTGCCAGGGTATACGAGATCGACTTATCTGGGAGACTGAGAAAATTCACGATTTTTTTCCAGGAATAATAAATTGCAATTTACATTTTCGTCTTTTAAAATTACTTGTAATTTACCATACTGCCGTTTCCGAAAATTGTTCGACATGGCGTTATATAGTTCCCAATATTTAGACTATAAATCGAAACCTATATATGTAGTAAAATAACAACCTACCTTCTCTTAGGGAGCGTCCATTAATCGCGTCATACGTTTTTGGCTTGTTTTAGAAACCCCCCCCAAACCTCCCTGGTGATCTTTGGTGATATTTTAACGACCCCTCCCCCCCCCGTCCAATATGACGTGTAATTTTTTTTACTGCAGTAAGTACAGTTTTCTAACACATGAACCTACGTAAAGTACATGTAAGTACACATATCTCACTATTTTAATTAAAATAATCTTTAATAGAAAAAAACCGGCCAAGTGCATGTCGGACCACGCATAATGGAGGGTTTCGTACCTACTATCGAAAAACTAATATCAAAAGGTCGTATCTGCCTATGAAAAACGTTTTTTGGAGATAACTCAATAATTCCTAAACCGATAATGTTCTCAATTTTTTCAAGTTATAGATAGGTCCACTATTTTTTTAGACTTACGGGGTGATTATTTCTTAAAATATTCACTAAATAAAAAATGTTCAAACAAACCTCAATGCGATTTTGAAAGATCTATCGAGTGATGTGCATCACATGTTGATATTTGGTAAAAAAAATTATTTTGACAAATAGTTACATGTATGGAGTACCCCCCCTAAAAACTTTTTCAGCGATTTTACTACAAAACTGAGTAGCGGCATACAAGAATACACCTTATGTTCAAATATGTATTAAGATATCTTTATAATTTCCGAGTAAAATAGCTATTAGTCCAAAGCCGTAAAAAAACTTGTCGTGGAGGAGTTCCATACTGGTCTTCACGAGCAGTTTCTATTTTACTAAATAGCACTATTTAAATACAATTGTTCGGGTTTTTAGATTTAAAAAATCGCTATACGTCTGATTATAAGGTTTCAGGAGTTCCCTTGATTCCTCATGGATCCCGTTAAAAAAAATTACACGTGATATCTGTCCAGACCCCCCTCCCCCCTGTGCTGTGGTGATCATTGGTGATTTTATCTTGATCCCCTCCCCCCATATACAATATGACGCGATTAATGGACGCCCCCTTACCAAATGCAGGACAATAAACTATTTATGTTATACTTTTTATAACGCATTAAATTTAATATGTAATTATTCAACGTAGAAAACATCACGACAATAAACGTCCGTCATCGTGACTCCTGTCTTCATTTTTTTCATATCCTCGGTAACGCGGCACACGTCCCTATTAGTATGCAGCTGCAACTACAAAATCATAGTCATACGATTTTCTATGCATTATTAACAAACAATGGCCAGTCTTTGTTTTTCTAAGTTGGCGAGATGCGCCGGCGCAGTGCATCGCTCTCATTAAATATGGAAATAATTTATTGTCATCTGACACAATGGGCAGAGCCACAATAGCTCCTGTGCTGGCCTATTTGACACAACGTGTAGACACACCTTTACCCACTAGTATGCCCTATTTACGCACGTGAATAACTTTATTTTGAGTCAGTCACGCATTACGCTTTGAACCATTGATGAACGAATGGCCTTAGGGAAGTAAGTAGCTTTCTTTTTTTCTCTTAATTCCTTATTGGATCATTCTGAGACAGATGTAGGTATTATTCTACATACATCTAAAAGTACACCAGTAGCATAAAATTATACTTACATAACCGTTAAATAAAAAAAACCCGTAACCATAGAAAATTGTATTTATAATACACAATTTAAATACTTACATTAGTTATTTGTCAAAAAAAATGCCACTAAGGTATACGCTACCATAGGAAAGTGTCCGAGGTTTGAGATTAAAAATAAAAATGTTTGTTTACGAGTAAAATAAATACAGATTATTCAAATTACTTACGTATTTTCTTTCCTTTTTTTATAGAATCCTAAATAAGCATGTTAAAAAATTATGACTGTAATAAATAGATACTTATATGTCAGCGTGTCTATCTATATCCCGGCTACAAGTAGGTACATTAGCAAACTAGAGTAACAAGATAAATGTCTATGCTGTATAATATTTCGAAATAGCCAGCTCAGAACAAATTGCAGATTAATAGACTAGCATTATTCACGGAGGGAAGACCTAATGACACCATTTTTTTGCACACACGAGTTTTGATACAGATTCGCAGTGGGGGTGAAAGTAGGTGCACTTTCACTCAGAATAAATGCGAAAAAGCAATGCGCGACTTATCTCGGTTAATCTTGCTGCTTAATTCGCAATGCAAACTTAACTGCCCAATAAATTGTCGAAATATTGCTA